>VDFB02018296.1:7661249-7777425 GCA_007258455.2 Sequoia sempervirens | reverse complement strand
AATGAGCTAACAGCTAACTGTGGTCATTTGTTTGAAGTAAGTGCGATTTAAGGTTTACAGGTTATTATTAATTTAGACATCTAGATTAGAGGGTGAAAGATTTTGTTTTTGTTTTATATAAACTTCAATGTTTGGTGCAATAGACAGGTCTGTGTCTGTATTGATTATGACACCCTTGATAATCTACATAATATCATTTTATTTTATTAGCTAGAGATATAAATGCACTCTTTTCTTTCTATATGAAGAGTAAGTTATGTCGCTACTCTGAATCTTTTGAGTTGTAATTTGCTTCCTGCTTAGATTTTTCATTGTACTTAATAATTTGGCTGCTTTTTCTTTAGGGTGAAATGTTGCACCTTCTGCAATCTCATAAACTGCCTATATGTTTTATTCTCACTCTACATATTTTTACATATCATCATACATCTAAGTGTAGTAATAGGGAATGCAACCAAATACTATGGAAATACCATATTCTGTGGTTGTCTTTGAGAGAGAATTGTGTCACCTCAGACTGCATGGGCTATTAGGTGAGTAACTATTGTACATGCGAACAACAAGAGAGACCTTCGAATCTGTTAATTTTGATATTGCAAAATAGAGACCACAGAATTATATCCTGCATCAAGCTAGAGCTTAAGTTTGAAGCAGATATCTAGATGAGTTTGGCGATAAGCATATGTCTTTGTGTAATGGAGGAGACAAGACCCACATGAAAGCATTGAATTTTGTTATGTATTATTGTTCTAAATCTGCCTTTTTTTTTTCTGGTGTAAAGCATATTTAATTGCTGGGTAGATGTCTTGAAAGCTTTCTCAAATAATAAAACCCAATGCTTTCAATCACCTTCAATATTCCAGATCTACATCTTTTCAAATCAATCACCCTCATTATAGTCCCTTGCCTCATTAAATGTTGGGAGTTGTATGCTAATTGTGGTTCTTTGTAAGTAAAGAGAAATCTCCTCCAAACCTATTCTAATTGAGGACACGACACTGATAGAAGGACATTGGTCAAAAGGTGGCTAAATACAACACAAGACCAATCTACAATTCCCTCCAAACACATGCAAGCCTTTGCTTGGACCAAGGTATGTCTCGGTCTTGGTGAAGATACTATGGTGACTTGGCAGTAAGGCAAAGAAGTCCCATGCTAAATTCCTTGGTGAGCAACATGCAGGTGTCTATTGATGAGAGGTATGCACATATTAACATTATGAATATGATTCACACCTTAGCTAGTATTACCAAACCATAGGTAAAACACGCATTAACTTTAGAACATATGTCTAAACAATTGAAATATAAAATAGTCACTTGAAGGTTTTTTTGCATATTCGTTTTTATATATCTAATCAGTTTTCATGCCTTGTTTGAAGCTCCCATTTTAACGTAGGCGGAAAGCATGCTGGAAAAGGTTGAGAATTTGGCTTTACATTTACATTTACCTTTGAAATTTTTTGGAATAACTTTTAAAGCACTTCTATTTAAGCCTACCAACTGCCAACAACATTGTACTTTTGTCTTAGCTTTCTTATTTTACTGGCAGGCTTGATTACAAATATGGAGATCGTGCTTTTTCTTCTCAGTGCCGAATATTAAATGTTCTATGCTTGGTATGCCAAATGTTTGTCTTGGCCAACTCCCATGTTGGCGTCTTCAAATATATTTAGCCACAATTAACAAGTGCTTTTCATTTGACATAAACCTGAGTTGACATAAGCAATCTTTTCTTGTTGTACCACTACCTGAAAAATTTAATGAATTGACTCAACATTAAATGAAGTAGTAATTCCCTAGTCAAGTAGTTGTGTGCCAACTTGGAGAAGTGAAATCATTTGAAAACATTTAAAATGGTTGTTTCAACCATCAATATCTTTGCATATCTTGCTGTTTGAAACCCACACTAAGTTCATAGTTGTGTGCACCATAGTTTATAACTACATCATGTACTTTGTTTAGTATGGTTCATTCTTTAGATAGGGATGCAAAGTCTTTATTATTGTTCATTGAAGCTTCCAAATTTAGGTGTTAAATATTCAAATTCCCTCTGATTTTGAGCTACAATAAGATTTGTAGATTCCAATGCTGACATAAATGAACATTGAAATATTAAATGCATTGTGCAAAAAATCAAACTAACTCACTATTGGCAGGTAAGTAGCGTATGGATGGAAAGGAGTAGCATCCATAAATTTGATTTGATCCCTTCTGATTGCTTTATGTTCTTTTATTGATTGATATTAAAAG
Organism: Sequoia sempervirens; assembly: GCA_007258455.2. Classification (NCBI taxonomy): domain Eukaryota; kingdom Viridiplantae; phylum Streptophyta; class Pinopsida; order Cupressales; family Cupressaceae; genus Sequoia; species Sequoia sempervirens. The sequence goes on along the minus strand of VDFB02018296.1, from coordinate 7,775,173 downwards.
CAATTGTTGGATGATTACTAAATCAACAAATACATAGTTATTGCTAATGTATTTTTCTTTAAAGTTGTGTATGCTGATGCAACACTTTTTGGGACTTTACTTTGTGGTTTGACAAAAATTACTTTTTATATCAATATTTCAAGGGGTGTATTTGTGATCTTCAACATAGTTATGATTTTAAAAGAAATCTAATGTAGAAACTATGATTTTAAAGAAAATCTGATGTTGTGTTTCTACTTTGCATGATAGGAGTGACATCGATAAAAGGATTAATTATTTTTTGAGGTCATTAAGGATTTCTTTAAATCTTGTGCAGATTTATCTTGGCTATCTCAAGTATGAAGTGTTGATTTTTTCATCTCTTTGTTACTTGAGTGAGCTAACATCATAGAGCCCAAATTATTCTTCATTTGGAGGAATTTGTGTTTTATCTTTTATTGTTGTTAAATATCTTAACTAATTTCTTAAAATAAATTTATTTTAAGATTTTATTTTTTAATGTTTATAGGGAAACGAGGAGGGAAAAAAAGGAAGATGAAGACTAACGAAAGACAACAAAGGAAATAGAATGAAAATGAGGAAAACAAATGTACAAGGAAAACAACGAAAGCAAAGAAGAAAAATGAGGTGTCAAAAGGAATAGCAAAAAGGTACAAGGAAAGCAAGGAAAGTGAAAGAAAAAAAAAGGTAAAGCGAAGAAGGAAAGTGAAAGGATAATGAAGGACAACGAAAATGAAGAAGGATAAGGAATAACAATGAAGCATGAAGATGATAGATTGAAAGATCAAAGTGTTTTTAAACACTTCTCCAAGAAATCGTTATTTTTTAATTCTTAGGAAACTAATTTTCGTTTGGTTTAGAAAGAATCTTTCAATTTCTTCTTGAAAAGTTTAAAACAAACTTTAGGATCACAACTTACTAGATTTTGTTTCTTGGACTAACAATTTAACAAAGTATCTCTCACTCGTCTTTTGGTGCTTAAAAAGAACTCCCATTTTTCTTTATGGATTTAAAAAGAACAAGTGCAACTTTTTTTTTGTGAAAGCTTACTTAAACTAAAGGAATTGAAAGAGGATGTATGCGCTTCTCTCACACTTTATAGTGATCTTGAGAATCAAAAGGCCTTTTTCATGACTTTAGGGTTAGATAAAGCAATCACCTCCACACTTCAATTTGGGTTTAAAATTGAACAAGATCTTGTGCGAGTGTGAGTGCGGGAATTTCCATATATATTCTCTCTTTGTTTCCATCACAGAGTGATCAAGTTATGGATTTTGTCTTTACTCGCTTTTGTTTATCCTAGAGGGCCTGCCTTGGGGAAAGAGTACTCACCCAAGGGAACGACTCAACCGGTAACACTCTAAAGAGAATGACTCAACTGATAACACTCTAAAGCCAAGAGTATTTCCAACTGGGATATAAATGTGGATATTGGAAGAAATTCCAATATCACGTAGTTGATTCCAATAAGATGGATCCAAAAGGGGACTTGTTGATGCGATTTTGGCACCACTTCAATGCAAACAGAATATTGCTATCTTACTTCTCTTGAAAGAGAAAGGAAACACATGGATGCCTTAGCTCCCAAGGTCTTTATAGTTGGGTCTCAACTGTGTTGATGTTACTCAGTGGTCAATGCAATAGTAATATTCAAGGGGCCTGCTGGTATTGAGCTTCTGGATTGTTCTAAGATCAAGCATGAAATAAAACCTACTCTAATAGGGGTTTTAAAGAAATGTAAAAAGATAAGTCAGAGTTTTGAAATAGAAAAGAACAATAGTTCATCCAACCTCAACCAGACTTGTTAATCTTCAAGGAATTTGTAAACCAAAATTGTAGAACAAAGTAAACTTGTGATTGACACATAGCCTCCTTCATTCATAGTGCTAACTCACATAACAGATTTTAATTACCATTTAAATAAAACACAAAATAAGATTTCATTCCTTGAAGACTTCACAAATCAAATGATCAATTTAAGACAAATATCATTCTAGAACACAACATGAAGGAGATTAAACTCTGATTACTTCTACTATTAGTTAAACAGATAAGTAATATTTACATGGCACAATCACCAGTGTACAAAGAATCTAAGGCTCCAGATTGTTTCCAACTACACTAAGAGAACTTAGAAAACACATTACAGTCTGTACTAAAATCTTACTGCTAAACAAGAAGACAAGAAAATCTCTCATTACTGAGAATCAAGATGCAACTCTATCTCCTTTTGTTAACTAACTAACTAACTCCTAATAGTTCCAAATCTAAACAATTCTTAGTCTAAAAATTCTCTAACCCTAGAAGTTCTAATCTAGAAGTGCTCTACAAATTCTAACTGAGAAAACTCTAACCTTTTCAAAGAGGCAAGAATTCCTTATATACAAGCTGCATCAAAAAGAATGCACTGGCTACTACTTTAGGGTTTACAAAATATCTATAGATTGTAGCAGAGTTGGCTTCCAAATCTTTCTAAGGAAAGTCAAAACTGCATTCAACATGAAGCCTTGTTGTCCATGCTGATGAAGGATTTCTATCCTTAGGAGAATCCTTTTTAGATCTTTTTGGCAACTGCAACATTAAATCTTCTGTCTGCATGTTCATCTTCAAACATTGTTGGGGTCACCTTGAATGCTCAGAATATCACCATTAATACTAATCTACCTCTATCAGTGGTCACCACAACTGTCCCTTTGAGTCATGGTTTCCTCATTCTTCAGCCTCCCTCATGTTTAGGACCTTCCTATTCGTTGACCAATCTTCAGGAATAGTATCGGGCCTCTTTGTAGATCTGAACACTATCACCTAAGCCAATCCATCGCCTTTGGATCTCAAAAGGAATCCACCTTGCTTGCATTGTACTGATCTTCCTTCACAAGAATAATTAATTCATCCACTTCCTCTGATTGGAGGAATAGAGGCCACGTAGGATCTCAGGTGGTCAAAAGGTGGTTTGCTTGGCATCACATGTTGGTGAGACACCCTTTGTGTCTCCCTGATGCAATTTCATCCCCCATTGGCTATCGACAAGACTTCACTTGTTCAGCTAGAGGTTGTGGCGAGTCCCTATCGGTCATATCGATATCCCTCTTCACATGGGGAACTCATCTTCAATGTCAGGGAGACCATTGTTTGTCGCTATGACCTCATGGTGAAGCCCCTCCTTTCACTTGGAGTCTCCCCGAGTTCCTTTTATTCTCGTTAGGCTCACTTCGTTCTTTCAGTGTGACACTGGTAAGTCAGCGGGACATTTGGCCGAAGGCTAAATCTTTTGGCGAGCTTCCTCATGTTGGTGAGACTTTGTTGGATCGGGGAGATCTTACCCCGAACTCCTCTTCTCTTACCAAGCCCTTCTTTGTTATCGACAAGACTCCTGAATGTTGGTGAGACCTCTTAGCAATATGATCCTTTTTTAGCTCGGAGCTCCTATTAGCAGGACATTTCGAGGTCGGTGAGACATTTTAGCAAGCTCCGACTACTACGTCGATGCCTCCTTACTTTTCCAAAACTTCTTCCAATCAGTGAGACCTTTGATTGAGTTCCTTATGTCATACCGAAGACTGACCCTTTAGTAAGACCTTTTCATTTTGGCCAGACCTCCTGCCAAAGGCAAAATTATCGTCGGGCTCAGAGCTTTGGTGGGACCCTCCTCCGTTATTAGCAAGAGATCAAATGTTAGCCAAACATCCCGCCGAAGGCATCATCCTTTGGAGATTTTCCATATCGGGGAGACATTGATGTAGTCATACCGAAATGAATTCTTTAATGGCATGCACTTCGTTGTAGCATTCCCTTGTCAGGAAGATGTCCTATAGATACCTTATGTCTCGACGAGAGCTTTACTAGTTCATCATTTTATCACTGTGACATACTGATTCTCTCATCGAAGAGCACCGATGGAATCACCTTGACCTGCGTCGGTGTGATTGGAGCTACTCGGTGAGATGCTACCCTAATGTAGTTGAGTCCTGCCGAAGTGTATTTGCTTTGTTGGTGGTCGGAAATACTTGAACTTTCACCGAGACCTTTCATTCTCGCCGGGCTTCCTCCATGTCACTGAGACTTTCTTTGCTCTATGAGACTTTATACCAACTGAAGCTTCCTTTTTTTGAACTCTGTTGTCACTGAGACATCTTTGTGGCCATATCGATAGACCTCCCTCTTTGTGCCTTATCGGCGTGACCAAATGTATTCGTCGAGACCTCCCTTCGAAGGAAAGTATTTCACTGAAAGACGTACCTCTATCTATGGCCACTGAGACTTGAGGGTTTCAGAAAGACTTCACCCCAAAGTCAAAACATCCTGACGATATGTATTGTCTTTGCCTCCAGTCGGTGAGACTTGGAGAAGTCGCCAAGACTTCTCGCTAAAGAAAATACCCTACTGAAGTGTTAGCTCAGCCTTGCTAGTCAGTGAGACTTGAACTTTCACTGAGACTTCCTAGTGTGGAGAAAACCTTATGTCAATATATGAATCCTTTTAACAAGGGTCGGCAAGACATGGATATTTTGCCAAGACAGTCCCTCGAAGATAGACTTACGCCGATAGGAAACTCTTAGTTGCCAAGATAATGAATGATGTCTTGGCGATAAATGCCTGCATATGATTTCTAATCATTGTGACATCCCCAAGGTCTTGTTGACTTTTCCTTAGCTAATTTTCATGACCAACTAGATTGAGGGATGCCTTCCAACTAAGCCTCAGCTAAGAAAAATCATCAAGTGTAGGATTTAACCCTGCAAAAAGGAAGGTCTGCATCAATCCTCATAAACAAATAAGACATATTATAATAACTCCACCATTGCTTATAATTATTTTAGTGAATTCCTAACAAGAAGGAAAACCAACTTAGGTTGAAACAAAACCAATATTAGATCAGATAGATCAAAAGTCAAAATTAGGAGGAAAACACAATAATTCCAAAGAGGAAAGCAAGTAACTAGAAGCAAAGAAACCAAAAGAAAAGGGGGGACCCATTTTGATCCAAATGAAGGTGGGGTGGTTATGCAAGGCATAACAAATGGTGACTTAGCTGGGAAAATGGTTTAACCATTTTCATGAATCTGAAAGAGTCAGATATCCAAAACTCCTGGTTCATGAACATCACAACTCTAGTTGGGTCAGTTATAAAAAACAAGGTAGAGCTAGAATCTCAAATGCAATTCAATCAATGGCTACCTCCTAAATCAATGTGTGTGCTTAATTGTGCATCATTCCTTCATAAATTTTCATCTTTTGAGTAATAATGTGCAAGATTTGAACTACATGAGTTGATTTCCTTCATGCAATGATATCCTGGGCATTGCTCTATTGCCAGTCAGGCGTCCATAGCCCCGACGGAGATACCTCTAGTTCTCTCACAGGATTTCTCTACTACTAGTCAGGCATCCATAGCCCCAGTAGAGATACTAGAATCACCCATTCATATTGAATTCTCTTTTTCTTTTGATAATTCTTTTCTTTTTCTTTTGAAGTTTCAGATATTTCATTTAATTCTCTTTTTTTTCTTTTCAATATGTTAGATGTTTAATATCTAATCTAGGTTGAAAACTACCATGGACCTCATAACAACACTTGGAAGTTGGATTTTTCACTCAAATCTTACAACACTACCATCCTAGGACAAATATATCATTACAAAAGGAGATGATCTTGGTGATTTGTGATAGAATCAGAGGAGCTAAAGAAGGTTACTCACTTGGGACCTTGTTTTCAAAACTTTCCACAACTTTTATTGACAATAAGCATGAAATAATGAATTGAGGATAAAATCATCCAATTAGAAAACCTGAAAATATCTAAACCACTTCTGGGTATGTGCAGGATCATCATGGAAAAAATAGGCCCTTAAGTGGCAAAAATTTTAGAAAAATCAGAGTTAAGAAACTAGACGTAAAATTTTGAATAAGTTATCTATATTATTTCAAAAATATGTAAGAATAAAATTTGTAGAAAATTGAATCTATTTTCTAAACTACTAGGTTTATTTTTAAAAACAAAATCTATTTGGTGAAAATTTGAAATTTCAATCAGAGTACTTAAATTTTAGGGAAAAAATAAGAAGTAGGCGTCTGTCTGACCACCCTTACCACAATAAAATGATAATATTTTTTTATAATATTTTAGATATAAGTAGAGGACTCATGTCTCAATGTGATGCATTTTTTTTTGTAATTTTTTTCCAAGTAAATAATTAATTATTATTTTTTTATTACAACTTTTAAAAAATATAAAAACTCGCATGTCTAACCACCTTAACTTGGTCAAAACTTCAAGAAATTCAATTTTTTATTTTTTTAATCCTATAGTATATGAAGCACAGAATGTGACACATGTTTCATATTCAAAAAATGTGATACTATTTGAAAGCTATAGATGTTTTTCAATCAGCCTATCAATCAAGAATTTAGTTGTAATTCAAATAGAAAATGAATAATAATTATCTATTAAATTCAAAGTTTAAAGCATAATTTATATTGGTGAAAAACTGAGAATATCCTTTAAAATCCCTTTTCGTTTCACTAATTTTGGGTTAAAAAAAAGTCATCAGCCACATACCCTACAAATACCCATCATATTGTCACTTTTTGGCCCATCATGATCCTGCACATACCCTTCTCTCCTCATGACCAAAGTATGCTTTAGATAACAACCCACTACTTAAAGATGGAAAGCAACAGATAAACCCCCAAAGCACAAAACAAAATAGAAAGCCCGAAAAGAGAAGAAAAAAAAACAAATAGGAAATTATTTACAAGAAGAGAGAAAAATATTTATTCAAAGAGCACCAGATTATTTACAAGCAGAAACAAAGAAAGTATTCACAAAATGCAAATTATTCACAAACAAGAGACAAACAGATTATTTACATCCAACACAAAAATTAACAAGCTTTAAGACTCAAAATAATGCTTAAGAAACTGCCCATTGATAGGCAATGGGATAGGTTCTCCAGTTAGGATACTTAGTTTGAAAGCGTTTTTGCCTAAGATCTCAGCAATTTGATAAGGACCTAACCAGAGTTTGTCAAATTTCTGGTGACTTCCATTCTTTTCACTAGCCTTATCCCATAACAGCACTAAGTTTGATATCCTAAAATCCTTGATCTTGGGTCTTTTGTCAAACGAATGTTTGACAACAGCCTGGTGGTTGAAAAACTATTGCAAAGTAGCATCTCTCTATTCTTCTAATTTCAACAAAGCAGCCAATCTGATTTCTATCCTATTGTCACAAGAGTAGAATTTCTGCATGAATTCAAGGATAGGTATTTGCAAATGGATGGGGAATATAGGCTCTTGGCTATACACCATCTTGAATGGTGAAGTCTTTAGAGCAACCTTAATCCTAGTCCTATCTGCCCATAATGCAAATCTAAGTTGAGTATGCTAGTCTCTAGGGTTATGCTCTAACAGTTTCTTAATGACCCCTAAGAGATTCTTATCGGTTGACAGTGCAATTCTATTGCCTTGTGGGTAATAATTTGAAGAATACTTCAAGACAATATTATGATTATAAGCCTAGGAAATAAACTTAGCAGAAGAAAAGGTAGAGCCATTATCACATACCAGAGCGAAGGGTGCCCCAATCCTTGTAGTGATGCATTTGGTGAGGAACTTGATCACTACCTCTGTTGTGATATTTTTGTAGGGTATAGCTTCTATCCATTTTGTGTAGTAGTCAGTTGCAGTCAAAATCAACTTGTGTCCTATAGAAGAGTTTGGGTTAATAACCCCAATAAAATCCAATGCCCATTAGGAAAAGGGCCTTACCTCATAGACCAACTGTAGTGGCATAGTTGAATGGCGTTCCCTTGATCCAGACATCTGACATGTGTGACATGTCCTCACATGCTGATGGGCATCTTTGAATACATAGGGCCAGTAATAACCAAACCTAAGGATCTGGTGTGCCAGTGAATCTGCAGAACCATGACCTATGCCATGTTTCCCATGAAACTTAGAGATCACTTGTTTAGCCTCTTGATGATCAAGGAATCTCAGGTATACTCCTTCAAAATTCTTCCTATATAGCAACCCTCCTTTGAGCATGTAATGAGAACTCTTCAACCGCAAGGCTCTCCTTTGAGTCACATTCATTCCCTCTAGACACCAATTATGGAGCATTAAGCGAATGATATCAGCATACCAAGGGTCATTTGAGAAGGATTGAGTAGTGTATTGCTGACAGATGATGTTGTTTCCAGTGTTCACCATGGACTGGGATAAACCCATACCTCTGATAAGATTCATAGGGTGTATTTCCAGGTTAAATTCTTCCAGGATGTCCATCCATTTGCCTCTCCTTTCTCCCAACTCGCTTTGCATCAGTAGGGAATTCACAGCTGCGTCAAGACTATAGCGACGACTTGGCTCCGGAGGATGCAATGTTGGAACTTCTTGATAGCCTAAACTAGTGCAAAATCCTACTTCTCTAGAGGTGGATATTTAATTTCTGCATTTTTGAATGGAGATCTCATGAATGCAATCATCCTCTCCTCTGCCTCTCCTTTTTGTTGAGTTAAAACAGTCGTGCATGAATGCTCAGAGGCAAATGAGTAGATGTAAAATGGTCTAAGATAGTTGGGGCTGGTGAGCATGGGTGCTTCTAAGATGGATTGCTTGACTTGTGAGAATGCGGCCTTTTCTTCATGTGTCCACTCTATCTTGGCATCCTTTTTCATCATTTCGTTCAGTGGCTTTACAATCTCTACAAATCTCATGACGGACTTCCCCACGAAGTTGATTTTCCCGAAGAAAGACCTCATTTCTTTCTTATGCCCTAGCCTGGTGATTTTAAGAATGGAATTGACTCGGTCTGGATCAATTGATATTCCCCTTTCTGAAATTATATGTCCTAAAAGCTTGCCCTTTGAGACTCCAAACATGCATTTTTTGAATTCAATGAGACTCCATACTGGATGCATCATTCCAGAACCTTGGCCAAGTCAGCAACATGGTTCAATCAGTCATTGGAGAACACTGTTAGGTCATCTATGTAAAAAATAATGCATTTTCCAATTAGATCCTTGAAAGCTATGTCCATGGCACGCTGGAAAGTTGCTCCAACATTTATCAGACTGAATGGAATTCTTCTGTATGCAAATATCCCCCACTTTGTAGTGAAAGTTGTCTTCATCCTATCTTCAAAGTCGACCATTACCTAATTGTATCTAGAGTAACCATCCAAGAATGGCATCATCTGAGCTCCATTGACAGTCTGCAAGACTTCATCCAGAGAAGGAAGCAGGTAGTTATCCTTTTCTGAAGCTTTGTTCAGGTTTTTGAAATCAACACATAGCCTAATCTCCCTAGTTTTCTTGCAAACTGGGACTATATTAGCCACCCATGTTGAATGGCACACAAGGAAGATTATCCTTGCAGATAGCAATTTATGGACTTCTTTATAGATCAATGGCTCAATCAGGGCATTGATAGGGTGTTGTTTCTATCGAAAAGGCTTAACCTCAGGCTTCAAGGGGATAGTGTGAGTCATAACAAAAGCATCAAATGTCTAGAGGTCTTCATACCCCCATGCAATCATAGCAATATCCTTTTTAAGAACCCTCAGTATGTCTTCTCTAATTGCTTCAGGGCAAGCCTTCCCTATATAGACATTCCTTTAAGGGCCAGCATTGGCCAAGTTAACCAATTCATACTTGCCTCCCTTATCTTCAATTGGTATCTTATCTCGAGCCCTTGGATCTGAGTCAAAAATCCTTTCTAAAGCAACCATTCCCTTGGGAATATTGTTATTCCTTAAATTAAGGACCCCTTCTGTATCACTTTCTTTAGGGTTCCAATCCCCCTGATCTCTGTTGGACTCATCAATAATTTTCCCCTCAAAAAAATTTGAGCTTGCTAAGAAGGCCAGAATATGTCGATTGTCATCAAAGACTTGAAATTTTGTGATGTTGTTAGGAATGGAAGGGGTGGAAATTAATTCCACTAAGAATTTCTTGAGGTCAAAGCCTTGCGTAGATTCTAGGGTGCTTGCAGGAACAACCATTTAATCAACTACCTGATTTTCCTCTCTAGGGATTAAGCTAATCCCAAAGGCATCAAAGTCCTCAATCAGGTTCCATATCGGATTTCTATATGTTGCCAGCCTTTTGTTGTGACATGTATATTGGTTGCGCACTTGCCTGATAACTATTTCTGAATCTCCCTTGACCATCAAGGCAATGACCTTCTTCTTGTGTGAAAACATCAGTCCTTGAGCTAAGGCTTCATATTCAACTACATTATTAGTGTATCCAAATTGCAGCTTGTAAGAAGCAAAGAAAACCTTCCCTTTCAGGCTGGTTAGTACAATTCCAACACCACAACCATTTTTGGACTTGGATCCATCAAAGGTAAGGGTCTACAACTGATCACAAGCAGGGGTTGATCCTTTTGAAGTTATTGTGGGTGCTTGAGTTAGATGAGTGACAATTGGGGCTGCTTGATCTTTTGCATCAAGCATAGGGAAAGGAGGCTCTGTAAGTTGTTTAGGTATACTTTACAATTTTGGCTCAGTTGTATCATCTAAACTATGGTTATCTTCCTAGCAGTCACTTGTCCCTTTGGTTGGTTCCTTGGGTTTCATTTCATTTGTGAGTGCAGGGGTGTCTAACAGATCTTGGAGTTGCTCTTTATCAATATGTTGATTCAGGAATACATCTGGGGTAGGCTCAACTTGAGAAAGAACTCCCTTTAAGGGAATACTATCCTTTGTTAGCATTATTACCTCCTTGGCCTCAAATGAGAAGTAGTTTGCAATGGTCTCAGTGCGACTTGCGCTAGCTTCCTCAGCTTGGGAAACTTGACTTAAAATGTCAATGTAAGGTTGACAAGTTAATTAAGAATGACTTTGATAATGTACCCTACACTAGTTAGGTAGAAGAAGATTCTGCAGATCAGTATCTTCCCCTAAGACCAGTTGGTCTTGTTGCAGCTTTCTAATAAGGGCCCATTGATTTTCATCAATGGTGGGGTCCGGGGGTTTTTGTTTTGACATGTTCTTAGCATTGAGAACCGAGAAGGTTAGAATTCCCTCTTATTTATAAACCCCCATCTCAGTCTCAAAGTAAGCTACCTCATTGGGACAATCATACTCAGTGATGATATGCTTGAGGTGAGGCTCAATTCCAATCCCAATCTGATTAGGAATCCCTTTCCATGATAGCCACATATGTGAAAAGTCAAGGGAAAGATATCCCCGTAGACTTTTCATCAAATCTTTGCTCATCAACATACCATAGGTCTCTGGGATTTCTGCCACTTGAATGTATATGTTGGTTAGGATCCTAGGATCTGATCCTACTTGAACATGTATGTTTCTTAATTCTCCTACCACATTAACCTCTGTCTTGTCAAGTTGAATGACCTTCTTATTTGTCTGAATGGATTTTAATCCAAACTTCTTACATATGAAAAATGGAATAACATTGCCCGAAGCCGCTGAATCCAACAGACAGTTGTGTAGGTTCTTCCCAAAAATTCTTAAACTTAAATGGAAAGGTGGAGTACCTACCTTGTTTCTGTACAAGGCTACATTCACTTCCCCAATAGGTGCCACCTTGTTCTTTCTTTTTGATTTGTCAGTTTGCTCTAGAGCTTTTAACACTATCTCCCTTTGAGCAGGGCACCACTTTAGAATGTCAAAATATGACAAAGAAGTCTTATATTTCTGCATCTCAGAAACTATGTCAAATTCTATATTACAACTCGCATTGCTCTTGAAAATAGCAGAGGAATTACCGTTGTTATGGACGTCAGGCGGGCCTTTTGGTGGAGGACCTGATTATTATCAGCATCTTGATTTGGAGGCACCATGTTATTAGGAGGTGCTGATGTGGTGAATGAACCCTTAACTTGATTTCTCAGAAAGTGTCCTCCTTTTGTTTGAAAAGCCTAGGCATCATATGAATCCTTCTCTAGCTCATTTTCCTCTTACCTTGGGAATGAAGGCTCCTCCTCAAAGAGCTCATAAGTCATTGTTGTATCTAGCGAGTCACCTCCTTTGTTTGAATTTCCCTGGAATGTGTGGGCATCTTCATGTGCCATCTTGACAACTTTCTCCATTTGAGGGAAATTTACCTTAGAATGGGTCACAGTATCATGAAGCCTACACTAGTTGGTCATGAAATTCAGATCGGCCACATTTGCAATATGTGACCTTTCCTCATTGACCTGATAATTGTGAGGGACCCCACCATTGTTTGGTCCTGTATTCTATTGTTGATTGTTATTTTCTCTCTGGTTATATCGTCTATTTTGATTTTGGTAGCCCTGGTTAGAGGAATTTTGGCCTTGGTAACCCTTTGGTTGTAATTGTTGTTGTTATGATAAGTATCTTGGTTGTTACTATTTTGATTAGGGTAGTTACCTTGATTCTGAGATGGGTTCAACCTAAGTTGAGCCATGTCATTAGTGACTTGGGACAAATTTTTCCTCAAGGTTTCTACTTCATTTGTAAGTTGAGTTGTCTTTTCACTTTCAACATCCTTAGCAATGGGTGGCTGATCAACATGGCTTGGGGTTCCAACTTGGTTATGAAGACCCTGGGAACCTTGAGGGATCTGTGGTTGTTGAAAAGGGTCAAGAGTCCTATTGGCAAAGAATGGAATAGGAGGTTGAGTCTAAAATTTAGATATAGGCCCATAGTGGGAAGGAGACATTCGTGGAATAGTACTGAATAAAGGGGTTGGACTAGGCATTTGATACCCTATTAAAGGAAAACCTCCCCCCAAACTTGGTTGAGAGTTGGTCTGTTGCTGCAACTTGATAGCCAAGTGATAAAATTTGGATAGAGAATCAATGTCAACTGGTTGATAATTCCTTTGTAGGAACAAACCAAGCAAAGGGTATATAACCCTAAAGTATGCCTAAATGGCACTATTCTCGGTAACTAGATAGGGATCCTGCAGCCTCCTATACATTCGTTGGAACCTAGTATTGAACAAAGGCAAGGATTCACACGGCTCCTTCCTAATGGTAGAAAATTGGTGATACAGAAGGGTTGGGTCCACATAGACTCTAAACTAATTGATGAAAGCATTTTCCAAATCTGTCAAAGTCAAAATAGAACCTTGTGGCAGATTTAGATACTAGGTATATGCCATGTCCCTTAAGGAATAGGGGAACAACTTGCAAAATACATCATGGTGAGCTATTTGAGCTCGAGTACAAGCATCTTTGAAAGCTTGTATGTGCTCTTCAGCACTCCTTGATTCACCATGGATGTACTTAGGGCATAACTTCTCAGGGTTCTTAGGCATGTCATGAAAACCTCCAAGAATAGTCCCTAATGGAGAGGGATTATTCTGAAAGAATGCCATTGGTGGTGGTGGTGGTGGTTGAGCCAGCTATTGTATGGGTTGAACCAGCTGTGATGGCAATTAAGATGGATTGGATAGTGGATTGATGGGTATCCACTAGGTATTGGTGAAAATCTTGGGGGAGTGAGTGGAGCTGACAAGGGTGGTATGATAGTTGCCCCAATCCTGTGACTCTTGTGTTTTATTGGGGTTTTGAGTTCTATCAAAGGTGGTGGATTTTTAGCTGATTGAAGAACTCTATGGGACTTCTATAGGGATGAAAACCTAGGTTTATCCAGTTTTCCCTTCTAGGCCCTCCTTCTAGCACTAGTTTCTGTTGATGGTGATTTTGGCACCACTTTAATGCAAGCAGAGTATTGCTATTCTGCTTCTCCTAAAAGAGAAAGGCAACACATGGATGCCTTAGCTACTAAGGTCTTTGTAGTTGTGTTTCAACTGTGCTGATGTTACTCAGTGGTCAATACAATAGTAATATTCAAGGGGCCGGCTGGTGTTGAGCTTCTGGATTGTTATAAGATCAAGCATCAAATAAAACCTACTCTAACAGGGGTTTTAAAGAAATGTGAAAAGATAAGTCAGAGTTTCAAAATAGAAAAGAACAATAGTTCATCCAACCTCAACCAGACTTGTTAATCTTCAAGGAATTTGTAAACCAAAACTGTAGAACAAAGTAAACTTGTGATTGACACACAACCTCCTTCATTCACAGTGCTAACTTGCATAACAAATTTTAATTACCATTTAAATAAAGCATAAAATAAGATTTCATTCCTTGAAGACTTCACAAATCAAATGATCAATTTAAGACAAATATCATTCTGGAACACAAAATGAAGGAGATTAAACTCTGATTGCTTCTACTGTTAGTTAAACAGATAAGTAATATTTACAAGGTTGGCACAATCACTAGTGTACAAAGAATCTAAGGCTCCAGATTGTTTCCAACTACACTAAGAGAACTTAGAAAACACATTACAGTTTGTACTAAAATCTTACTGCTAAACAAGAATATAAGAGAAGCTCTCATTACTAAGAATCAAGATGCAACTCTATCTCCTTTTGTTAACTAACTAACTCCTAACAGTTCCAACTCTAAACAGTTCTCAGTCTAAAAATTCTCTAACCCTAGAAGTTCTAATCTAGAAGTGCCCTACAAATTCTAACTGAAAAAACTCTAACCTTTTCAAAGAGGCAAGAATTCCTTATATACAGGCTGCATCAAAAAGAATGCACTGGCTAATGCTTTAGGGTTTACAAAATATCTACAGATTGTAGGAGACTTGGCTCCCAGATCTTTCTAAGGAAAATCAAAACTGCATTCAATGTGAAGCCCTACTATCCATGCTGATGAAGGATTTCTATCTTAGGAGAAGCCTTTTTAGATCTTTTTGGCAACTATAGCATTAACTCTTCTGTCTACGTGTCCATCTTCAAACTCTATTGGGGTCGCCTTGAATGCTTAGAATATCACCATTAATACCAATTTGCCTCTGTCAGTGGTTGCCACAACTATCCCTCTAAGTCATGGTTTCTTCATTCTTCGGCCTCCCTCATGTTTAGGACCTTCCTATTTTTTGATCGATCTTCAGGAATAGTATTGGGCCTCTTTGTAGATCTGAACACTATTGCCTGAGCCAATCCATCACCTTTGGATTTCAAAAGGACTCCACCTTGCTTGCATTGTGTTGATCTTCTTTCGTAGGAATAGTCAATTGGTCCACTTCCTCTGATTGGAGGAACAGAGGCAACGCAGGATCTCGGGTGGTCAAAAGGTGGTTTGCTTGGCATCGCATGTCAGTGAGACACCCTTGGTGTCTCCCTGATGCAATTTCATCCCCTAGCAGCTATCGGCAAGACTTCACTTGTTCGGCCAGAGGTTGTGGCGAGTCCTTATCGGTCATACCGATATCCTTCTTCACATGGGGAACTCATCTTCAATGTCAGGGAGACCATCATTTTTCACTATGACCTCATGGAAAAGCCTCTCCTTTCACTTGGAGTCTCCCTGAATTCCTTTTATTCTCACCAGGCTCACTTTGTTCTTTCGGTGTGACACTGGTAATTCGGCGGGATGTTTTGCGAAAGGCTAAATCTTTGGGTGAGCTTTCTCGTGTCAGTGAGACTCTTTTGGATCGGGGAGATATTACCCCGAACTCCTCTTCTCTTACCGAGCCCTTCTTTTTTATCGACAAGACTCCTGAATGTCAGTGAGACCTCTTAGCGATATGATCCTTTTCTGGCTCGAAACTGCTATCGGCAGAACATTTCATGGTTGGCGAGATGTTTTAGCTAGCTCCAACTACTATGCTAATGCCTCCTTACTTCACCGAGACTTCTTCTGATTGGAAAGACCTTTGATCGAGTTCCTTATGTCATACCGAAGACTGACCCTTCGGTAGGACCTTTCAATTTCAGGCAAATCTCCTGCAGAAGGAAAAATTATCATCAAGCTCAGAGATTTGGTGGGACCCTCCTTCATTATTGGCAAGAGATCAAATGTCATCCAAACATCCCGCCGAAGGCATCATCCTTTCAAGATTTTCCATTTCGGGGAGACCTTGATGTAGTCATATCGAAATGAATTCTTTCATAGCATGCGCTTTGTTGTAGCATTCCCTTGTCGGGAAAACATCCTATAGATACCTCATGTCTCGACGAGAGCTTTACTAGTTCATCCTTTTGTCGCTATGACATACTGATTCTCTCACCAAAGACCACCGATGGAATTTCCTTGTGCTACATTTGTGTGACCGGAGCCGCTCGGTGAGATGTTACCCTGATGCAGTTGAGTCCTGCTGAAGTGTATTTTCTTTGTTGGTGGTCAGCAAGACTTGAACTTTCGCCGAGACCTTTCATTCTCGTCGGGCTTCCTCCACATCATTGAGACTTTCTTTAGTCGGTGAGACTTTATACCAATCGAAGCTTCCTTTTTCTGAACTATGTTGTCGCTGAGACATTTTTGTGGTCATACCGATAGACCTCCCTCTTTGTGCCTTGTCGATGTGACCAAATGTATTCTCCGAGACCTCCCTCCGAAGGAAAGTATTTCACTGAAAGACATACCTCTATTTGTGGTTGGTGAGACTTGAGAGTTTCAGCAAGACTTCACCCCAAAGTCAAAACCTCCCGCCGATATGTATTCCCTTTGTCACCAGTCAGTGAGACTTGGAGAAGTCACCGAGACTTCTCCCCAGAGAAAATCTCCTACCGAAGTGTTAGCTCAACATTGCTAGTCAGTGAGACTTGAACTTTCGCCGAGACTTCCTAGCAAGGAGAAAACCTTATGTTGATATATGAATCCTTTTGACAATGGTCGGCGAGACATGGAGATTTTTCCAAGATAGTCCCTCGAAGATAGACTTATGCTAATAGGAAACTCTTAGTTGCCAAGACGATGAATGATGTCTTGGCGATAAATGCCTGCATATGATTTCTGATCACTGTGACATTGCTAGGGTCTTATCGAATTTTCCTTAGCTGATTTTCATGACCAACTGGATTGAGGGATGCCTTCCAACTGAGCCTCAGCTAAGAAATATCATCAAGTGTAGGATTTAACCATGCAAAAATGAAGGTCTGCATCATTCCTTAGAAACAAATAAGACATTATAATAACTCCACCATTGCTTATAATTATTTTAGTGAATTCCTAACAAGAAGGAAAACCAACTTAGGTTGAAACAGAACCAAGATTAGATCAGATAGATCAGAAGTCAAAATTAGGAGGAAAACACAAGAATTCCAAAGAGGAAAGCTAGTAACTAGAAGCAAAGAAACCAAAAGAAAAGGGGGGACCCATTTTGATCCAAATCAAGGTGGGGTGGTTATGCAAGGCATAACAGGACTCTTGATGTATGGGTCAATCTCCACAAATAGAAAGTCCTTATTATAACCCATGTGCTAAAATTTTCCAAAATCCTTTAATCTATTTGTTGGTGCAAGAATGGTCATTCAGAATCCAACCCACAATTTTATGGTCTTTACTAGAAATGGAAAACATGCCATGGGAGTTTCATGGGTGTTGATGCTTGGCTGCCCCATATAAGTGAGTGTCGTGGAGGGGAGCCAGTGGGGTCAAGCATCTAACCATTTGCTAAAGATAAGCGTAGCTGGACTTGTCTAAGTGGGGATTCAACAAATACTGTCTTTCACATCCATAGGATTGTACTTGTTCTTGGTTACAAAATTCTTTGCTTGTTCAAAAAAATTTGAAAACAAACATTCAACACAATCCTCAGTATTTCAAACCCTTTAGGAGGAAAATATCATTGACCAAATTCTCGTGTTATTGCTTTCCCTTGGGATTACATCCTTAGAGGTTTCTAAGAACTTGAATTTACATCTCAATTTTCCCACTAAAGTTAAACAATAGGTAACCCTTGCCTTAATTTCATCAAATTTTTGCACAATATACCTTGTGAAATGAGATGAAGTTGAGACATTGGACATTCAGTTTGAAAGCTAATCAAGAAGCGTTTGTGGTAAAAAGAATCCATTAAGCAAATATTAAAAATAATTGGACCCCACACAGGTGTCTCCAATGATTTCACGCAAAATCAAGATTAAGAAACCAAAGGTGAAAGCCCTTAGTCTGAAAGCCCATCAAAAATGTCTCTCTATGTTATACGAAGTCAAAAAAAGACTGTTTTTCAACTTTTACAAAAGGGCTTCAAGGAACAATCTTGGTTTGTATTCATTCTATTATTGCCAAAACCCAAATCTTTTTAGAGAGTTTGAGCATCTTGTTTAGAGAAAAACTTGTTCTTCAATACCTAGGTCTAGGCAAACAAAGTTTATTTTTTAGGTTCATCTTAGGATCAAAGCAAATCAAAATAATTTTCATCCATCCTTCAAAACATCAAAACAAACATCATCTCACAAATCACCTTTTGGAAAATCTTGAAATCATCCTTAATGCTAGGATTTTTGGAAAAATCAAAATCCTCAAAACCCTTGAGACTAAATCCTTGAAAACATTATCAAAATCACCTTTGGCTACGTATGTGTAGATGCATCCTTTTGCGTATGCTCAGTAAAAGTTATCAAAATCATCTTGTTTAGCTTAGTATATGTAGATGAATCCTTCTTCATATACTTAGTGAAACTATCATCTTGTTTGAATGGGTGTGTGGGTAGATGCAACCTTCTCCCCACACATATTCAAATTATCATCATTTGAGAAAATTCATCCTTAGGTAATCATCCAAATATCTTAGGGTCTATTTTTTCAAAATCCAAATCAAAACCAAACAAGGACAAATCCCAAATCAAAATTTGAAACATATCTGAAAGTCCCAAAAGCCTAGTATCTCCTTCAAGATTTACCAAAAGATCATAACATCCACATCATTCATCTTTTACATCATCATCATATCATCTTTCGATCTGCAAGATATCCTAAATATTTTTTACTTTGGAGGCATAAAATAAAGATCAATCCAAAGAAATCAAGAGATTCATCTCCCATTCTTAAAAATTGATCCTTGTTTTATTGTTCAAACTAGATCTCAATACAAGAAGAGCATGGAAGCCAATAAAGAAACACCCACTTCAAGTGATTTAAGTCAAACCACTCCTGAAATGAATCCCATTGGGTCTCGAACTCTCATAATTAACCTTCCAACATCATCACAAAACCCACAAGAAGAAGCCCAAGGAGAAGGCCTCACCTTTGGAGTGTCTCATGATGAAATGACTGAAATGCTTCAAAATTCAGAAAACCATAAAATCATCAACATCATGATGAGGCTTAACCCTTCGTTATACATGCTTGAACTAGCAAAACAAGGAGCCAAGTTACCTTTGGATTTCAATGTGAGTACCATAGTGGAGACATCATTTTTTCAAATCTCATCCACCATTCCCATCTCATCTACACCTCCATCCCAAAACATTCCAAAAATCATGAGATCTTTTGCTCCAACCTAACCCAATGTTAATAAGGGAAATGCATTTTCTAATGCTATCAAAACACACCCCCTTGTTAATTATAAAAACTTGGATGCAAACACTGTATTGGAACAAAACATACCCCAAAACCCATTACACAAAAATGTTCCTCTCACATTCCATCATGATCCATCATCATCATTTTTTTACGCAAGACCTCAAACACCTCTCCTCACAAATTCACAAGAGGAAGGAGACATGTTTGGACTAGGGGGAATTTTTGACAACACAACATTTTCTCAAGGACACGCACCCCTCACATTTCCACCACTTTCACTTTTGCCATCATCATCGACACCACTCCTTGGCTTAGGGCTTCCCCCCTTACCAAGTATCAATCAAAACAACATCCCAAATATCAACCAAAACATTATGTCAACATCGCAACAACAGACAACAAATGCACAAACAATTGCAACATCATCAAACACCCCCATAACATCACAAAGCATGGTCTCTTACGGACCAATCACATCAACAACACCACTTATCACTCAAACCACCACATCAAAAACATCATCCACCACACAAAATACCAACATGACATTATCACTCACCACAAACACCATTCCAAATCCACCACCATCCCCACGAGCACCAACTTCCAGCATATCAAGCCAATACAATGCAACATTGCAAGCTGCTTTTCAAACAGGATTTCAACAAGTACAAAAAAATTCGTATACCTAGCTGCTCAAGTTGCGCAAGCCACACTACAAATGCAACAAGTCACACAAGCCCAAGCTTTATTGCAACAACAACAACAACAACAACAAGCCACTCAAGCATTACAAGCACATAAGAATTCTCAAGAACAAGCTCTATTGCAACAACAAGCAACACATGCACATGCAGCACAAGCGCAAGCTCAAGCACAAACACAAGCTCAATATTAGGCACAAAAAGCCCAATATCAAGCACAACTCTTGGCACAAAGACAAGTAGAGAAATTGCAATCATATCAGCAAGCCATAAAGCAATATCAATAGCAACAAGAAGTAGCAGAATTGGAAGTCCAAGAACAAGTGTTGTTGGAACAAAAACAAGCACAACAACAAGCGTTGTTGGAAGAGCAACAAGCACAACAACAAGCATAAATCTTAGCGCAACAAAAACAAGATCAACAACAGGCATTGTTCATACAAAAGTAGGTGGAAGACTACCTAACTCGAAAAAACATACAAATTCCATCGAACAATACACTGACCAACCCACCTATCCAAGCCATGATTGAAACACCTCAAAACACTCTCATCCCACCCCCTGATCTGCAAAATGATGTGATGACACAAATCAGGTTGCTCTTGTAACAAGTGCTTGATCTTCAATCAGGGAAAACAATGAAAACACTAAGCAACTTGTGTCCCTATCCATTTGATAGGAGCCTAGTGATGAAAGCATTCCCCAAGGGATTTGAAATCCCCAAATTTGACAAATATCAATGGATAGGAAACCCTAAAGATCACATCAGGGACTTCCAGGTTCATTGCATGGAAGTCGCATATGATGATACTTATCTGATGCGGCTATTTCCTAGGAGTTTAGAGGCCATGCTATGGAATGGTTCTCTCGCTTACCTTTAGACATTAGAACATTTCAAGAAATTATAGATGCATTCATTAAGAACTACGAATGCAACATTGCAATGGATGTTAGTCTAGAAAAACTCTCAGCTCTGAAACAAGGAAAGGGTGAATCTTTTGCTTCATTCCTACAATGATGGCGATCCAAGGCCAATCAGAGCAAGTGGACCATGCCAGAAGAACAACAAGTTTGCACCATCATCACCAACCTTGACAGCCTCTTGGAATTTCATCTCAAGGTTCAAGGCATCACCACATATGATCAATTGATCCCAAGGGTCTTAGCATCGAACGAGCCCTCATGACTCAACCAGTGAGATCAACCTCATACCTCGAACAACAAAACAATCACCCGCCATCCAATTATAATGATAAACCTTGCATGTGGGCAAGGAACAAAAACATTACTACTGATGGTGTCGTTGATTCCAAGGTGGTCATTATTTCCCCTCCCCAAAATACACCAAAAAAATCATCACACGACACACCATCTAAACAGCAATCCAACAATCAATAATCTCAATGATCAAAGAGGACCACCCCAATGCAAGAGTTATTCTAAGAGAAAATACACCACTTTGGGGGAACCACTTGAAGACATAATGAAGAAGTTGATAGACGAAAAACTCATCAAGGCTCCTACATTTGAGAATTACCAAGAACCAGATGTCAAACCTCCTTGGTATAATGAGAATCAGCTTTTTGAATTCCACAAAATCAAAGGCCATACCACAAACAGTTAAATGAGATTGAAAAACATCATTCAAGATCTCATCGATGAAAGAATTATAAATGTGGAACAACCTATAGGAAATCAGGGTCTTAAGCTATATACGAATCCGATGTTGAATCATGGTAACAAAGGAAATGACAATGATAAAGGGAAAGACACCTACGCAAATGTGAACCATGTGCTCAAATTTTTTGTTGCATCCCTAGATGAATACTGCACAGTCATCACCATCAAAGGCGCCCATGCCAATTGTGGAGTCACCACAAGAGGCAAAAAGGTCACCATCACGAGATCATCCTAGCCAAACAAAGTCCATACATCCAAATTAGTTCCTAATGGCTACAATGTCCTAGATCAACTCAAGAGAACATCAGTACAAATCTCCATCATGGAGTTGCTAAAAATCTCATCTACATGTAGGAAAATCCTTGAAGAAGCATTGGCCTCATCCACTGTCCCTGCAGATCTTGATGTGGACAAATTCCAAGCTATGGTCAGAAACATCATTACACCTAACCTTCTCACACTCTATGACCAGGATTTCCCTACTCAACTATCTCACAACCTTGCACTTCACCTAGAATTCATAGTAAACAAGAGAAAATTCAAAAGGGTCTTTGTGGACGGAGGTGTGGGTTTGAACATTTGTTCTCTCAACCTCATCAAACAATTGAGAATCCTCGAGGATTCTATTGATAAAGGAAAGGGTATCATAATAAGAGAATATGATGATCAAGAAATACTATCCCAAGGCATGATCAAACTCCCTATTCTAGTAGGGTCAGCTCTCATGCAAACCACTTGTCAGGTCTTGGACCTTGAATTACCATATAACATTCTTTTGGGATGTTCATGGACTCATACAATGAAGGAAATAGCGTCTACTTTCCATCAGTGCATGAAATTCACACATGAGGGACAAGAGGTCACCATTCATGGAGATCCTGAACCTTTCTCATACTACAAATTTTTTGAAGAAAAGTATTAAAAAATCCCCCAAGTACCAAAAAACAATGAGGGCCCATCCACACCATACATCGATCCCACCACTCTCGCATCCACTTCTACGACAGAGACACCCACCACTCCCACCATTCCCACCATCTCTGACATCAAGCTCATCATCCAAGATAATGGCTATGGAAACTACAAGCTCCCTAATAATGCTTTTGTGATAGGAGAGTTACCATAATCTCCTAGATCATGGGGACGACCATAAATAAATGAAGCTTCCACATCCCAAACATCTCAAAACTAACCCACCTTCACAAGATGGAGAGATCTTGGATGAGAGGTTATCACGGCAGATCCATCTCACATGTTGTATCAAGATGAAAGACCAGCACCTGAACTACCAATGGATGATAGAAGCTATGACAGAAACCAAAGACTTGGACAAAACATTAATGGGCTCATAATACCTATCATTCCAGAGACGCGACCAATAACAAATCTTGGCCTTAGATGTACCCCTCCGAGTATAACCATACGTGGCCAAAGTCCTCTAGTTAGAACGGTTAACAATCCTCCTCGGCCAACCATAATAGAATCATGCCTACCCGTATCTATAGGTCGTGTCATAGATAAGTTTACATTTGATATAACTGATGTCTGTAGTAGTAGTGATGATGAGGATCACTTGACCAATCTACCTAGGTTATTTGAGAATACTTCCCTTTGCATGATTAACACCCTCTCCTTTAAAATAGACCATCAAAATCATGAGATCTATTTAGTATACCCCCAACTCATTGACTATGATCAAGGACCATCGATTCTTGATACATTCAAAAATGATGAGGCACTCTCATAAATCATGGGACTGGGGGATAACATTCTAGATGGCGATCACAAAGTAGGGTTTATAATGGAGTTGGACACACATGCCTATTATGGGGAAATGATTGAATCCTTCAGTCACAAAAGTGAGAAATTAAGAATAATATCTAAGTCCTTGAGTGAAAACCACACTGTGGCACTCTCTGACAAGAAAAAAGTAAAAAGAAAGGACACATCCAATGTTGAAAAACTCTCTAAGGCACCTGAGGATGGGGGATTCAATCTTCCTTTAAGAGCTATTCATCAAGAAAATTCAGCAGTCTTGGCAGAAAAATGCAATCCTGTCAACCTAGGAATAGAGGAGACCCCACATATCACATTCTATGTGGAATCACTACTATCAGAAGAGCAAGAGCTCCAATAGCATTCCTAAGGGAAAGAAAGATAAACTTTGCATGGACCTATGCTAACATGCTAGGACTTGATCCAAAGACCATGGTTCACCACTTAGCAGTGTATCCATAAGCAAAACCTTTTAGACAAAAGCTTCAAAACATGCACCCTCAAATTGCCCTGCTAGTCAAAATGGAGTTAAAGAAGCTATTAGATGCAGGATTCATCTGATCGATAGACTATCCAGAATGGGTATCAAACTTGGTACCTATTTCAAAACCTAGTGGAAACATCAGAATTTGTACAAATTTTATGGATTTGAACAAGGCATGTCGAAAAGATGATTTTCCACTTCCCAACATCGATATGATAGTAGATATGATAGCTGGACATGAGATGTTATCACTAATGGATGGATTTTTAGGATACAATCAAATCATGATAGCAAAAAGAAGATCAACATAAGACAACCTTCACTCAAGTCCATGGGGGACTTGTTGCTAGAACATGATGCCACTCTGCCTAAAGAATGCATGAGCAACATATCAAAGGGCCATGACACTGATATTCCATGACATGATTCATAAAACAATGGAAGACTATGTTGATGACATTCTAGCTAAGTCAAGAAAGAGAAAAGATCACGTAGCAACCCTAAGTTCTATCTTTGACAGACTGGAGGAATACAAAGTAAGACTAAATCCCAAGAAGTGTGTCTTCGGCATATAATTAGGTAAATTTCTAGGATATATAGTGTCTATGAGGGGTATTGAGGTGGATCCAACAAAAGTAAAATAAATCCTCAAATTGGAAGCACCAAAAACATTAAAGCAACTGAGAGGTGTACAAGGCAGACTCCAATCCATTAGAAGATTCATAGCACAACTAGAAGACAAAAAAACCCATACTCTCACCTACTCCACAAGGGAGTAGCATACAAAAGAGATACCAAGTGTGAAGAGGCATTCAACAAAATCAAGGAATATCTACTAATACCACCAGTCTTAATTCCACCCATCCCAAAGAAACCATTGATCTTATATATGTCAACAACAACCGTTGGAGCTCTCTTAGCTCAGCATGATGAAAAATGGAATGGAGAGGGCTATCTATTACAAAAGTAGGACAATGGTTAGTCATGAGCTAAACTACTCATTCATCGAGAAAGCATGTCTCACAATAGTGTTTTCCTCTCAAAAATTCAGACATTACATGTTGGCACACAAAATCAAGCTCATCACCAAAATTGACCCTCTCAAGTATCTACTATCAAAGGCAATTCTCACAGGAATGGAAAAATGGGTGATGATATTGTCAGAGTATGACATTGAGTATGTCGAGCGGAAAGCAATCAAGGGTCAAGTTATTGCAGATCAACTGGAAAAGGCACCAATCTATTCAGAGAACCCTCTTGTCTTAGAGTTTCTAGATGAATCTATTTTCAACTTCAACATAGCTGACCACTGGAAACTATACTTCGATGGCTCATACATGTAGCATGGATCAGGAGCTGGTGTTTTCTTTATAACACCACAAGGGGATTACATATCAAGGTCATATAAACTAGCATTTCCTTGCACTAATAACATTGTAGAATATGAGGCTTTAACCATAGGTCTCAGAATAGCAGTGCAATGGAACATCATATCTTTGAAAGTATATGGAGAATCCCAACTGATCATAAATCAATTGAACGATGAATACCAAACCAAGGATGACAAGCTCACTCCATACAAGAAATTGGTGGACACTCTAAAGGAATCCTTCATCGAAATTGCATTTGAGCAGATACCTAGCAAAAACAACAGACTAGTAGATGCCATGGAAACAATTGGGTCCCTATTGGATATCCCCAACAATGTTCCAAAATATGTATTCTAGATAGAGTAGCTTCTTGTGCCCACATTCGAGGTACCAAAATCAGAATTCATGTGTGAAATCGTTGGTCCTAGTGATCCTTGGTACCATGACATTTACACATACCTTCGAATAGGGATCATACCCATCGACTTACCATCCAACCTAAAATGAACCTTTCTCAAAAAGGCATCCATATTTTTCATCCTAGGAGATACCCTATATCGTAGGAGCATAGAAGGAACCCTACTACGCTACCTAAATGTTCAGGAGGCATTGATTGCTCTAACTGAAGTTCACAATGGTATCTATGGTTCACACTCGAGTGGAATGATCATAGCTAAGAAACTGCTAAGGATGGGGTACGATTGGCCCACAATGGAAAGAGAAGCACATGATCATGCCAGAAAGTGTCTACAATGTCAACAACATAGAGACCTCATCCATGCACTAGCTCAAGAGCTTCATCCTATTGTCACACCATGGCCCTTTTCACAGTGGGGACTCGATCTCATTTGGGAAAATCACGCCTACTTCATCTAATGGCCACAAACTCATTATAACCACAACTAAGTACTTTACTAAGTGGGTGGAAGCCATACACATGATGTATATAATTGGGAAGTAGATCTCAAAGTTTATCCTGAACTACCTCATTTGTTGATACGGTGTTCCACAACCCATTATCTCAGATAATGGGACACCATTCAAAAATCAGGATGTTCATGTCTTGTGCAAGAAATTCAAAATCCAACATCGCTTCTCTACCCCATACTATCCCCAAGGCAATGGCCAAGCAGAAGCTACAAACAAAACCATTCTGAAAAATCCTCAAGAAAACAATCAATGACACAAGTCGTGACTAGCACCTACAACTTAATCCCACCCTCTGGGCTTATCAAACCAACATCCGCACACACACTGGTGCCACCCCCTTCTCCTTGGTCTATGGATCAGAAGCCATACTCCCTATTGAGATTGAGCTCCCATCCCTCAAGATATCACTACAAAACCTCATCACTGATGAAGACTACCAAGTGTCAAGATTGAATGAGTTGAAGCTACTAGATGAGCGATGCATAGATTCTTTGAATCATTTGCAAGTCTATCAAAATATACTCAAAAGGAGCTACAATAAGAAAATCAGAAGCAAGACGTTCCAAGTCGAAGAACTGGTCTTAAAAGAAAATTAGAAGAATGTCCCAAACCTAAGTAGCAAAGGCAAGTTTGAACCCAATTGGTTGGGGTCGTTCGTCATAATAGAAAGTTACAAATTAGGGGCATATCAGTTATCAACACCCGAAGGGGAACCTCTGTAGGATCCTACGAATAGCTCCCATCTCAAAAAGTTTTATGCCTAAATATTTCAAGGTATAGAAGCAAAAAATCCAAAAAATCAGAAAATCTCCTGAAAAAATGGTTACTTTGGCAAAAACCTGGCAAATTGGTGTCTTGGTAACAACAAAAAAAAAGAAAAAAAGCCAAAAAATATCCAAAAAAATAAAAATAGGATCAAAAGTAGTAAGAGAAAAATCATCTTGTAGTAAAAACCACTTTGGTGGCACTTTGGACAAGTACCCTGGTGTAAACCTAGCAAACAAGCACCCTGTGTAAATAGGCACTTTCCATCCACCAAGATCTTTATGGCTTGTTCTACATCACTCATTCATTTTGTTTCCATTATCCATCGCATTCAAGTCTCCATCCATCACTCATCCACTCCCATCCACTCCATAGCTTGGTATTGTTTTTGTATGATGATCCCTCCTAGTACTACTCTACCCATCCTCAAGGTCATTTTGTCCTGCCTTTATCAGGGTTGTCTATGACATCACATTGGGGGCATGTTATCATTGGATCAGATTCATGTATATTCTTAAAGTCCTAAAAATTAGAAAATCCAAAAACATTCAAAACATATCAAAATCCAAAAATAGGTCAAAAAGTCATTCAAATAGTAAAAAATGGAGTCATCTAGTCAAACTACATCATCACTAACCTTGAATGTAGGAAAGGTTGATCTTTGATCATCCCCCGAGACACTTAGGTCAGTCCTTTAGAAGTCTATCATAATAAACTGATAGTTCATCGTGTATATCTTCATCTGTAAATCAGTCAAGTCATCAGTTCAACTACGTGGTCTCTGCATGTATAACGTAGGTAAGGCTAATCTGTTGATCAGCCCTCGAGGCCCCTAAGATAGGTCCTTAGGTTAGTCTCGTGGTCAAAATCTTAGAAAATCCCAAAAACATTGAAAAATAAAAAATCAAAACATTTGTAAAACCTCCAAATAAATACCAAAAATAGCCTCAAAACATTGCAAAATATCAAAAACATCCAAATATTTGAAAAAATCCATCCACCTCATCTCACTTGCACCCGCAATAACACCATCCATAATAAATTGATCGTCATCCTCAACCTTTGGTGAAACAGTTAGAAACAAGTCAAACAGCTTAAAAGTAAAACACAAAAATGTCAAGTCTCAGGTTTAAGTCAATACATAAACAAGTTGGTCAATTCTTTGTGTTGATAGTCCATCATCCAAATAGTCTCATATCAATCATCTGATAACATCATGTCCTAGGATGAATCCTTCCTACAAGGGGCATTATTTATTAGAAAGAACATTTTGAATAAATGAAATGATGTGCCGCCATCCACTAACCTCATCTCGCTTGCACCCGCAATAACACCATCCATCATAAATTGATCGTCATCCTCAACCTTTGGTGAAATAGTTAGAAACAAGTCAAGCAGCTTAAAAGTAAAACTCAAAAATGTCAAGTCTCAGGTTTAAGTCAATACATAAACAAGTTGGTCAATTCTTTGTGTTGATAGTCCATCATCCAAATAGTCTCATATCAATCATCTGATAACATCATATCCTAGGATGAATCCTTACTACAAGGGACATTATTTATTAGAAAGAACATTTTGGATAAACGAAATGATGTGTTGCCATCCACTAACATGTCCTAGGATGTATCCTTCCTACAATGGGCATCCACCAACATGTCCTAGGCTAATCTATTGATCAGCCCTCGAGGCCCCTAAGATAGGTCCTTAGGTTAGTCTCATGGTCAAAATCTTAGAAAATCCCAAAAATATTGAAAAATCAAAAATCAAAACATTTGTAGAACCTCCAAAAAATACCAAAAATAGCCTCAAAACATTGCAAAATGTCAAAAACATCCAAATATTTGAAAAAATCCATCCACCTCATCTCGCTTGCACCCGCAATAACACCATCCATAATAAATTGATCGTCATCCTCAACCTTTGGTGAAACAGTTAGAAATAAGTCAAGCAGCTTAAAAGTAAAACTCAAAAATGTCAAGTCTCAGGTTTAAGTCAATACATAAACAAGTTGGTCAATTCTTTGTGTTGATAGTCCATCATCCAAATAGTCTCATATCAATCATCTGATAACATCATGTCCTAGGATGAATCCTTCCTACAAGGGGCATTATTTATTAGAAAGAACATTTTGGATAAATGAAATGATGTGCCACCATCCACTAACCTCATCTCGCTTGCACCCGCAATAACACCATCCATAATAAATTGATCGTCATCCTCAACCTTTGGTGAAACAGTTAGAAACAAGTCAAGCAGCTTAAAAGTAAAACTCAAAAATGTCATGTCTCAGGTTTAAGTCAATACATAAGCAAGTTGGTCAATTCTTTGTGTTGATAGTCCATCATCCAAATAGTCTCATATCAATCATCTGATAACATCATGTCCTAGGATGAATCCTTCCTACAAGGGGCATTATTTATTAGAAAGAACATTTTGGATAAATGAAATGATGTGCCGCCATCCACTAACCTCATCTCGCTTGCACCCGCAATAACACCATCCATCATAAATTGATCGTCATCCTCAACCTTTGGTGAAACAGTTAGAAACAAGTCAAGCAGCTTAAAAGTAAAACTCAAAAATGTCAAGTCTCAGGTTTAAGTCAATACATAAACAAGTTGGTCAATTCTTTGTGTTGATAGTCCATCATCCAAATAGTCTCATATCAATCATCCGATAACATCATGTCCTAGGATGAATCCTTCCTACAAGGGGCATTATTTATTAGAAAGAACATTTTGGATAAAGGAAATGATGTGCTGCCATCCACTAACATGTCCTAGGATGTATCCTTCCTACAATGGGCATCCACTAACATGTCCTAGGCTAATCTATTGATCAGCCCTCGAGGCCCCTAAGATAGGTCCTTAGGTTAGTCTCATGGTCAAAATCTTAGAAAATCCCAAAAATATTGAAAAATCAAAAATCAAAACATTTGTAGAACCTCCAAAAAATACCAAAAATAGCCTCAAAACATTGCAAAATGTCAAAAACATCCAAATATTTGAAAAAATCCATCCACCTCATCTCGCTTGCACCCGCAATAACACCATCCATAATAAATTGATCGTCATCCTCAACCTTTGGTGAAACAGTTAGAAACAAGTCAAGCAGCTTAAAAGTAAAACTCAAAAATGTCAAGTCTCAGGTTTAAGTCAATACATAAACAAGTTGGTCAATTCTTTGTGTTGATAGTCCATCATCCAAATAGTCTCATATCAATCATCTGATAACATCATGTCCTAGGATGAATCCTTCCTACAAGGGGCATTATTTATTAGAAAGAACATTTTGGATAAATGAAATGATGTGTCACCATCCACTAACCTCATCTCGCTTGCACCCGCAATAACACCATCCATAATAAATTGATCGTCATCCTCAACCTTTGGTGAAACAGTTAGAAACAAGTCAAGCAGCTTAAAAGTAAAACTCAAAAATGTCAAGTCTCAGGTTTAAGTCAATACATAAACAAGTTGGTCAATTCTTTGTGTTGATAGTCCATCATCCAAATAGTCTCATATCAATCATCTGATAACATCATGTCCTAGGATGAATCCTTCCTACAAGGGGCATTATTTATTAGAAAGAACATTTTGGATAAATGAAATGATGTGCCGCCATCCACTAACCTCATCTCGCTTGCACCCGCAATAACACCATCCATCATAAATTGATCGTCATCCTCAACCTTTGGTGAAACAGTTAGAAACAAGTCAAGCAGCTTAAAAGTAAAACTCAAAAATGTCAAGTCTCGGGTTTAAGTCAATACATAAACAAGTTGGTCAATTCTTTGTGTTGATAGTCCATCATCCAAATAGTCTCATATCAATCATCTGATAACATCATGTCCTAGGATGAATCCTTCCTACAAGGGGCATTATTTATTAGAAAGAACATTTTGGATAAACGAAATGATGTGCCGCCATCCACTAACATGTCCTAGGATGTATCCTTCCTACAATGGGCATTATCTTTTGGAAATATGTTTCGGTTCTTATCCTTAAAAACGCATTCCCTTTTGGTTAGCGGTATTGAAGAACATCAACTTGTTTATGTGCTTTATCTTTGTCTTTTGACTTATTTTATTGCTATCAATACAAGGACCTCTCGATGATATTTGAACGAAGGATTTAGAGAGATAGGAATGGGGCAATGATCATTATCCTTTTGTCTGCTATGCTTGTTGGATGTTCTTGTAAAATAACCTTGGCGAATACTTGCTCTATTAGATATGCATAGAGGATGTTTTGGACAGCTTGTTGACTATTGCATTGATTGGTTATACCTTTCCGTGTTTTGGTCTGAGATGTTTGAAACTTTTAAAGTGCATCATAGCAAGGTTTACGTATGTCAGGTGTGAACAAGAATACTCTTATCTATTTGTCAAGTCAAAGTCCATCACACTAAGTACAATGCCATTATGGTTCTTTATACCTTGATGCATTGTGATTAGGCATGTTATCAAACATAAGGTAAGTGACCCTTTTAAAATCTCAATCCTTGATAAGCAAATCATCCATCTCTCATAAAGTTGGCTTGTTGGATCCTCTTGTCATCATCTAATATATTTTTTTTCCGCACTAACATCACAACATGAATAGTTAAATCATCATCACTAGTGCATTCATCTTCCAACCACAAACCATAAATATTTTGCATATCATCTCACATGCATAATCATCATCATAATATAGATCTTTTAGTCTAAGCATCTCATAAAATCACATATCTGCATAAATCATCCATTGCATAATCATAGCATATCACATCATCAATCTCATCCATGATCACACATCATATCATCATTTAAGTTCTTTAGGATAATATACATTTGTTATTCTAAGCATCTTAAAATCATCTCATTTGCATCATCATCCATAACCATCCATTTTTAACCTCTTTATCGCGAGATCGACCCTCAAATCGAATCTTTTTGCTTGATCTCTCGAGGGGGCAATGAACTAGTGTACTTATTTTTGTTGGGGCAACCGAAAAAAAATTTAAAAAATGAATTTTGATTGTAGCAATTTTTTCTTTGAACCAACGCAATAGGTACATTGCTTCAAAGAGGGGGAAACTGTAAACATCCAAAATTAGTGTTATTTAGTCAATTAGGTCCATTCATCAAGTAAACCGGGTTTCACATTCATCCACTCATTAAATTAATCAAGTTCACCTTTATCCATTCATCAAGTAAATTAAATTCATTAAGTTCATTCCTAAGGTGTTTCATTTAAATTAAATAAATCAAACATCAACCTTTCAATTAAATAAACCAAACTTTATTAAATTGAAATCCAAATGCATATTCCATCCTTTTCTGATTTAAATAAAACAAATATTTAAGTCAAAAAGGTCAAACTCACATAATCATCATTAAGCTAATCTAATCCTAATTAGCCTAGCCTAACCAGCCATCACATCCTCTAGATAATCCCACTTGTACAAATAAATCAATTTATTGATTTATTAAAATCCTTACTTTCTTTCAACTTGGAATTAAAAACAAAATATTCCCTCAAGTTTGAAAATGATGACAAGTTGACTTGTCCCTTCCAACATTGCATTAACTTCTCATTTTCATGTCCCCCTCTCAACATTTATTTCACAAATTTGAATTTGAAACTCCCTCTCTTGGGCACATTGGCCAAAACTTGCACATCCCTCAACCTATGGCAAGTTGACAAGTGGCCTATTTTGATTGGCTTACATTTAGTCCCACATTCATCCATTTGGCCAATATCTCATCAAGAAAATCTATAAATAAAGGTCCCATTCTTCATCAAATCAACTACATCTTCATGCAAAGTTACTCTCTTGGTTTGAGAACTAATTTTTCTCTTCATCTCCATTGCATCTCATCATTTCAGTTTTTGAGCAACGATTAGGAAAGGGCCATTGGCACATTTGACACCAATCCAATATGGAATAGGTATATGTCATGTTTTTTTGAATGTCTTTGGATCCTTATTATAGTTGCATTTCTTAAGCGTTGATATGTTATTCCATAGAGTTATTCGTAGATTTGCATGTGTAAACTAACCCTCCTAATGAGTGATTGAGATGGTTCATTTGCAGATTTTTAAGTACTTCAGTATGTGGTTAGTCTTGCTAGAAGTGTATCCTTGTTCTTCATTCTCTGTAACTCAGGGTTCCCTAGAATGGCATATACATATTTTGATGTAAAATATTAAGATGATGTTATGTAAAATTTGTATTTTCAAATATTATATAGATCTTAGGTATAAATATCTCTTATAAATTATAACATGGTGAATAACCACATATTTATTTTAAAATTTTAAACAAAATTACTATTATAAATAGAAAAATTGATCTATTGGCATTAAAATACTTGAAGAATTGGACTTTAATATGTCAAATTTTCTATCTTCACAAAATATTTTTTCGTAGAAAAAT
This sequence comes from Sequoia sempervirens, assembly GCA_007258455.2. Classification (NCBI taxonomy): domain Eukaryota; kingdom Viridiplantae; phylum Streptophyta; class Pinopsida; order Cupressales; family Cupressaceae; genus Sequoia; species Sequoia sempervirens. The sequence goes on along the minus strand of VDFB02018296.1, from coordinate 7,741,776 downwards.
AATGGCATTATCTCACTGAACAACCAAAAGTCTTACCTTTCTACTTCAAAGGAGTTCTGGTGCACATGGACGATAAATGTTCAGTTTGTTGTGTTTAATCTGATAAAAAAGAATTTTGTAGGCTGGACACGGGATAGGCGTGACCATAAGCGAGGGAAATTACTAATTCTCATTAAAAATAGTAAGGAAGACTTGTCCATCCTATTAAAGTAGACAACTGTAGCAACTCAGAGTTGTTACATTCATTATGAGAGGTTCGATTTGGAAATTCTCAAATGTATCAAATTATTTTATAGCGAACTTAGTCCCATCATTGATAGATTCATTATAATAGGTTTGAGTTGGAAATTTTCAAACATATCAATTAGTCAGTGTGAGAAAAGTGCGGTGACCATTCTTTGAAATTTCTACGCTGAAGTCACCTAGATCCGTCCGTGTGAGAAAAGTTCTGTGACCATTGTTGGAAATTTCTACAAGCTCTTTATTTGTTTTTGTTTGGTGTATTTAAATTGCTTTGGCCAACACATAACCACAGCAGTGTTCGAGATTTCTATATTCAAATTACCTTCTCTGATCTTCTATATTCCTGGATAGGCCATCTCAAAACTAGACTAATGAAAGACTGCATTGAACCCCTTCCGCTAATTAATAATCAGTCCCTTGCTGTCGAATTCATTGGTGAATATAGAAATAATGTGTCTCGCAATGTGTCTCTCAGTCTTCGGCTTGGAGATAATGTCGTAGCTAATTTATGATAATATCATATTGAAGAGTGCGGTGAAGAGGAGATGCAAAGGAAGTTACATCCATTGTTCTCCAGGATTTGCATTTATACATTCATGGGAGTCACTGAAAAAAATATCAAGGAGCTGGAGAAACTGGGTAGAGGGAACACAAGCATCAACAACACATATTTTGATAGGGTGATGGGAGTGGACATCGGCCCACACTCAATTGAAGCAACAATATACAAGAAAGCGCTTAACACTCTCTTCTGTGCTGCATGCTATGTTGATTTCGGGGGCACGACAAATAATGAGACTAAATTGAAGGAACTGGAAGAGAAAACACTGAGAATCATCCGTCCAGAAATGGCAGATCATTTGATGAAATGTCTGGCTTCCAAGTTCACAGAAATTCTCTTAGAATACACAAGTAAAAGCATAAATAATGACTTTAAACTTTCATATCACTCAGCCCTTGACGACATTTGGACAATTTACTACTACTGCCCATGCCCGGCAATGAAGAGGGAAATCCACTACAAGGAGAAATCCACAAATCTCCACCGTGCTTGAGTCATCAGCAACTGGACTGCAAGCTTCAACTCCACCATGAGATCAAGAAAATCGGGAACTTGATAGAAGTCGAGGTCAAAATCGAGAACCTCCACTACAAAGCATTTCGACTAGATTCCCAAGAGAAAATTCCAGATAAATTTAAACATGAATGGTACATTCCGACAAAGATCATTGTAACAATGGGGCCTAAAACAGAGAGGTTTGCTTTCCGCGCAGTTAACTCGGGCGCCTCATCGTCAAACCCCAAAGTAACTTATTCTGAAAGCACTACTTTAGAAGAATGCTACAAAATGCATGCTGAGGCCAGCACCCACCTCAATTTCAAAGTCAAGGTCGGTAAGACGGTGAGACATAACCGTAGAAATGCCATCACCAACGAGCGGACAAACTGGCATTTTGAGCCGTCTGTGCATGATAATACACAAGGGACGTTCCAGTGGACACTTTCTCACCATTCTCAACAAAAATTCCCAGTATAGCTATTGCCCAGAGCACAGAGACGAACAATACCGAGCTATTAAAGATTTGGCACATACACAGGGACCGAATAGCCCTTTCACAGAAGAAAGGGGTATTGAATTTGCAGGAGATATGTACGGGACACCCATAAAATGGACATTCGACAAAAAGATGAAGGGAAAAACCCTCGACTAGTTTTTGGAATGCGAGATCTGGACGACCTATTATCCTTATCGAGATTCTATTAAATGTATGGAGACAAGATACCAAAAATTTTGGAACTGGTTCAACTCCCTTTGAAAATTTTCAAAGTCAACGTGTGGTTAGCTAACTTTTGTTAGCTTTCCTAAGTGAGGGGTGTTTGATGCAAGAGTATTCCAAAACTTAAAAGCAATCTTGCATCAACCAAAAATATTTGTTTGTTTGTTAAATTAAGAATGTTTGAAAAAAATTGATTATTGAAGTTTTGTAAAACATTTATTATTTTTATTTATTGACAAAAAAATGAGCTATATTTTTTTTATTAATAACATTCTAATTGAAACGTCATTATATTGCAATCCATCTCCTGCTCATCAACATATATTTTATTCAACTCATTGAATCAAATGTTAATAGCATATACGAGAACAATATAAATAATAAGCCTTTCCAGCTACTAAAATTTTATCACATTACTATTGGATAAAAATTGATGTACTCGATAGTGTAAAGTTGATGTTGAAACATAAATTTAACACAATACAAGACCAAACCAATATAGTAGAATGATATTTTCCATTGACCTTTAGACTATTGATATTGTGCCACTATGGACTTTAAAATTGAACTACTTGAGAGGGTAAGAGAATGGTTGTTTCTACACATTTATTAGAGGTGAAATAGTTGTAATCCTTTCATGATGTGTTGGATAACTTAGCTATGATGTATGATAAGTATGATGGGTTGTTTTTCTTTCTAAAAGATACATTATTTGATTGATAGTATGGATGTGGTGGAGATGCTAAGTTGATATGTACATTTGAGCATTACTTTGATAATATGTGTGTTGGTGAAGATTTCAATTTTTTCCTTTGCAACCTTGCCTTCTAAAGTTTGGAATGAAATTATAAAGAAGTTTGTCACCATCTCTTCAAATGTTTTAATTTCTATGTAGTTCGATGATTTTTCATGTTTTTAAATGAAATTGTTTTGGTTGTGTGACTTATATAAAATTGATGTATATGTTTTTTTTTTTTTTTTATGACATTTTTTGTTGGCACAGTTTTCTTTTAATAAATATTTTGTATTTAATAAACTATTTCACACCATTTCCATTAATATTGGGTCATTTTTGGAAGAAATTATGGAGTATTAGGAGATAAATTAAGGCACTTACAATGCATTAGATTGTTATGTGTACGTTTGGATATGATAATTTAAGGTATTTAGGTATTTAGCTACCTTTGTAGGCTATTCGTAAGGAAAATAATAACATAATCATGCATTATTAGGATGGAGGTTATCTTTCCAAGTAGGTGTATATGTGCATTTTAAGTAGCATATGATGAGCTTCAAAAGTGAATATAATCACATGATTGATTCACTAAATTTCATAAGGAAAACAATAGCTAGAGTAAGTCCATATGAAGAACAAGAACTTGATGAATTCTATCAAATTACTTCCAACAATTAAGATATGTTAGATCAAGAACTTGAATGAATCATGAACTAGGAATGTGACCATAGAAATATATGGTTTATGAATAAGACTTGTAAGGAAAAGCATGCAAAATATATAAAATATGCCTCAACAAATTATCAAGTACAAGATTATATTAGATGTATTCCCTATTCAAAAAAATTCTTGATGGGTGTTCAAGGCCACTAGTAAGGTACCAATAAAGTATAAGCCTACATAGGCCAAAATTTATTAAGAGCTTACTATGTAAACCCCATATATAAATAATCAAAGGAAGTATTAAAAAACACAATGAGGTAAATTTTAATAGCCTAGATTGAAAACACCATCCTATGGCTCTTTTAAAAAATTCAATGATATAAGTCTAAATAATTTAAGTATGGGAGGTTGTTGCTTGAATTAATTATAATAAATCTTAGAGTCCCATCATGAGAATTTATCTATTAAGACTATCCTTTTAGACTAGCATCCTTTGCAATACTGAAGCCTATTTTTGTTTCCAATTCTTAATAACTCCTAACCATCGATTCTCCAAGAAAATTATTGACCCTAGATGTCTTAGAGTAAATATCTAATAGAAACATGTCTCCAGGAGGAAAGAAGTCTCAACAAGAGTCTTAAGTCAAGAAAATCCTATATTCATAACTCTATCAAGTGAAATCTAAGTCATCGATTGACCAAAGTAAATCATGCAGTGATGCCTATCCTCTAAATGGAAGTATGAATTTTTCCCCTTTAAAAACTAGAATTGATCAAAAAAAGTATTAACAAAACTCCTTGAGGTAAATTCTAATATCCTAGATTGAAATCACTATCTTATGGCTCTTTGCAAGATTCAATGATCTAAAGTCTAAATAATTTAAGTATGGGAGGTTGTTGATTGAACTAATTATAATTTCTTAGATACCCTTCAAGATAATTTCTCTATCAAGACTACCCTTTGAGGCTAGCTTCCTTTTTAATATTGAAAGATACTTTTGTAATGAATCGTAACCATTAATTCCTCAAGAATTGTTTTTCCTATTAATGTCTTAGATTAGATCTATAATGGAAATATCTCCCTAAGATGAAAGAAACCTTGGCAAGAGTCCTAATTCAAGAAAAAATCCTATTAATTAATCGATCAAGTGAAATATAAGTCACTGATTGACCAAAGTTAATCATGCAGTGATGCCTATCCTATAAGCGGGAATTTGAATGTTGCCCTATAAAAAAAAAAGAAATGAAATTATGTTAAGTTGAAATTACAAGAATCCTCACATCCATTAGGATTTATATCAATAAAGAAGTTTCAAATCCAATCTTGGGATCTTGAGTAAAATCAAATTTATAAATACCCATGTGTAGAAAATTTTAAATATAATCACATGTCATAATTGAAATTGAGCTCTTTAATAACTTAAATTTTTCAAGGTTCTTATGTCCATGTTATGTTGTTGTTCATGATATCTTAATATATTTGAAACTAAGAGACCATGCATGTCAAAAAAATTGAAGTTCCCACATTTGTGGCAAGTACTAGTGGATTTTCTAACTATTGATGCCCCAACTAAATCTATATCGACTTATGTTCTAGAGTGAATCCTCACATATATGTGTTCATAGATAGATGGGAATTATAAGCTAATTGTTAGTATATTCAAACTTGAGAGCACAAATTAGTCAAAGTTAGTAGGCTTCTTAGGTCGACAAAACCTAGAGATAAATCATTTAAGTTCCTAAAACAGGCTCCCAAATAAATTATGATTGATAATATGTTTGTGCCTAAGATATTGAGATTCAAGAAACCTAACAATTAGTGCATGTTATGTGTTTGTGTTAAATTTAAACATAAGAAAAAAGATGTCAAATATTAAACTTAAAATTAAAGTATGTCAAATCTATCAGATTTCATGAACGCAAGAATGTACAAATTTGAGTTGGTCACATGTTCCCATACCGATTCTATTAAAATTTGATGGTTCAACCTGTATTAAATCTTTTATTAAGGCCCATCTCTTAGATATCACCCTATGTTAAGACAAAATAAGGACTTTTAAGACCTAGACATGAATACCTAAGCTCAGTGTTATTATCAAACCCAAGAATCCACTTGTATGTTGATCCAAGAAAATTTTTGGATGACTTTTCATAGGGATTTATTGACTTTTTAAGACTGCATTCCTATATATAATGTGAGAAAAAACTTAAGTTCAATTAAATAAATAATCTATTTTTTCCAAGTCCATTGGGTTATCCTATATGGTATCAAATCATGGTTTAAATCTAAGGGCCTAATGCGCCATTCAAGTTAAAATTTTAGGTTTAATTTTGAGATTAATTAGGTATTGATCATGCAACTACTCTATTGATGCAAGTAGTAAGAAAGCTAAAGTTCAAAAGTTAGTCTTTGTAGTGCATCAATAGGAAATACTTATTTATAACTGTGGAATGGTTTAACTTCAACCATGGGGAAGAAGAAGAAAGAAGATGGTATAAGGATAAGAGTAGTTCATATATGAGTTACTAAGCTTTAAGATGGAGGAAAAATAGCAAGGGAATTGTGAGTAGAGAGAACCCAACAAAATAAAAAATGAAATATTAAAATCAATTGCAAAAGAAATACTTCTCATTTAGCATGAAATAAAAGATCAAATTTTGCCAAGGAAACTAACAAATTAATAGCTAGATAATATTGGAATGAGAAAAAAATGAACCTAAAAGTGAGATCGGACCTAGTAAATTCTAAGGAAGAAGCCATCAAAATAAATTTCCAAGAACAAATCCATCTCTTAAAGTTCATCATTATAGATTATTTCCAAAAACAAATTTCCTTGTCTTCATTGCATAGAAACATGCATGCTTACGATAACATTCTATTTTAAAATCAACTAAATAAAAATTGTTAGTCATGATGTATAAGTATTTGGATATGATGAAATGAATCTCCCACTATAAAATTTATGCATAACACAAATACAAGAACCCAAGATTCTTAATGTAGTTGTGATTAAGGATTGCAAATAAACATTAGATGTGGGATATGGAATTTAGTCTTCACTAGCATTTTCTAAGTATGCAACTAATGCAAAAGTATTCAATTCCTATCTGACCAGGCTTTCTCTTATATACATATAGACATATTGGGTAAATAAAGATCACAAAGTTCATTACAACAACCAAATATAATTGTAGTTAGGTTCATGAATTTATCTAGATAATATTCATTCATCTTTATTACAACTAGATTTGTTCATTAATTCATAGAATGTAGAAACATGTGTTACCAATTTATTACTAAATTGCAAAGTAATTTTATTGGAGGCCAACCCAAGTATCATGCTTACTTTTCCTCCTATCCACCATTACAATGAGGTATTAAACTTCATATGGGTGTTGTTGAGGTGTGTGGCCATTCAAATATTTTCAACCCCTTTGATTTGTGCAAGGCTTCTACCATCTAATAAATTTTGTAGCTAATCTCTAGAACCAATCCAAGAATACTATGGAATCCACCACATAGCTAATCTAGAAAAATTGTGGAATCCACCACTTAGTCGATCTAAAACTCAATATTAGTAGATTGACCAATTGACACATGCACAAGCATGTATACATATAGACACACACATGTCTCTAAACATTTGAGTCACAATTGCATTCAACATAATTTGGGGGGCTAAAACCACTTTAATGGGCCCTAGCACATGCCAACAGGAAAATACCTTGATCACATTGTAGCATCTTGCTATACCAAAGCAACTCTATCCAACTTTAAACTAAGATAGCAACCATTCTAAGGAAACCTTGATAATCAAGGTAACACCTCACTATGGCTACACACTATTCAACTTGTCATTGAGATAGAAAATACCCCATCTCTACTAGGATGACCAGCATTTGGATATTTGATTCACCAAAATAACTATTATGCTACTTTATTCATGAATGACCATAAAGCTATCCTCTTTGTAAAATGACAACTATACAACTCCATTGAGACCTAAAGGATGATGAACAATTTAATCCATGGAGTCTTTCTTGTCACTAGATCACATGTATATTGTGCTACAATAGATCAAACTCATACACAAGAATCCCAACTTAGACATGAGACCATAAGACTCATGAATTCACAAACATAGAATGACATATTCACACAACAACCACATTGAGAACTCTAGCCTAGACATAGATCATCATAATTTAATAACATCACAGATCACATACATAATGCATATCCAAAAAATATTATTTCATTAGTTTCAACCTAAAAATATAGGTCATCTAAACCTTCCTCAACTCCCATGATCTCAAATATCTTAAATAATTTGTATAATAAATTATAGCTGTAATAAGAAAATGAAAATTGCTTTTAGGATATGTAACTACATTTTGCATAGGTCTACCATAGCAGTTACAAGGTTGTAGAGTCTGGTTGTGCACCTGCCAATTGCATTTGGTTGGAAGTTCCTAAAGCCTTTTCAACAAACCCATTGTGTTGATATCCTGCAATCAGGCATTCCATTAGAAAAATGTGCTTTGAAGCATTCTATCAAATAGTTCAGGTGCATTGTCTATGCTTCCACATTTTGCATATCCAACAATTAGGTAATTCCATGAGAACAAATTTCTTGGAGGCGTTCTGTCAAAATAGTTCACGTGCCTTGTCTATGCTTACACGTTTTGCATACATGTCTGCTAGGGTGGTTACACCTACAACATCTACTAAATTCCTCTATCATTCATCGTTTGATGAATGTCTATACCCTGTTCCAGAGCTCCCATTTTCGCACAGGCTGTGAGGATGCTGGCAGAGGCTGCGAACTCTGGTTTTACACCTGCCAATCACATTTTGTTGAAAGTTTCTAAATCCTTTTCAACAAAGACATTTTGTGCATATCTTGCAATCTTAGCATTCAATGAGATCACATTTGTTTGAAGTATCTGATCAAACAGTTCGTGTGCCTTCTCTATGCTTCCACATTTTTGCATACATGTTTACCAGAGCATTTCCAACTGTGATATCTGAAAACAATCACCGTTCCATTACATTTCGATGGATCATGTACATACCCTATTCCAAAGCTCCCATTTTGGCACAAGCCAGGAACAGGTGTGCAAATGAAAATTGTTCGGGTCAAAAACCTGCATATGGAGATCTTACGGGCAGGAGAAACAAATTTTAATAAAAATTGAACTTTGTGCGGGGGTAACGGAGGACGATAGTTAACGGCGATAGGGAACAACGAACGGGACGGGTTTAGAGGGCCCCACACAAGCCATCTAAGCTGTCAACGCTTAGAGTGTGCTGGTGAAGCCACGCCACCGAATAGCCCTTTCACAGAAGAAAGGGGTATTGAATTTGTAGGAGATATGTACGGGACACCCATAAAATGGGAATTCAACAAAAGGATAAAGGGAAAACCCTCGACTGGTTTCTGGAATATGAGATCTGGATGGCCTATTATCCTTATTGAGATTCTATTAAATGTATGGAGACGAGATGCCAAAAATTTCGGGAATTGGTTCAACTTCTGAAAAAAAGTCGTGTGGTTAGCTAACTTTTGTTAGCTTTTCTTAAGTGAGGGGTGTTTGATGCAAGAGCATTCCCAAACTTAAAAACAATCTTGCATCAATCAAAAATATTTGTTTGTTTGTTAAATTAAGAATGTTTGAAAAAAATTGATTATTGAAGTTTTATAAAATATTTATTATTTTTATATATGGACAAAAAAATTTAACTATATATTTTTTATTAATATCATGCTAATTGGAACGTCATTGTATTGCAATCCATCTCTTATTCATCACCATATATTTTATACAACTCATTGAATCAAATGTTAATAGCATATACTAGAACAATATAAATAATAATAAGCCTTTCAATCTTCTAGAATTTTATCACATTTATATTACATAAAAATTTACAATTATTTAGTTTCCTCACAAAATAACAAATCATAATTTTGTTTGAAACCAAACATCAAGTTATTAAATGTCACCAACATTTAAAATGAATGGACCACATAAACATTGTGTTAGAGAATACCTACCAATATCCCAAACCCTCACCTTAGTGCAAAGTAAGTTATAAGGGATAGATGACATTCCTAAAAGATAAAATACATCCCAAAGGAAACATGATCTTAGTGCGAGGAAAATCTGCTAAATTATAATCATTTAACATTGACAACTTTTATCAATAGTCATAAATAATACGAATACCTAAAAGTAATACCTCAAATGAATCCCCAATCATGACCGTAGAAACCACCAAAGACCTTAATTTGATTCATATCACAAATGGGTAGAACTAAGACTAATTCAAACCCACGTTATAAATAAAAAATATAAAGTTTAAATCAATGCTATATAGTATGGATAGATAATAACAAGTTTAAGTTGAAGTTTCAAAATATTTCAAATTAGACCAAAGATATAGACTTTATTAAGTTATAGTTAGATCAACATTACCGTTAAATAAAAATTGATGTACTCAATAGTGTAAAGTTGATGTTCAAACATAAACTTAACGTAATACAAGACCAAACCAATAGAGTAGAAGGGTATTTTCCATTGACCTTTAGACTATTGATATTATGCCACTATGGGCTTTAAAGTTGAGATAATGATGATATAAAAATAATAGTTAAAATAGGGTCAAACAATATAGATTTTAATAATAAAGTCAAGTCAATCTAATAAAATTAACTAAAATAATTACTATAACCATGAATAATCTTTAGTTACTCATGAATAAAATCATAACAAACCCTTTCAATACAACTTTGAGAAGTAAACAAAATCAATAAAGACATATTTTTAGATCAGTCTACTCTTAACCATATAAAAGGACCAAATCCCATCAAATAGTAACAATCGAGTACATAAGTTTTAAACCAAAAAATGAAAACAAAAACAATATTAAAAGCATAATGGCTAGTTCACTAAACATAGTTGACCTATCAAATACTAATCCAACACCTCTAGTTTAGAAACCACACAAAACCCAATATTTTAAACTAAAAAATGATTTTTAATCCTCATAAACATAATTAAATATAAATATAATAAATAAAATGGTATGAAATATATAGTTCCTGTATTATAAACAGTGTCAAGAAGTATCATTATTTTAACTGAATATATATATATATATATATATATATATAGCACTTTAATAATTAATAATTAAATAGATAATAGTATAACCTTAGTGAAATAATAGTTGAAGCAGTTTTGTGTCAACCTAGAATGAACATCTTCAACCATATTCCTCCAATATACTATAAATAAATCCTTCTATTTTTGGCTAAAACTCGTCTTTCTTTTTTGCAACTACATCTATAAATTTATACCCTAAAATTAAATCAATATCTTTTGAGATTAATGACATGACTCTTGATAAAACTACCAAAAATCAACATGTCATATTCATAACTATAACAACTAAAAAGTGAAATAATATAATATAAAAATAGAAGGGCTATTCAAAGAATCCATGACTTCGTAATTAATGAATAATAAATACATGTAGAGGGAGACCAATAAACCTTTCTTTTTTACAATGAATTATGTTATATTATTGTGAGCGAAATTTCCCAAGTGATTTCATTGATTCTTTATAATAAAATTGTAATATCAAACGCATGTTCTAACATGCTTGTTTAGAAATGGTTTTTCACTCCACTAATACAACATGTGATGACTATAAGTTCCTTTTGTGTTCCTTTTTGTACATGGCACGTGTAATTTCTAGGTGTGGATATTAGATGCTTTTTTATATAAATAATGTGTAATGTCTACATGTAGATTTTATATAATTTATTGGTCACTTATTAGTATTATGTGATTATAGAGTCCTCGTGTTATTAAGGAGTATAATAGATTTTAATAGTAATTTTGTAATAACTAAAAATATTTTATCTAATTTTCTTATTTGTACATTTTAGATACTTTTCAATAAATAATCAATCATCATACACTCTCACATCTTAGTATAATTTTATATTTTGTGTTCAATTTTTAAAAGTTCCTTATCACCACAAAGGTCTAGTCTTGTCTTTAACCTACTACCAACATGGTAAGAGAACTTCTAGTTTTATTTTTCATAGCTATTGAGAACTTTTCAAAACTTAGAGTGAAGAAGTAGCACACTTACATCTTCCTTATACTTATCAAGCGTTATGATAGGAACCACAAAGATTCACTAATCCATCATCATCACATTCATTCTAGAATATTTTTACATATGTTTCACCAATAACACATTTCACTAAGCATCATTTTTTTACCGTTATCAAGCTAATTGAGATCATTGCTAAGGCTAGAAAATAAACAACACTCACAATGAGACATTCACTTTTTGAGTAAAGTTTGGGCATTGCATTTTAATATCATATAAATTTTATTATTTTTATATTTTTAATCAAACGACTAAGGCTTAGCATTTTGGAAGCTCACTAAAATTGAATTTAATTCATTCATTGATGAGAATATTTTGTTAGTTTTGTATTATGTAGTTGTATGTTGTTTCATTTCATTAGATGTTTTAACAATTCTCCTTTAGATCATTCGTCAATGACTACATCACCGTGGATCTATATGTGAACCATGCGTTGTTATCGTTGTGATGTGTATTAAAGAAAATATGTATTAAAATAAGAAAATTGAATTGAGTTCTTTTGCATTGTAGACACACAAAATATGCATATAGGTCAATCCAATGGTTTAATCAAATAATAACATTTCATCTCTCATAAATCATTCAACCTTTATCTTGCATCATCCATTTAATAAACCAGGACTTTATTTAATTAAGCCTCAAAATTCATATTCCATCCATTTCTAATTTAAATAAATAAAATATTTAAGTCAAAAAGGTCAAACTCACCTAACCATCATTAAACTAATCTAACCATGATTAAATGCTAATCCTAACCACTTGCATTCCCTAGATTTTGCCACTTGAATCAACATTTTCACTCAACATGGCATCTTCCCTCGAATTTTAATTCAAAAGAAAGTTGAAAGGTACATCCAATAGGGCATTTAATAGGTCTTACATGTCTCTTACATGTCCCCTTGCACAAGTCAAACTCAACATTTATTTCATAATTTGAATTTGAAATTTCCCCCTCTTGGGCACATTTCCCAAATCTTGCACATGCATCAACCACTCACAAGATGACAAGTGGCCTCTTTTCATTGCCCTATTTTTAGACCCACATTGTTCCCTTTTCAACACTCTTAGCATTTGAAAATATATAAAATAGAGGCTTCATTCTTGATCAAATTAGCTACATCTCTTGCAAGGTCACTCTCTTAAACTGAGAACCGATTTTGTTCATCCACTCCAAAATCTTAGCATGTCATCTCCAATATGATGCAAGGTCACTCTCTTCATATGAGAAATGATCTTGTCCATCATCATCATTAGCTTATCTAAAGGGGTTGGGAAAGGGCTATTTTCTACAATATCACCAATCCACCATGAGATAAACATACATCATACTTTTTATGTGCTTATTTAGTTTACTTTTTTGTCATTTATTTGCGTTTGGGAAGCATTAATGTATTATTTCATGGGGATCTTAGGTTTGCTTGTTCTGAATTGATTAACCAAGCTAATGATGATTATTGTTTGAAGAATATTGTAGATTTAGGGTCCTACAAATGGCACTAGAAGGAGGGTTGTTGCTCTTCATTTCTCTATGAGAAGCAAGTTTTTGTTTTTCTTTGGGACATATCGAGAAAAAATGTGTAGGGATATCTACAAAGCATTTTAAGTTCTTACAGTCGGATAACATAATTCCCATTTGATGTAATAAGACATCTGTTGAAGTATGTTCCTAAGTTTGCTTGCTTTAGCAGTTTTGTAAATTTCTCTCAACAGGTCAATTAAATTGGGTTCTAGGACTGTCATTTTGTTGCTACTTCATTTGTGTGGCAATTCATTGGTATGAATCCCGATTCTAGTAATAAATCTCTCTACTCGCAAATGTCTATTTGAGCTTTCTATTTTTGTATTTGAGGCAAAATCATTTTTATTTCTATTCGATGATCTAAGTATTCTTCCTATAAACGCAAAATTTTTGGTACATTGTATTTCATTGATTATGCATTTGTGTGTTAAGGGTATATACCTCAAGGGATAAAGTTGGGTGCACAGAGTCTCCCCCTGTACTGATCTTTTTCTTTGGAGGAGTTAGAAGAAGCGAATAACAACTCTGATGAGTCAGCACTGATTGGTGAAGGCTTTCATAGAAAGGTTACAAACAAAAACGTGGGAAGGAAGCACCCTCTTCTTGGGATTCAGACAACTTGTTAGATCCATTGCCTCCAGATCATGTACCGATGTTGCTGCCATGTTTACCTGAGTCCTCCACTTCATTTGTCTAACCCAACTTAGCTTAAAGCATACAACATAGCAACAATATATCTATCTCTTTTTGAGTAAATCCATACCAACTTGCAGAAGGGTCTCTTATTCATCCCCATCATTTGTTTTTCCAATTCCAAGTTGGATCTCTCTCTTTCTACTTGTGATATCGGATGCATTCTAAAGCTCATCTATTTTTGTTAAGGGGTAAGGTAGTAAATCAAATGCATTCCAACAGCCAATCATCTCTGTCTAAATAGCGCGTGTTCCCTTGCTAGTAAATGGACGATGTCAATTTCCTTTTGCTGAGTATTCCCATTGAGCTGGAAACAATAACCAATGGCACATCAATTCATGCTATAATTTTTGGCCACTCCTTCTCTAGTGCGCAATTCAAAGCTTCCAGATGTTTAATATTTTAGTCAAATGTTACATCCTCCACTAGGATGCTTCCTTACACTACTCATTCACATGGTTCCTTATAGGCCATTTTGAATTCTCTCAAAGTCTCCCATTAACTCTGCCCGATACAGGTAATCAAAGTTCTGTCCGTAGTTGTTGCAATATAACTCTTCATGTATTCAAAGTCAAGGCATCTTTATTCTAGATTGACGTCTCATTTAGTGCATTTGACAGTAAGATCATTGCATGTGACCATAGTTATTGCTTGAAAATATGTGCTAACGTGTGAGCTATAGGAATAAAGAAGCTGGCTGGTCACAGGCTCTTATTTTACGCTAACACTACCCCTGACAAGACAAAGATAAGTCAATTAATTATTGAAGAGGTCAATACGAATATATGTTGTTTCCGCCACTTTAATAGAGACAAATCGATAGGAAAGTAATACGTGGGTCCTAGTTTTATTAACATTGAAACATCAGAAGAAATCGCGTCCTATCTTGAAGCCATCAGAATTTAAATAAGGAAGCTAAGTTGATCGATGGACTCTAGTTATTAAAGTGAGTTAGATGTGACGTGGAAAGTTAAAGAAGATCTAGACGCATCATATGGGCAGCTGCAAACAAGTTTATGGAAATCCTCTCATGATTAGAAAAAAATAAATTTGATTGGTAAAGACGTCTTTGGAGGACTGTCCTGTCCCAAGCAAAGAGTCGACTATTCAACAATTTCTAGGAAGATGAAGGAAAAAGAAGGAAGGTTTCTAAGTTTATCATACAAGGTTGCGCGATATGCTATATGGGAGTGAACGTTTAGTAGTATTTTCTTTTTCTCCTACTGTATTTGGTTTAACACACTGTTTATTTAACTAATTTTTTGGGATTGCATGTTCGCTCATCTTAGAATACTGGCATTTTCTTTTATAAGCAAACTGCATTTGTTCAAAAATAGCAATAAATTCTCTATGACATTTATTGGTTTTAAAAATTTGGGGCTATATATTCTGTGTGTAAATTTGAAGCAGTTAATGCTATGGATTTGTTAATTCATGCATTATTATACCTCTATTCACTGACAATAAAATCCTTGTTTGCGGAAAATATTAGTTCATGCTTTTGGTAGATAATAAATCTTTCTTCAAATAAGCTTTATTCATTTATCTATCTACTAAATGCATTATGAATTAAAATTGTCATTAAATGCCTATCTCTACATCTAATATTACTATTGTTAGTAAGTAATTGGCAGCACAGAATGGTAAAGAAAGTCGTTTGCATTTATAGAGGAGCTTTTAATATTAATAGAGTTTTGTGTCATCAAATCCATTAGTCTTCGCTGACAGATTTATAAATCTATTGCCTAGAGTATCTAATCATTGTTGAAAGATGGAATCCTAGATTGTTGAGACTAAATTGTTAGGAGGAGAGGCTTTTGAGATTTGCTAATAAACTATTCAGTTATGGTTGAGATTTTCTCTAAGATCCTTGGAAAGTAGGGTTTTTCTTAAAGTTAATGCTTAAAATGATTTTAAGAAAATAACTTGATTCTTGCATGATTTTCTTTCTTGAAAGATGTATAGGAAAGCAAAGAAGGAAAATAAAGGGGTACAAGGAAAGTGAGGAAAACGAGGATAACGAAGGACAAGGAGGTACAAGGTAAAGTGAAGAAGGAAAATGAGGAAAGCAAGGAAAATGAAGGAAAATGAAGAATGAGGAGGATATTTTGAAAAATCAAAGTGTTTTTAAACACTTCAAGTGTTTGTTTAACACTTTAAGTGTTTGTTCAACACTTTTTCATGAAATTTCTATCTTTTCTTTCTTAGGACACTAATTTTTGTTTGGTTCTAAAAAGAATTTTCAATTTCTTCTTGAAAAGGCTAAAATGAACTTTAGGATCATAACTTACTAGATTTTATTTCTTGGACTAACAAATTGAACAAAATATCTCTCACTTGTCTTTTGGTGCTTAGAAAGAACTCATATTTTTCTTTGTGGATTTAAAAGTACAAGTGAAAACATTGTTTTTCGTTAAGACTTACTTAAACTAAAGAAATTGAAAAAGGGCGTATACACTTCTCTCATGCTTTATAGTGATCTTGAGAATCAAAAGGCCTTTTTCATGACTTTAGGGTGAGATAAAGCAATCACCTCCACACTTCAATTTGGGTTTAAAATTGAACAAGATCTTATGCGAGTCTGAGTGGGGGCATTATTGCATATATTCTCTCTCTTTGTTGCTATCAAAGATTGATCGAGTTATGGATTTTGTCTTTACTCACTTTTGTTTATCCTAGAGGGCCTACCTTGGGGAAAAAGTACTCACCCAAGGGAACGACTCAACCTGTAACACTCTAAAGCCAAGATTATTTCCAACCGGGATATAAATGTGGGTATTGGAGTAAACACCAGTATCACACGGTTGGCTCTGATGAAATGGATCCGAAAGGGGACTCTCGTCGTATTGGTCAATCTCCACGAATGGAAAGTCTGAACTAAAATCCTTGTTTGTAGTGGCATATTAACCCATTCATCGAGTTTATCAAAGTGGTTCATTGGAACTTAGATTCCAAGAAGTTACTTTCCATGTCCAATCTTGGCTGAAATATAGAGGTTAAGACTTCATTCTTAACATACCTTTATATTTTATCCTTGGTTGCATGTAAAATCATCTCTTCTACCACGAAGGGCATGAGGCAAGCCCACTAAGAAAAATGTACCAATTGAGCTAGAATGTTGCATTGCTTGTGAGACAGTTTGAAAACATAGTGCTTTAATTGAAAACATTGGGAAACAAACATTCAATGAATTATCAAATATTAAACCTTTTAGAAGAAGCAAATATCCTTGAACAAATTCACATGTTATTGCTTTCCCTTGGGAGTCATGTCCTTAGAGGCATCTAAACATTTGGATTTCATCTCAATTTGCTTCTACTAAAGTCAAATTTAGGTAACCTTTGCCTTGATTTCCTCGATTTCTGCATAAAGCACTTTGTGGGATGAAAGAGAATTAGGACATTGGAAATTCAGTTGAAAAATCTAATCAAGAGTGTGTTTGTGGTAAAAAGAATCCATTAAGCAAATATTAACTCAATTGGACCCCACATATGTGCTTGACATCTTTTGGTCATATGGTTTTCATGCAAACATCGGTCTTTCTATTTTGAATTACTTTTAGAGAAAAGGCATGTTCTTCACTATCTTGGCCTAGTAAACAAGTCCTTCCTAGATTCATTTAGGATCAAATAAAACACTTCATCCATCCAAACAGTTATCAAAATCCATCCCCCAAACAACTATAGAGCTTTGGAAACAACATTCTAGACTTGGGTAAAACATCAAAACCAAAATCACCTTGTTTATTTAGGAGTATGGGGATGCATCCTTTCTCATACATCTAATTAAATCAGCAATCCTTTGAACAAGTTCATCCTAAGATAACATATTACACCTTAGGGTTTACAATATTATTATCCAATCAAGACTAATCACAATCAAACCCTAAGTCTAGCATTGATCCAAAGTCCCTAAACATTCAACACTCATATCATTTACACCTTTCATCCTTCATCTCATCATTGGTCCTAAGAACCTTAGAGGTCACTTTTACAACAAGGTCAAAACACAAGGAGTACATGGAATATAAACTTGATCCATACATCATGAGTAATCCAAGTCAACCAAACTACCAAAGCCTTACAATGTCGATTGATTATCAACACTCACACTTATACAATCCATACATGGGATCATTACCTTCTACAAATGTCAATGGCACAACAAATGTGAGTATCCTTAAATCAAAGATTGGAACACATTTCTCGATGATAGATATAAATTCAAACCTACAAGTCTGTCAACTGAACAATCAAAGCATGAGCCTTCAAACGAACAACATCATCCCACCAAATCCCTACAAGCCAAATGAGATTGTACCAAGCACAAGTTTTCAAAACATGAATCTAGAAAACTTTGGGATGGATACATTTGCAAATCATACGAATATTCCAAACATGAACAATGGTCAATTTCAACCTATCATGCCAAATCTGAGTGTCACCCCAAATCAAAACATTGTCCAAAATCAAACACAAGTACACACTCCAGATCTGATTAAACAAAAGCCAAATCAACTATATCAAGGGAGTCAAGATTGAAATCAAGAAAAAATTTGGCAAGATCAAATTGCTACACTTACCAAAATAGTTGAGTCATTGTGCCAAGGGAAATCTCCACCATGATTACCTATATCATTCCTTGGTTTAGGGCTTCCCCCTTTACCTAGCACTAATCACTCCATCCAAATCAATCCACTTAACACCAATCAAGCCATCACATCAAATCCTTGGAATATACCATCGACATCGCACCAACAGATGGTATCTAATCAAATGACAACATCAATCCTGACAAATCAAAACATGGTCTCCCAAGGACCTATCACCTCGGTCATTCTGACCATGCCTCTCACACCCATTGTATCTCAACCCCTCACTACCATGATCACTCTAAGCGTATCTCAAACACTTATCACTACATCCAACACAATTCTAAATCTGCCACCACTACCACCAAAACCAAACGTAGCAAGACAATATGACATTGTGCTAAAAGCTCACGAGGCCTACCAAAAGGCCATCGAACAATATCTAGCCACACAACAAGCAAGACAAGCCGCTCAAGCTACCCAACAAACACAAGTACAAACATGAAAACTGATAATTATTGGGGATACCAATGAACATTCAAACACTGGTGATAGAATTGACAATATCCCCACCACAATTGCTAAAAGCATTGATCAAGATCAATCTGTCATTGAGCACCTTGAAGCTGTGTCTACTCCATCCAATGATAAAATCAACATATGTTAAAAGTCACTTTTCAATCATGATCAAAATCCACCAACAATACTCAACAATGATCCAATTCAAGAAATGTCAACATCATTTGACCCTATGGTTGAGGACATTGGAAATCCCTCCACCACAATTTTTGAAAACAATGATCAAGATTTCTCCATTGATAAGCACTTTGAAGATGTTTCCACCCCATCTGATGATCAACTCACCATATATCAAGAGCCACTTTTTAGTGATCTATTTCAAGAAGTGTTAGGATTGTTTGATCCTATCGACATAATGCATGATCCATTGACCTATGATCATGTTGAAAATGTCTCTACAATGCCTTATGAGTTAGAGGACATATCTCAAGAATTTATCCCAAAGCATGATCAACATCTTTCACTAAGGTCTAGCAATGGTCCTTCCCAAGACATGATGACCCCCTTTGACCTCAAGGTTAAAGATATTGAAGGAATCCTCAACTTGACACTTGATCCAAGTCCACTCAAAGATCAAGAGGATATTGAGAAATTCCCCATACCTAATGATGACATCCAACAAACCTTTGTAAGCAATCCATCCTTTCAAACTGACCCATTTCAAGAATTTAATCCAAAGCATGTCGAAAGCAACTCTGAAATCATTCAAGATCAAGAATTTGTATCTTCAAGATACAACAATAATCTAATGGACACTCTCCTATCTATGCAAGATGAACATATCCATGTAGCACATACTCATCCATCTACCCATGAGATGCTTTCTATGGATGGACACATAGATGATCTTCATTAAGAACATGACCCTTTTATTCCTGACATTGTTACACAAAAAGAACAAGTTAGTGATTCCTACAGTCAAACTGAGTTATCAACATCAAGATTAGATATATCCAAAATCCAGACTGAGGACATCATGAATAAAGATATCCAACATTATCTACTCTAGGAAGCAAGTCAAATAGAACAGAATAAGCCAGAGTTAGCAGAGCGGTAAATTGAAACATTGTCATCTACAATGGTCATTTGTCAAAGCATTTTTACTGAACAAGACATCTCAAAACAAGCAGAATCAAGGAATGAAGGTGCTACTACCAATATACTAGGGGAAACTTTATCTAGTGCAAGTGTCAACATAGGGAGCATGAAGAGTCCTTATGATGAAACTAGTGTCAATACTACAACAAGCCACATCATGAATCTTTATCCATCCATCACCCATCCATGAATTGGGACCAACATCAAAAGAAAGAATTGAATCAAAGTATGAAAAATGTTATCAAAGAAAAAGAATTAGAAAAGCATAATGGACAAATCAAATACATATGGATACCAAAGAATACAAAGAAAGATTATCCCTATCAAACTCCATCAATCAAAGAAACTATGGGGCAAAATAAAAAAGGGAAAAGTATCCATCAAAGATGTCCACAAAAGCAAAAGCAGGCTTTTCAAGCAATGTACAAAGTGTATCAAGCAGTTGGTCCTAATTCCATGCACACTTCTATATCCAACCATCTTTGCTCATCTTCCCAAGTTTGGAAAGTCAAAGGTTCCAAACTGACAACCAATCCATCTCTTATCCCTAAACGCACTCCATCCATGCCTCCATGCATAATATCCAATTCTCACATTGACCATGTATTAGCAATGACCCTTCATCATAAGGATTTTGAAGGCACTTTATCACAATGTACACATAGAGATAGAGTTAACCCTGAAGCATATCAAGAATCCCAAAAGTTGCATTCAAGTGTACGTATCTTAGAAAAGCAACTTCTTCGAGCAGGATACCGGTGGCACATTATGACAAGGGCATCTACATTAGCAACACATTGTGATTTAGCACGAGCTTAAAATCTTTTGAAAAATACAAAAAAAAAAAATGAAAATCCAAAAAAAAAAAGAAAATGGATTGAAAACATTAAAGATAAAAAAAATCCTCTAGTGAAAACCTCATGGGTGGTGCTTTGGGAAAGACCATGACGAAATCTTGGCAAACAGGCGTCATGTGTAGAATCGAGCATCTACATGCACTAGTTCAGTTGAAAGCATCTCATCCCATCCATAATAAATCCAACAATCCATCCATATCATCAATAATAAATCCATTCAACCATGAACTATTATCCAATCCGTTTTCATCCATTTGCATCCATCATCTGAGTTATCTTGATCTTGATGAAAATGTGGGGCACACTTTACACTTGCTTATGGTAAACATCTTGACATGGGTCATTTTCATCGATCCTATCCTATGTAGCATTATTTGATCCATGAAACATTATCCAAATGAGCATTCCTCCATTCAAACACCTTATCTTATCACAAGATAATCTTTGAAATCCTTAGCATGCTTACCATATCCATCCATCTGTATACCTATCTAAGCATCCATCCATCACATTCCATGCATTGCTAGACATTGGGGGAAGATATGTACATCTTACTTTGAGAATAAATCTTGATCTATATCCTCCAACTTATGTGGCGATCCAAACATTGGAAAACATAAAATCAAATTGGTCAAAGCATTTGTGATCTAGAGTCCAAAGCACTAGCCCATGGCATATTTTGACAAGAAAATGTTCCTTATCAAGATTCATCTTTCATCAAATATTAATCCAAATAATCACTATCAATTTCATCTAAGTTTCACGTCAAACGTCACATCAAATCATTCAAAAAAAATTTGTTCCAAAATCAAGATTCGTCAACCATGATCAATCAAATCCAATCAAGAAATTAGCAGGATATCCTTGTGTTGCTTAACACTATCCTTGCATTGTTGTACATCCTCAACAATGTTATCATCATCAGTCTTGATCAAATCATCATCTTAGGGATATCTTTCCCAATCATTGTGTTGCTTAAACACTATCCTTGCATTGTTGTGCATCCTCAACAATGTTATCATCATCAATCATGATCAATCAAATCCTTGCATTGTTGTGCATCCTGAACAATGTTATCATCATCATCAATCCATCGATCCGATCAATCAACCTTAGCTTGGTTTTCAACAAAATACCAAACAGAGAACTGGTATCATCACACATATCCATATCCAAATTATCAAAATCATGAAAAAATCCAAAAACATCAAAACATCAGAAAAATCCAAAAACATCCAAAACATATCAAAATCCAAAAACATTCATAAAAGTTAGAAAATGTCAAAAACTTGAAATCTGAACTACATCATCTCTGAGCTTAAACGTAGGCAGGGCTAATCTCTGATCAACCCCTAAGACATCAAAATCCAAAAACATTCAAAAAACACAACAAAATCCAAAAACATTTGAAAAATAAAAAATTAAAACATTTGAAAAAACCAAAAACATCCTCAAAACATTTCAAAAATGTCAAAAACATCCAAATACTTGAAAAAATCCATTTGCCTCATCTCGCTTTCACCCGCAATAATCAATCATCCATAATAAACTAAACATCACCTTCATCCTTTGGCAATGCAAACAGAAACAATCATAGTAGGTAGCAAAAGCAAGCTTCAATCGTAAAATCAAAATCGAAACAACAAACCATTTAACACAAAATCAAACTCTTGATCATTTTCAGACATGTCAGTCAACCTTATATCAATAGCCTATCAATCAACTTATCAAACCATCCTCATGCTATACAATACATGTCCTAGGATATATCGTTCCAACAATGGGCATCATTTTGGATATCACTTTGGATTCTTATCCTATCAAAACACGTCCCTTTGGCAAGAGATATGAAGAACATTGGCTTGTTTGTGTACTTGATCTTTTCTTTTGATTTAGCTTATTGCACTCATTCCAAGAACCTCTTGATGATATCCGAACGAAGGATTTCAAGAGATAGGAATGGGCAATAATCATTATCTTTTGTCTGTTGTGCTTGTTGGATGTTCTTGTAAAATAACTTGGCAAATACTTGCTTTGTTAGGTACACCATAGCAAGGTTTTCATATGTCAAGTGTGAACAAGAATACTCCTATATATTTTTCAAGTCAAAGTCCATCACACTAAGTACAACGACATCCTGGTTCTTTATACCTTGATGCATCATACCTGTGTGTTATCAAACATAAGGTAAGTAGCCCTTTTTAAAATCCCAATCCTTGATAAGTGAATCATCACCATCATCATCATCTATCATCATCATCATCATCATCATCATCTCTAATAAAGTCTCATCAGATCATGGAGTTGTTGGATCCTATTGTCATCCTCTCATTTCCGCACTAACA
Organism: Sequoia sempervirens; assembly: GCA_007258455.2. Classification (NCBI taxonomy): domain Eukaryota; kingdom Viridiplantae; phylum Streptophyta; class Pinopsida; order Cupressales; family Cupressaceae; genus Sequoia; species Sequoia sempervirens. The sequence goes on along the minus strand of VDFB02018296.1, from coordinate 7,718,483 downwards.
TCATCATCACCATTGCATCCATCATGCATCCATCCCGCATCCACAAATTGTCAGCATACCACATATCATTCATATCATACATAATAGGAAACATCGATCATTTCACATGCATTTCATTTGCATCATCATCATAATATAGATATGTTAGTCTAAGAATCTCATAAATCATCCATTGCATAATCATAGCATATCACATCATCCACCTCATCCATCATCACATCATATCATCATTTAAGTTGTTTAGGATAATATAGATTTGTTATTCTAAGCATCTTAAAGTCATCCCATTTGCATCATCATCCATAACCATCTATTTTGAACCTCTTTATCACAAGATTGACCCTCAAATCAAATCTTTTCACTTGATATCTCGAGGGGGCAATGTACCAGTGTACTTCTTTCCACTGGGGCATCCGAAAAATAAAATAAAATTTAAATTTTGATCACGGCAAGTTTATTCTTTGAACCAACGCAATAAGTACATTGCTTCAAAGAGGGGAAAAACGTAGACAAACAAAACATGCATACAGGTCAATCCAATGGTTTAATCAAATAATAACATTTCATCTCTCATAAATCATTCAACCTTTATCTTGCATCATCCATTTAATAAACTAGGACTTTATTTAATTAAGTCTCAAAATTCATATTCCATCCATTTCTGATTTAAATAAATCAAATATTTAAGTCAAAAAGGTCAAACTCACCTAATCATCATTAAACTAATCTAACCATGATTAAATGCTAATCCTAACCACTTGCATTCCCTAGATTTTGCCACTTGCACCAATAAATCAATTTATTGATTTATTAAATCAGCATTTTCACTCAACATGGCATCTTCCCTCAAATTTGAATTCAAAAGCAAGTTGAAAGGTACATCCAATAGGGCATTTAATAGGTCTTACATGTCTCTTACATGTCCCTTTGCACAAGTCAAACTCAACATTTATTTCATAATTTGAGAACATTTGAGGCTTCATTCTTGATCAAATAAGCTACATCTCTTGCAAAGTCACTCTCTTAAAGTGAGAACTGATTTTGTTCATCCACTCCAGAATCTTAGCATGTCATCTCCAATATCATGCAAAGTCACTCTCTTCATTTGAGAAATGATCTTGCACATCATTATCATTAGCTTATCTAAAGGGGTTGGGAAAGGGCTATTTTCTACAATAGCACCAATCCACCATGAGATAAACATACATCATGCTTTTTATATGCTTATTTAGTTTACTTTTTTGTCATTTATTTGCATTTGGGAAGCATTAATGTATTATTTCATGGGGATCTTAGGTTTGCTTGTTCTGAAATAATTAACCAAGCTAATGGTGATTATTGTTTGAGGAATATTGCAGATTTAGGGTCCTACATGCATATGAGTTGATTACTTTGTATAAACATGAATTAGACTATTGTAATTTTAATGTTTATGTAGAGAAAATATTGATTATGCAATTCTATAATGTTTTAAATTTTACTCATCGGAATATCATTATGAAAATTATAATGCATGTTTCACACCCATCTTACCATAATTATACTTCATTGAGTATATCTATAGTGTGTGTTCTTGTGATGGTTTAACCTTATGGTTTATTGTTATGTTACGCCAATTGTATGGTATGAAGTAGGTACAGTGATATTATTTTTTCCACCCTTAATTGCTTTCTGTACTTAATTGTAAAGAAAAAAAAAGTCTTTAAAAAAATACATTAATAAATTTTTAACGATAATATTCAATATTCTTTTGTGAAAGAAAGAAATATATCTATGTTTGAAAATTATCTAGTTATAATTAAAAGGAAAAAAAATATTAGTGGTTTAAGGGATCTTATAGAAAAGGGATTACTAGTGACTTATTCATTTTTCCTCTCCACTATGCGAAAACTCTTTCTTGAGAAGGAGAGCTTATTTTTCTAAAAAATCATGAATAGAGCATTAGAAGAACTAGAAGATAGTTGTTAGTTGATTTAGATATTTCTTAGAGAAACAATTTATATAATTTGTTACTTTCTTGGGATTGAATTCTACATCAAGAGTCTCTATTTGATATGTTGCATAACAAAGAGGTGTTTTCCTTTTGTTAAATACACATAATTTCTTAATGTCAATTTTTTGTTTATCCATACTCTCATATCCTTTGAGATAGGATTTTGGATCACTTTTTATGAGTATATTTAAAGGTAAAGAGAAATCATTTTCTTAAGAAATTGATAAGATTATAGCTTTCATTTTTTTGTTATATTTAATATTATTTTAGAAACACACTTTGATAGCCAAACCCATGAAAAAATCTTCTAATTTTTTTTAGATTGCAGGGATTGGTCAGGTATCCATCCCCCTATAAACTACAATGCACCTGGTAAAAGAATTTCACATCGTCGGTGTCACTAGCGTGACACACCCTCCGGTACCACGGAGATAGTGGGAAGACTAGACCTCGTGACCTATTGCCTACAACTAGATGCTTTAGCCAATCGAGCTAGGCCCATCGCCCAAAAGAAACCCTATAAATTATTTTATCATATATTTGTAGTATTTGGTAAATTTGGAATAAAATAATAGTGTTACAAATTTAATTGGGTAAGTTTCTAGTTTATTTGAAATGTAAAACATCTAAAAAACCATTGAATTTTTTTTGTAAAAAAATATGTGTGGGTGATCTCACAATAGTGTGTCCAAACTTTTATCCTATGTGTGATACATAAATCACCATTTTTAACTAAATTTTCACTTTTTGTCTTATAACAAGAAAATAAATAATAATTTAAAGATGGTTTGAAAGAACTTAATATTTGACATTTTAGATTCATAATATCTATTTTTTAAAATACAAAAAAGCTGTCTCATTTTATAAGAATTTTTTAATAACATTGTTTTGAATACATTATAGTATTTTTAATGAGTTATATTTATTCCACAATGCATAAATTTTATTAAAAAAAAAAGGAAATTCATAATTTCTTTAACATAGATCACTAACACTAATATCTAGTGCATATATATTTTTTATCTTTTTTTTATGTGTATGGTTTAATGTCAAATTTTAAAATTAAAATTCATGATAATATGACATAATTTTCTTCCATATTTCATGATAATTTAAAATAATTTTATTCCATTTTTCATACCTTTTTGTACATATCCAAACATTTTTTTATTAAAACAAGTATATCAATACAAAGTGCACACATGCACACACACTATCACACCTCATTCTTGGATCAAGTTGATGAAGTTGTAGCATCAAAAATTGTCACCCTTGATAATTTCACACTAGGTTTAGCTCTCCCTATGTGATTGGACCTAGTTATGCATTAATTACCCATTTTTATAAACATTCTTGGAAAATCAAACATGTGAAATCAAATTGTTCATTTAGTATTTTACCTCCGACACTTTTAATCCCTAAAAAAGGTGGATCTAGTATACGGAGCAATTCACCCTAGACCACCTAATTTTGCATCAAGTTCATATACATCGGTGTCAATAATTTATTATTTTAATTTCCAATTTCAATTTTCAATTGTTGATAGTTGAATTTTGAGAAATTACAAGAATTGCATTTAAATACAAGTAATTTTTATCATTTCAATTAGAAGGGGAGCTAGAGAAATCTATTGAAAAAAAATTAAATGTCTTTAAATCGATCAAGGGAAGAATTAGTAGCATTATTAAAATATTTTCATCAATCAAGTTCAAGCTTACAAGACATCAAGATGTTCAGGAATTAATTATGTTCAAGGATCTATTATGATTAATCATGCCATTTCATGAAGATGTATTGAACTATCCTCTACATGCTAGTTGCAACAATCCATTATGTTTTATGAGCTAACCTTTTGTAGGTAGACATCAAGAAATCAAGGCATCCATCAGTCAATTTTTATGGTAACTTATGTGTCATTACTTCGTTAAGGGATTCACATCAAGGTAACATTTTCATTTATCATTCATCATTTCAATCAATTATTATTATTTTTTCCTTTGTGCAACCTGGGGAAATGCCCTCTTAATCATCATAAATCACTATACATGGAGGTAGAAATACCCAAATGGGATTTGACTTAGGAAATACCCTATATAACATAAAATTTCCCCTATTTTTATGCCTGCAAGTCATAGCTATAGATTTTAGTAGGTGAAAATCTATGGAAACATAGTACAAACTACAACCTTCAATTCAGAATTTGTAGACCTAGAAAAGAACTAATTCAATCTGTGACTCACTGTAACCTTGTCCTTACAAATCATACTCAAATTAATAGTATAGGTTCCTCTCTATGTGTCAGTCTCAAATCTGAAGTGATTTTTTACCTTATGTTTTTATATGTCAGCTAAATTATATTTTTAGACCTAGGATTGTATGTCAAATAGGCTTGCCAAAACATAAACCAAATTTATCAAAACAAAGCTAAAAAATAAACATAAACCATAGGAGTTTGGCTCTTCATTGTGGTAGCAAGATAAACATAAACCCTAGGAAATTTATGTTTAATGTTGAGTCAAGTGTAAAGGAGATATTCCTAGTTAATCTAATTAGGTCTAGGATCACTTTTCCTACTCAACATTTTGGTGAACTTGACATATCCTACACTTGCAATTTTCTTGTTTTCTTTGCAAAGATTCTAAAACTTAATTTAAAACATAGGTTCTTTCAAGATCTTGCATTTATTTCATTTTAAAAACTATGTACTCAAGCATTATTGTTCATCAAAATTAAAAAGGAAAAAATATAAAAAATATCTTTGAATTTAATTGCATAATTTTAAATCTAATTTTCCTTCTTTAGGGAATGGACCTGAGTTATTTCTATTAAAAAATCTAATTGGAATTCTATTTTATCATTTATGCATGCATATTTTAGTGAAAAACATTGATAAAAGTAAAGAAATTACATAGTATTTTCATTTCAAAAGATCAAAAGCATTGCCTCTCTATATTTTTTTGACAAGTCATTCAATTAAAATATTCAATTTATAAAAATTATCATTTTAGCATATTCAATTGTCCTAAACTATCAAAAATTGCATGCATGTATGTGATTCATATAGAAAAATTAAGTTTTTGTGCATTTCTAGAACTCTGTTCACTTCTAGAGTTGAATCTCTACAACCTGAGACCCTTAAACATTGTTAATGGTTTCTAGGATTTTTAATTTTCTAAAATACCTATCTGGTCTAGTGAGCATTGTGTTGGGCTATCTAGTCAATATGGGCTAAAAATTGTTGTAAAAATCTCTATTAGTGTTCTTTGTTCAAATCTACTTCCTGATTTGGAATTTTTTCTAAAAAACTATCTAATTTTAGTATGCAACACTATTTCAATCAATAGTACATAGCATATGTTTTCATTGCAAAAATATTGTGTTATTATAATTCATATTCTATTGTTAGATCTTGTTAGGTAATGTAGACACTCAAAACATCCCGATTGATATCTTACATTTAATTCTGATTGACTAACACCAATTCTTCCTTAATCACTTCCACACTGACCAATTAATTGAATAATCTTTATTTAATTAATTTAATTCCTTCTAAAATCATATAATACACTTTATCAGATTATTTCATCATTTTCTTTATTTAATTAAATAAATTAATTTTATTTAATTAAATTAGTAATGTTCCAATAACCTCTCAATTGATTTAAATAAACTCAAAGTATTTAAATTAAATATCAAAATCAAACTAATTTCATCTAAGTTAATTAATCCTAAATTAATTAACTCCTAACAGTAATCCTCCATTCCTCTAGCTTTTGCAAGATGCACATGTAAATCAATTTATTTGATTTACTAATCATCCTATTTTCATTCAAATATGGCATATTCTTTTGAATATTCCACCCACTTGACTTTTCCCTCCCAAAGGACTTTTGTCCTCCATCTTTGCATTGAAGGCTCTTACATGTCCTCTCCTTGACGCCAACTTGGCATTAATTCCTCTTACATCCCCTCTTACACAATCCCACCTCTTGAAATTCAAATTTCACCTACATGCATTAAGCATGCACATTGTTCAAAATGTGCTCCACTCTCCTTCATTAGCATGTTGACAAGTGGCATAATGTCATTTGTCCCTTTTTTTAATCCCAAGTTATTCCTATTCTTCACTCTTCAATCCTTCTTCCTTATAAATAGAGGCCTTCTCTATTGATTTGGGAGACACAATTTTATGCAAGTTTATTATCCATAATTTCATCCACACTTTCATCCAAGTTAGCATATAATTTCATCATCCATAGCTAGGCTATTAGCATTTGGCATCAAGAATCATGCATCTACCATTAAGCTTATCAAGACATTGGGAAATGGGTTCTTTCCACATCAAAGAAGCACCAATTCCCCTATGGGATGCTGGTTTGAGTATTAGAATAAGATTTCATTAGTAGATTACTTGTTATTTTGCTTTGATTTCATATTCTTGTGTTTGAATGAATTTCATAGGGAATGCTTGTTTACACTTGTTTAAGGAATAATGTATGTTTTTTTGTCCATGTTTGAGCAGGTATAGGAAAAACATTCACATTTTGGCGCTAGAAGGAGGGCACAAATCTCAAAATTAACACATTTTTTTGGCCAATTCCATCACTTTTTCTCTTTTCTACTTTCTCATAACACAATAACACTGAGGAGGACAAATGGAAATGCTATCAGTCCAACGTCGCTATATAGAGATTTCTAAAGGGTGAGACTATAGTGATTCTCTTGTGATAGGATCTGTCAAATTCCAAAGGGCGACATTGGAGAAAATACCATCGCAAATGTGGTCTTTGTTTTTCCATAGAGCAACGCTGAAGGCTCCAAATAGCAATTCCTTTGTAGATTACAATGTTGGGTTGGGGTAAAAGGTCAATTTTCAAATTTATTTTAAAATGTTCTTTTTTTTTATCTCCTTTGACCATTGACTTGTTTTGTGGCTCTTTTTTTCTATAGACTAACCCTCATATGCTACCCTTAGTTTGATGTATGACTCGAACAATTCTTGATCCCACTCCACAATGGGTGGGGGCACATAATCTATATTACTAGTGTCCTTGTAGAATAATGGAGGCACTATATCTGCAACAACCTGGTGATAGAGATCATGTAGATCTCTCACAACCCCTACAAGATAGAAATCATAAATATAATCAATACACATCATGATATATATAGACATAAAATTAAAACATAAAGCATGAAAATAAGCATAAAGCATAATAGTAATTAATTTATCATCACCTAGATCTATGGTTGGCTATGTAAACACAACTTCATCCTATGTAGGAGGTATGGAGGATGTGTTAGCCTCTCCATGACTGTAGGTGTTGGTGTGTGTTGCAACTGTTGGTGTAATTAATTATTAATTACACATTTGCATAAGTTTACTTAGGCATATTTATTTCCTAGGATATAGGATCTTATCTTTATCTTTTGAGCTATCTTGTTGCTCAAGATAAGATTAGGTTTAGGAATCTTTGCTTTTATAAAGCAAATAATCTTTTGTAATTAATTGATCACTTTCGAATATATCAATTTGCATGTTTTTATGCAATCTCTGCTTTTTCGTTTTCTTCTTCTGTGCAAGGAATATTTTGGTTTGCAATCAGATCTTGGCTATTTTAACATGGTATCAGAGCCTCGATTAGCAGCCCCTTCTCAGCATTTTTGGAGGATTTCGTTGCAGAGCTCGTTCAGAGTCCCTCAAGGGTTTCAATCCTTGAGTACATTTATGCAGCATCTTGGATCAGATCGGGGTTTTCCGTTGGATTCAGAGCGCTGGAAAAAGTTAGAAATGACTTTCGTTTTATTCATTTTCATCACCGATTTCCAGATCTGCGAGGGTTGTAAGATCGGTGATTTTTCTGTTAGATCTGGGGGTCGCCTGATTTTCGGAGCACTTTGGGCCCAAACGGACCTCGCCGTTGGATTCGCAGCGCCCAAAAACCCCCATTTTCATATAAAGCATGTCCGATTTGGACACTGTCGACCGGAGAAGCAAATTTTTTTTACCCGAGGGCCGTACGGCCCCCAGGGACTGTTCCCGAGGCACAGATTTCGAAAAAAATTCAGAAAAATATTAAAAAAATCAAAAATTGCAGTTTATTTTTGCGCCGCCCGTTTTAATGGTGACCGCCGCTCACCCACCACCCGGCGGCCACCAGCCACCGATCCGCCACCGGCAATCCCCGCCAGGTCCTCCGCTCCTGCCATTCTAGCCCCCGCGGGCCTTACATTGCTCTCCCGCTGGTCCTTTGGTGACCGAAAGATGGGCTCCCAGCCCCCGCCGGGCGTTGGGCCCCCTTTTCTTAGCGGCCGGTCCTGTTGGCGACTGGGAGCCGCCGACCTTCAGCCCCCAGCGGGCATTTTTTTAAAAAACTAGCAGCGGTCCTATGCAGAACCGCGGGCTAGAGCTAAAGGTGTTCCGTTTTTGCTCCTTGTTAGTGTTGCAAAGTCCTTTTTTCAGGGCTTTTTTTCATTTTGTCGTAACTTGGGCAAACGGAGGTATTTTTCTGCAAACAAGATATCGTCGGAAAGCTGTTTCGACTCTCTACACAGTGGTGTAGGTGTGATTTTCTGGTTTTTTAGTTTTGATTCTTTTTTCTGCCTCGGAAGTCAGATATTGTCATTTTTCACTCCGGGACACAGATCTTTTCACTCGCTTGTCCGATTTTCGCGATTTTTGCGGCATCGGAAAGCTGGTTTCGGCCTCTATGTAGATCTGAGGTCATTTCTAGAAAATGTGTAACTTATTTTATGCATGCATTCATTTTTGTTTAGTGTGCTAGGTTTGCATTTTCACCTATGTTTCTGTAATTTTGCATTATCTCCTTATGCAATCATTGGGTATTGTAATAAATGAACTGATATAAAGTTCCATTAAGGGGGGTTCTTGCATCCATATTTCATCTTGTTTTGATGGCAACTCACATGAGTCTATCTGGTCTCTTAGTTTCTTTTGGCCACAATTCTTGTCTTGCTTGACACATGTCGGATTCATTGGTTCACACTTCAGATTGAGAGCCTATGGTTAATGATCCACATTGGATCCATCTCAATTTGAGGGCCATTTTTTTGTGGTTATTGTTCCAGAGTCTATTTTTGGTACTCCTTCCCATGGAAGAGTTTCAGTCACAGTTTGGCATCGGCATCGAGATACTTGGTTTCCAAATTTTGTCATCATTATGGGTTCATCTTTTTCATCTATTGTTGCTCATAGATTCCAAAGTTGTTCCAGTTTGGAGTTTTCGAGTGTTCCGTGGCATCGGGTCTTCTGTTGCTTTATCATGATTCCTTGAGTCAATCAGTGACTCTCATCCGGTTTCAGTAGTATACAGAAGAATATTTCCTTGCTTGCCTATATCAAGATCCAGTGTTACTCCACAGAGTTCTTCCAGTGATTCTTCGCAGCAGTTCATCTCACTGAGGGGGGTTTCTCTCTCTTTTCATTTGTACATGAGTACCTGATCAGGCCTTGTTGCCGGGACTCATATTTGCATAATAATTTACTTCTCCCTAAGTTGCACTTATGGGGGGGTGTTGGTGTAATTAATTATTAATTACACATTTGCATAAGTTTACTTAGGCATATTTATTTCGTAGGATATAGGATCTTATCTTTATCTTTTGAGCTATCTTGTTGCTCAAGATAAGATTAGGTTTAGGAATCTTTGCTTTTATAAAGCAAATAATCTTTTGTAATTAATTGATCACTTTCGAATATATCAATTTGCATGTTTTTATGCAATCTCTGCTTTTTCGTTTTCTTCTTCTGTGGAAGGAATATTTTGGTTTGCAATCAGATCTTGGCTATTTTAATAGCAACTACTAACTGTAATCTAGTCACATGAGTGGGAGCTAACTCTCTCCACTTGCGGAAACCTAGATCCTCATATGCTATATCATCACCCTCACTCATCAGGGTATGTGCAGGCTCATGGTGGGCCAAAAAGTGGCAATGGGGAAAAAAACATGTCTTTCATCGACCAAAAAATGTGAAAAGAACATGTTGACTTTTTTTAGGCTCGGGTGTCACCATACCAAACACCAAACCTAGTTTTACAAATCAGATATCCAATTTGGATGAGATATCCAATTTGCAAAAAGCATATATAAAAAATTCAGTCACTGTTTTGAAGTTATTTGACAGTGGAGAACCCGCGGGCACATAGTGCATTGCTTCTTCGCGTAACGGATATCCGATTTGGGAAAAATCCAATTTTGAAAGGTAATTTTTTTTTTTTAATTTGATTTGATTCAATTTTGATTTAGATTTGAATTATTTCATATGGTTTTTTGTGTATTTTTTTTTAAAATAGGGTTTTTGATTGAATTTTTGTGAAAAATTTGAGTTTAGAATGGATTTTGATGAAAAAAATGAATGTTTTTTGTGGATTTTTTTTCACAATAGGGTTTTTGATTGAATTTTTATGAAAAAATTGAATTTAGAATAGATTTTGATTTAAAAAAAAAATGAATGTTTTTTGTGGATTTTTTTCAAAATAGGGTTTTTGATTGAATTTTTATGAAACAATTGAGTTTATAATGGATTTTGATAAAAAAATGAATGTTTTTAATGGATTTTGATTTGAAAATAGTGTTTCATTTATATTGTATAATTTTAGATTAATTATTTCTTAACTTTAATCAGGCATTATGGCTGTCGAGAATGAGAATGCACAAATTCCACCAATTGAGAATGAAAATCCACCAGCTGAGAATCAAAATGCAGAAATGCCAAATGCTCCACCACCTCCATAGCCATCAATTGAAGACTTAATTCATGAAAAATTGGAGCAATTGAGGGGAATTTGTGATGTTTATAAGAAAATACCTCAATTATCTTGTATGTCAACCACATTGACAAGAATAATTACAAATGTAGAAACCATCTCCACCCAACATAATGCATTTCATTCGTTGAGAGAAACCATGAGGCACTATTATGCATGTGGATTATCTTATGATGATGTGAAAGATCTCCAAATAACAAAATCCCAAATAGCCTCTTTATTTATTAACCCCAGCACTAGTTTGCTAGTTAATGTTAACAAACCAAAAATTTCTATAAAATGATGCATGCATAGGGGCATAGTAGATAACTTTTGAGATCATTGGTGTATGGTTTTTGATAAACCACCCAACAATAATCTTGATGTACCTTTTTACTTTATTAAAAAATTATATGCTTTTTTTTTGTTAGGGCATCATGTCAATTACTTTGACATTAAACCCTTCTAGGGAAATGGTGGAGGTATGCCCCAGGATAGGCCAGGGGTAGCTAGAGTAGTCAGGCACCCACATGTTCCCCATCCTCCCCTTCCTCCGCCACCTCTAGTACAACATCCAGATATTATAGAGAATGCAGCCACACAAACTATCTAGGCCATTCACTCTTTGAGTGGTCTTTTGGTTTCCCATGCTTCTTCAGTAGCTTAGCCATAGTCTGGTGATCTTGGTGATGGATCCAGTGTTGCTGGATCATCCTCCTCAGGTCCACATATTTGTGTGCCACATATTTGCAGTTGGTGCCAACAAATATGTTTGGGTCCTATTGTAGAGCCACCTAAGCAACCATTAGACACTTTTGACTGACATCCAGGATGTGGAGATTATAGCACATCACACATAGGGGAGTGGAGCACACCCTACAAATTCCTCTCTTTCTAGAGAGGTTGACATTGGATTAGTTATACAGGTAACATTTAAGGTGTAAATTCATAACTTGCATTTTTTTTTAAATGAATATTAATAAGAGATAGTATCAAGTACTAATATTTATTTACATGGTCTATTTAACAATTAATGTCTGAGGAGTAGCTCACACGGGTGACTGATAGCACCCTTAGGGCCATTTCATTTGGCCTCAAGATGCACACAGTATGTATTTTCACACTCACTCATTTACAATTTTTTACTATAAACTTGCTTGTTATTTGAATTGTCATTAATGAAAATATATATTAACTTATATGTTTATCTTATTCTCTGCTTGTAGGAAACACCTAGTACGAGTGAGGTACGATGCTCTCCAGACTATGGACACACAATGTTAGATAAGGGAAAGGTAATTGAACTCAAATTTGATTGAATTAAGATTTATAAGATATTTTATTTATTATGCATACATTGACATAGATTCATAGTTTCATATGTACTTGTCATTTTTATGTACAGGAACTTGTGAGTAATACATCATTTTTGATAAGTGCCACAACATCTGAAGGAGTAGGTATTCAAACACCTGAAGGAGGAGGTGTTTAAACACCTCAAGGAGGAGGTGTTGAAACACCTACAGGAGATACAAAAAAAGATCAGCCTAAAGAGGTATGTGTTTATTTTATTTTGTGCTTGGTAAATATGTTCTTATTACTGACAATTCTATGCTAACTTGGATCAATTTCATGTTTTTGTTCACATATATAGATTGGCATTACAAAAATTGGTTTGGTTAGTTCTTTGATAGGGGTATATTCTAGGACTCCTGACCCTTCAAAGAGACATATATTTCAGGTAATCAAGATTTCAATTTTAGAGTTCAATTTTAATTCAAAGTGTATTGATTTTTATGTTAATTATTTGATTTTAAATTATAGAGTATAACTAATCTAAATTGTGGTTTGACTTTTTCTTTTGCAGCTACCTTCAAAGCCAATGAGTGCTTCAAAGAGGCTCCATTTTGATGATCTACCAGTAGTTTAGGATGAGATAGACATTTTAGCATGTAAATATTGAATAGATACTGAGATGGCATATGCCCCATATTGTAAAAATTTGTTTTTGTTGGTGTTGATGCCATTTTTGTATATGGACATACACTTGATTATTGGATAATTTGATATATATAGAAGTTGACAATCAAAATTTAATTTCCTCTTCATGTGCACAGATTAAACTCTTTGAAAATTTAATCAAGTGAGCAATGGTTAAATATCATTGTACAATATCATGAAAAGAATGGTTAAATATTATGTAGTTTATATTCATATTGTTGATTACATTGCATTGCACATCTTTCAAACTCAAAGCATTACTTCACATTGCATAAGTAACAACTAGATGTTGATAGATGAAAAAAATTCAATAAAAGTATAGTTTTTACAAAGTCAACCTAAGTAGTTATGCAATTAATTCACATTACATAACTAATAACTAGGAGAAACTATCAATTGCATTAGCTTGTCATGGAATTCTATAAGACCACATTTCTTTGAAGGGTCTTAGACCTGCTGCCCCCTCATTCCACACGCTATGCAACCATTTACTTGTGTTAGTTTTATGATCATATTTAATGCAAAAAAAATGAATTCTAAATCAAACATAATAACACAACAGATACCATGGGAAAACCATCCTCTTGAGGGAGAAAAACCAGCCAATAATATCACTTATATTATTGAATCACAATAGAAAATCCTTTACAATGAAGGTTGATAATGAGGCCTAATAATATGCACCATAGACTGATGCCAACACAACAATACAATGATGTAATTCTCAAATGATAATCCATAGCCTTCTCATAATAACTCGATCTGCACTTGAAGAGTTTCTCAGTAACTCACACTTGATATGAAATGGAATGTATGAAAAATGTATGTCTCAAAACAATGAAATGTATCTAATATATATAAAAGCTGTGAGAGATGCCACTCTTCACAATATAGGTCAGCCTCGAAAAAGAATGTGCCTCCTCAAAGATTGCGCCTCCAAGAAAGAAGTCGTCCTTCACAAAATAATAAATATTATTTGACATAAATCACGCCTCAAGCATGCCAGCCTCTTCATAAATGCACCTCTTCATTAACTCGTATCTCTTGATGAATTAGCATTAATCACAAATCGATATATATATATATATATAAATTAAATAGCTTTGGCTATATTTAATTTATTCTTATGTAGAGGAGATCCCTGGAAGGATATGACTGACGCTGCAATAATAATCAACACTCCCTCTCAGCTAGGGAGGATACTTTCAGCTGCACAAAGAAAATCACCTCATCGTGATGCCTAGTACTATGGCTACAACCATAAGTGAAAAGAAGAATATCATCTCATCATGATATTAGATATCACCTCAACATGATATCAACCATAATGGCTACAACAATACTATAGTGTGTACAAGTGTTCATCACAGACCTCAACTGAAACAACATCCATAGGTGTGCTTCTGGTCAGCAATACAACCATCTTCTTTAGGTTTAGTAGGCTCCCTCTAAATCTTTAAGTACTCTTCTGATCAACAACACAACGATCCAGAGGTGCTCTTCCGATCAACAACACAACCATCTTCTTCAAGTTCAGTAGGTTCAGTTCCATGGCTGCAAGTTGTGACTTCACACTTGATCATTTATTTGGTTGGCATGACTTCCTCATAAGATGCCTCAAGCTTTTCATCGCTAAGCAATCTCTCATCACCTTCCTATAGTAGAGTTATTAGCATTCTTCAAAAATCATAAGAATTCTTTTAGTACACTCAAGAGTTAGCAGATGTCTTCTTGCAGTCTCAAAATTTATTTTGTATCATTGTTACATTGCTACTTGAGAGTGGTAGCTTAATATAGGTCCACAATACAAAACCTGGTTTACCTGTGCAGTGTAACAGTGGCATAGGAATATTTTTCTTTGAAAGAAAAAATGAAAGCTCAGCCTCTTGGAATGAAAATGCTTGTTTGCAAAGCAAATGAATAAGAATGAGGTAGTTAAGGTGTTTGAAGTGATTTAGAGGTCACTTTTAGAGAAGAGAAATGTTGAAGAGTACATCAAGTCAATGAGAACCGAAGTGTAATGTGTTTTAGTTTGTGGTACTCCTTTGTTTTTGAGCAGATGTGTGATAAATTCTTAGTTCAATGATGTTGAACAATTTTTGAATAAAGAAATTTTTGTCATAGTTTGCATTCAATCCACCAAGAAAAAATGAAAGCTCAGCCTCTTGGAATGAAAATGCTTGTTTGCAAAACAAATGAATAAGAATGAGGCAGTTAAGGTGTTTGAAGTTATTTAGAGGTCACTTTTAGGGTGGAAGGCTTAAAAATCCATTTTAAATGCACAAAAAAGAATGAAATTACTTCAAACCAAGTTTGTGAAGAAGTTAACTATGTTGCCCACTAGTTTCCCTTAAGAGTCCAAAGTGTTGAAAGGCAGAAATATTTGAAGGTCTATTTCTCAAAGACCGTGATGCTTACAGACTCTCTGTCTAAGTCTATGGGATCCTGTTGGGACCACCTACAAAAACCTCTCTTAGTTTTTGCTATCTCGAAGGCATTTTCCTGTGGTGATGACTTTTCAGTGGAGGGAAAAGTTGCCAAATGCAAGCAGTATAAAGTTGTGAAGTGGTGCAACTTTCATTCCACAACACGTGTGACCAAATACGTCGAATAACTCTGAGCTACATTGGATCGACGATTTCCCTTAAGATTCTAAAGTGCTAAACGACAGCAATCTTTGAAGGTCTATTTCTCGGAGATTGTGATGCTTACAGACTCTCCATCCAAGGCTATGGGATCATGTTGTGACCATCTACAAAAACCTCTCTCAGTTTTTTCTATCTCAGAGGCATTTTCCTGTGGTGATGACTTTTTAGTGGAGGGAAAAATTGTCAGATGCAAGCAATGTAAAGTTGCAAAGTGGTGCAACCTTCATTCCGCAACTCGTACGACCAAACAAACTATGCCAACACATCTAGATGGATACGTTTATGCTAGGCATAGTCCTCTCTTGCACCCAAATACACTGAATCACTTCGAGCTACATTGCACCGATGATTTCCCTTAAGAGTCCAAAGTGCTAAAAGGAAGCAATCTTTGAAGATCTATTTCTTAGAGACTGTGATGCATAAAGATTCTCCATCCAAGGATATGGGATTGTATTGTGACCATCTACAAAAACCTCTCTCAGTTTTTTCTATTTCGAAGGCATTTTCTTGTGGTGATGACTTTTCAATGGAGGGAAAAGTTGTTAGATGCAAGAAGTATAAAGTTGCAAAGTGGTGCAACTTTCATTCCACAACTCGTACGACCAAACAGACTATTCCAACACGTCTGAATGGGTACATTTATGCTAGTTATGGTCCTCTCTTGAAACCAAATACACCGAATCACTCCGAGCTACATTGGACTTGAACTGGCGATTTCCCTTAATAGTCCAAAGTGCTAAAAGGGAGCAATCTTTGAAGTTCTATTTCTTGGAGACCGTGATTCTTGTAGACTCTCCATCCAAGGCTATGGGATTGTGTTTTTACCATCTACAAAAACCTCTCTTGGTTTTTGCGATCTCAGAGGCTTTTTCCTATGGTGATGACTTTTCAATGGAGAGAAAAGTTGCCAGATGCAAGCAGTGTAAAGTTGCAAAGTGGTGTAACTTTCATTCTGCAACTCATACGACCAAATGGATAGTTCCAACCAATTTGGATGGGTACGTTTACATTAGGGATGTTCCTCTCTTGCACCCAAATACACCGAATCACTTTGAGCTACATTGGACCAGCAATTTCCCTTAAGAGTCCAAAGTGCTAAAAGGTAGCAATCTTTGAAGGGATATTTCTAGAAGACTGTGATTCTTACAAACTCTTCGTTTGAGGCTATGGGATTGTGTTGGGACTATCTACAAAAACCTCTCTCAATTTTTCTATCTCGAAGGCGTTTACCTGTGGTGATGACTTTTCAATGGAGGGAAAAATTGCCAGATGCAAGCAGTGTAAAGTTCCAAAGTGGTGCAACTTTCATTCCACAACTCGTACAACCAAATGGAATATTCCAACATGTCTGGATGGGTAAATTTAAACTAGGTATGGTCCTCTCTTGCACCCAAATAAGCTGATTCAATCTAAGCTATATTGGACTGAGTGGAATTAGGTGAAAAATTGATGCATACACAAGGGCACAATCACAAATTCTTTGCAACCTGCCTATTTGAGGCATCTAACAAGATTATTCTAACCTCTTTGGATAGTCTAAAACTCCCTTAAAACTTGACAAGCAACTAAATACACATTTCCCTCTTTAACCCCCTTAAACCCTTGTAATAGTGAGAAACTAGTTTTTGTCCAATTACTCCACAATCTTCCAAAACACTAGATGAACACATGACTTATTCAAACACCCATATCCAAGTTACACAACATATATGAGAAACAACATAGAATCCTTTGGACCAGCGTTGACTTCCTAGACATTCACCCTTCAACAAGCTACTCAATTAGCCCAAAAATGCAAAGCAACATACCTTCAAAAACCACAAAGACCCCTGGAACCTTGGGGAAGAAAATAAATTTCCAAGAAAATAAAGATTCTATAATTGGATTCCATTTGTATGGACCTGTAACCGTCAAATCAAAAAACCCTTGGTTTTAGTGTAATTCTTGAGGGTTTATTGGATGTAGCACTTACAAAACCTTTTAGACTCTTCCACCACCTAGACACATTTATTTAGGCCCCAATATTCTTATAAAACAAAGAAACTTCTGGTATTTCAGAGATTTTTGCAAACCCTAGGGTAAAAACTCTATTTTCAAGTGAAAAAAACCACCATTTTTAGACCTTTAACTCTTCATTTTATTTCAAAACCTAATTCTCCACACCTTCCATTCTTAAAATAACGTCAAGACATTTAATAATGTTTCTACATAAAAAAATTATACAAAAATGCTTGAATGGCTTGTGCACAGGTAGAAAACACAAGAAAAGCAGTAGAATATGAACTGAGCAATTGAAACTTTATTGATTCAAAGAAAAAAAATCCTTCATCCAAACCTATCTTGAGCCCTTGAAGGCCTTAAGTACACCTGCATAGCCCATGAAACCTCCATATAATTCCTCCAATTTACAAAGCAATGGGAAGATAAAACAATGTAAGTGGTTTCCCCAAACTAATTTCCACCAAAACCATTCTTGATAGTTTAAAACCACGAACCACCCCAACATATAATTATGATAGCGCTCAAGCTAGAATCCATGAATAGATAATGTATTTGACCAATAACTCATTGAGAGCACAAATTCCCAAAACTAGCCCTCCACTATGAACATATCAACTAAGTAGGAACCCATAACATTATGGAAAGATGATCCACTTCTCCCAATGTAACTCCCAAGCATTACATGTGAGAGATGGTCAATTTCATTGATGGCAATGATGGTCAACACCTCATGATAATTCAAGTACTCATTCTAACAATACAAGACATTTACACATCAAATTGCAAGTGAATATAATTTAGTATATATCTTAACATAAAAAATGCAAAACCTAATATAAAAATGTATCAATGATGTACAAGGATGTATAAGAAAGTTCAAATTTGAAAATAGAATGTAAACTTAGAAAACTGTAGATTTGAAAACCTTAATAATGTAAAACCCTAAAAAGAAGGTTGGATCAAGTGTAGGATTGGTTGGGATCAACAAAATATAAACAAAAAAAAAGTTTATTTATGAAGTTAACCTATGATAATTAAGTAAATGCAATCAATAAAACACAATCAACCTAACATAATTTAGGGTTGATAGGGGTATTTGATAATTAAGGGTTGATAAGGGTATGAATGTTTACATTTGATCTACTCTTGAATATCTAGGGACTTGGTGGTATTTAGAAATATCATAAGGGTTGTTTATTTCTCATGGGGAGGCAAGTTCTCCTAGATCAATCCCCAAAAAGTGAAACAAGATTAAAAATAGTTGGCAAGCACTCTAGATGTTCAAATTTGTTACTCATTTTTATTGCATTAAATCAAAATGTCTCACTATTAATTGCTTGAATGCTATAAGATAAATGAATTTTTTCATGATTATAATGAATATATTGCATCTTATTAATGCTAGCCTATATCATCAAATTATGCCAAACATGTGTTTAGTCAACTCAAAGTGGGTGAATGATGCAACTTAGCCAAAGGCTTGAATTTTGAATTTTAAAATGAAAGGGAATAGGTTTGTGACCATGAGGTCACCCTTGCAATTGAAGAAGTGTCCTAGAATGTGTTAATAGTTAAATCTAAGTGGCTAACAATCAATTCTAGTTGGGTAATGGATAAATAGGAGCATACTCATTAGTGAATGTGATAAATGGGAAAATAAGGTAAATGTATATATGTGTGTGAATAAGAATAGGATAGGGCTAATTGTATAGTGATTTAAGTATGAAAATTGATAAAAGGATAGAGAGATGAGCTTGAATTTTGATGTTGAGTCACTACGTACATGTATCAAAACATTTCTTCAAAATAGACACAAAATTGTGTGGGAAATGACATGGTATGCACAAATTTTACTGTTACAATTACACACATATTGATTTACAAATGCTTTGTATATAGATTAAATTTACTTCAAAATGAATACCTATTAATACTTCTTTAAGAAAACATGATTATGTATTCTCTAATAAAAATTCCACCATAACAAGACTTCTTGCAATTACTTCAATTGTAGCATACATAATTTCATATTGCACATATCAATGTGCCCATTATATCTTCACGTGTGATTGCTAGTATATGTATGTCTCTTCAAAAACATACACAATTATGACCATTTTACATTGTTTCCAATTTGAGAATTCAAATTTTACAAAATTTTCCTATTAGAGGAATTTAGGGCAGAGTCTTCAACAATAGTAGTATATTCACATTATGGACTGACAAGCACCTATACAAACCATCAAGGTAGCTTATAATAACCAATCTATATTATTCTAAATGAAACAAAATATTATGAGATGATAATGCAAACTATAAAAGACGCTTATAATAACCAATCTATATTGTTGTAATATGTTGCATACCTCTTTGAAAGGATCAGAGCTAGCTATTTTTGTAGCAGGTCCATGATCAATCATGCCAGGAATATCACAAAAGTGGGAAATGAGAAATCTATATTGTCACAATAGAAAATATGCTTAGACTAGCATATCTATATTAATCTAAACAACATGAATGATCATGATTTGGTGATCCACCCACTCACTTGACTCGCATTGATCCCACTCACACTGAATAAAACTCTAACAAAAACAAGCCAATTCTCGTGTCCAAATGGTCCATGTGCCTACATCTAAGCTTCGAAATGAATGCATCTTTGAAGAATCTTTGATTGTATGACAATCCAATCTACCTCCCACTGTACCCTCCTCAACGATCCAAAATAATTTACACACTGTTGAATCAAGTGTCCCTCCTTGTGACAATGTTGATCTACACCAATCAACTATAGAATATGCATTACTAATTTTTTCTCCTGAAATATTCAATTGCTCCTTAACTAGAGCTCTCTTTACACATGCACCTGCTCCATCATGCTCCCCTCTCCCATGTCCAACTTCAAAAAAACTCCAAATATGAGTTAGACCCCTCTCTACATGCATTATACTCAACCAATAAAACATACGAGCATTCTTGAATTGACCTGTACAATTATCTGACAAAATTAGATGTCGTCCCAATGCTATATCATGCTCCTACAAGAACTCAAAAAAATTCTTGAAACAATGTTGGACATACTCAGATGAGTGAGATCTATCATCACTCATATAAAAATGATACTCTTTGATTATCTTTTGATCCTCCTCTGTACTGTTAGGTGCATGTCTAAACGTTATGTGGAAAAAAATAGCAATCTGAATGGAATTGTAATATTGAGATTGTACCTCTTTTTGTGGTTGCAATGTGTAGTTTTCTACAAAATCAACCACTGATATAATAGTTCCAATTGGAAAAGAGTCCTTACACATCCTAAATTGTTGATCCAACCACTGAGACCTATGACTATGCCTTGCATACTTGTAGAAAATATTGTCCTTAAAATCCAAAATAAAATCAGCAACACTGCATTCTTTTGTAACCAACTCACATCTAGAACCTTCACCTCCACTTTGCAAAGTATCTTTGACTATCTCATATCTCTTTTCTCAAAAAGATTCTTTCCAAATTCATGTTCAGAACTCTCATGACAACATTGAACAAAATTTGACAAGCTACCACATTGTGAGCACTTTGAATTTAAACAATCATTTCTATAGAAAAAGCAACCATCATCTCTAGAACATAAAAAATAGATCTAGCAAGTCCCTTGATGATTTTAGAAGATGCATTGCACCACACTCCTGCAACATTTCATTAGTATGCAAAGTAGAAAGGATATAGCATAATAGCTCATGGTACATTGAAAACTCCACATGGTATTTGCAAGAAGTATTACAAATCTTAAGAGGCACATAATAAAATGGCTTCAAACCCTCAAAATTCCTTTGTGATATTTCCATATTTTTGTGTTTCAATAAATTTTTTGAACAACATTGTTTGGATTGATTCCAAGAAATGTTTAGGATGTGGTGTATGGTCTCGATTTCCAATTCTTAACTTTAAAACATCCTTTGCAGGGTGATACTCTACAGTTATCATGCCAAAAATTTTGAATTACCTGCTTTACATTATCGGTTAGATTCTTATCAACATGTGGAAGCCTCCCAAAAAAATCCCATGTATCATTTTGAAGAGGATCATCTATTATTTCTCTTCTTGCAAGTTCTCTATCCAAATTTTACCGATTTATGTCAAAATCAATACAAGTTTGTCTCATAAAGTGAGCCTTTTTCAATTTATGGCTTACTAGGACAGTTGCAATGACTCTCCTAGTAGCTCTCTTATCCTTTTCCTTGTTAATTTTTCCAATAGACTTGAGAGAATTAAAAATATTTTGGACAATAATAGAATTTTTTTCGGTCTTCTTGTTCACACGAATCTTCAATTTGGCTAGCAAAGGTCTCATCTTTGCATCTTTAGCAATTGTACACAAAGTTGGCATTGCTAGATCAATGTCTTATCACTAAAATATTGGTTGAAAAGTCTTCTAGCCCACAACCGAACAGTTCGTGTTGACCTCTTTCCTTTGAAATTGTTTATAATGTTCTCATCAAATTCAAGTAACCATTTAGGGGTTCTTGAAGGTCTTGAAATTGGAATATGTCTTTCTTCCATACAAGGTTCTTCATTTCTCATGTAATTTGGTGAAACATAATTTACACTTGCTTCACTATTATGTTCAAAATCTTCATTTCCAACATTTTCACCTTGAACACTTTCAATATCAATTTGAATAATTCCATTCCCAATTTCAATATCATGTTCAACATCTTCAAATCCAACATTTTCACCTTGAACATTTTCATTATCAATTTCAATAATTCCATTCCAAATTTGAATATCATGTTCAACATATTCAATTCCAATGTTTTCACCTTGAATATTTTCACCTTAAACATCTTCAATTTCCACTTCACTTGAAAGACCATAGGGGTTAGGTTCACCAATATTTAACATACCTTGTAAGCTTTCTCTTACGTTTTTGCTTCCAACGAATGCTGCTCCCCATTATACCTCATAATAGATGCTAAAAATCATTGCTTATGAAAATTTTCAATAGAATATGCTCCAAAAAAATTATCTTTGTCTCTTCTTGTCTGAAACCGCATGTGTGTCGCCTGCAAACAGAATTTAGGATCTATTGGAATGCACAAAACAGCCCACATGGGGCTTTTCTATGGTCCAAAAATATGATATCCATTATGATCTAATATCTGATTCATTTGAAAAAAATTAAGATACTTGTAATGGTATAATTTTAGTTCTACAAATCGGATATCCAATTTGTGTACACATAGACCTAAGGGTTAATGGTAGATGGTAGAAGGTTTAAGAGTTAAGGGTTTAGAGTTTAGGGTATATGGTAGAGGGTTTAAGGGTTAAGTTTTTATGGTAGAGGGTTATAAAGGTTTAGGGTTTCATGGTTAAGGGTATAGGGGAGAGAGATAAAGGAAGGGAGGGTTAAGGGGAGAGGGTAGAGGGTTTAAGGGTTAAGGGGAGAGAGATAGAGGGATTGAGTGAGAGAGAGACCTAAGAGAGGGAGTGGGAGAGAGATAGAGGAGGTGGGTTTAAGGGTAGATGGTAGATGGTTCAAGGGTTTAGGTTTTAAGGGTTAAGGGTTTAAGGGTAGAGGGGATAAGGATAAAGGGAGTGAGTGAGTGATAGAAAGACATAAGAGATGGAGAAGTGGTAGGAGGGAGAGACTTGAGATAGAGTGAGTGAGTGAGTGAGTGAGTGAGTGAGAGAGACCTGAGAGAGAGTGTAGAGGGTAGAGGGTTTAGGGTAGAAGGGAGAGAGATAGAGGGGGTGAGAGAGAGAGAGGGAGGGAGTGGGAGAGAGATAGATGGTAGAGGGTTAAGGGTAGAGGGGAGGGAGATGGGATTTAGTGAGAGAGAGACCTAGGAGAGGGAGAGGTGGTAGGAGGGTGAGACTCAAGAGAGAGATGGAGGGAGGGCGGGAGTGGGAGAGAGATAGAGGCTAGAGGGTTAAGCATAGAGGATAGAGGGTTTAAGGGTTTAGGTTTAAGGGCAGATGGGAGAGATATATAGAGAGTGAGAGAGAGAGAGAGAGAGAGATACTTGAGAGAGGGAGAGGCGGTAGGAGGGAGGGTCTTGAGAGAGAGAGAGTAGATGGTTTAGGGTTATGGGTAGAGGGGAGAGAGATAGAGGGTAGAGGGTAGAAGGTAAAGGGTAGAGGGGAGGGAGATAGGAGTGGTTGAGAGATATAATTGAGAGTGGGAGAGGGGTTAGGAGGATGAGACTTGAGAGAGAGAGGGAGGGAAGGAGTGGAAGAGAGAGATAGAGATTAGAGGGGTTTAAGGGTTTAGAGTTTAGGGTTAAAGTTTTAGGGTTTAGGGTTAAAGGTAGAGGGAGAGATAGAGGGAGTGAGTGAGAGAAACCTAAGAGGGGAGAGGAGGTAGGAGGGAGAGTCTTGTGAGAGAGGGAAGGAGGAAGTGGGTGAGAGATAGAGGGTAAAGGGCTAAGGGTAGAGTGGAGAGACTCAGGAGTAGGTGACTGAGAAAGAGACTTGAGAGAGGGAGAGCGTAGAAGAGGGAGACTTGAGAGAGAGAGAGGGGGGAGTGGTTGATAGATATAGGGAGAAAGGGTTAAGGGTAGATGGTAGGGGGTTTAAGTATTTAGGGTTTAAGGGTTAATGGTTAAGGTTTAAGGGTAGAGGGTTTAAGCGTAGAGGGGAGACACATAGAGGGAGTGAGTGAGATATAGAGAGATACCTAATCGAGGGAGAGGGGGTAGGAGGGAGAGACTTGAGAGAGAGTAAGAGAGGGTAGAGGGTAGAGAGTAGAGGGTTTGGGGTTTAGCGTTATGGGTAGAGGGGAGAGAGATAGAGGGATTAAGTGAGTGAGAGAGTGAGGGATGGAGTGGGAGAGCAATGAAGGGTGAGGGTAGAAGGTAGAGGGTTAAGGGTAGAGGCATATAGATATGATTAAGTGAGAGAGAGATACCTAATAGAAGGAGAGGTGGTAGGAGGGTGAGACTTGAGAGAGAGGGAGGGAGGGAGGGAGTGGGAGAGAGATAGAGGATTTAAGGGTTAAGGTTTTAAATTTTATGGTTTAGGGTGGAGGGGGGAGAGATAAAGAGTGAGTGAGAGATAGAGACCTGAGAGAGGGAGAGGAGGTAGAAGGGTGAGTCTTGAGAGAGAGAGAGAGGGTAAAGGGTAGAGGGTTTAAGGGTTTGGTGCTTAAAGGTTTAGGGTTTAGGGTTATGGGTTTAGGGTTTAGGGTTATGGGTAGAGGGGAGAGAGAGGGATTCAGTGAGAGAGGGAGGGAGTGGGAGAGAGATAGAGGGTAGAGGGTTAAAAGGGTTGAAGGTAGAGAGATGGGAGTGAGAGAGAGAGACCTGAGAGAGGGAGAAGGGGCAGGAGGGTGAGAATTGAGAGAGAGAGGGAGGGAGGGAGGGAGTGGGAGAGAGATATAGGGTAAAGAGTTAACAATAGAGGGTAGAGGGTTCAAGAGTTAAGGGGTTAGGGTTTAGGGTTAAGGGTAGATGAGAGCGAGATAGAGGGAATGAGTGAGAGAGAGACTTGAGAGAGGGATAGGGTGTATGAGGGAGAGTCTTGAGAGAGAGAGAGGGAGGGAGTGGGAGAGAGATAGAGGGTAAAGGGTTTAAGGGTTTAAGGATTTAAGGTTTAAGGGTAGAGGGCTAAGGGTAGAGTGGAGAGACATAGGAGTGACTAAGAGAGAGAGGTCCTTGAGAGAGGGAGAGGGGGTAGGAGAGAGAGATGAGAGAGAGAGAGAATTAGGAGGGGGAAGGGAGAGGGGAAGAGGGGAAGAAGGGTAGAGAGAGGTAGAGAGAGAGGGAAAGAGATAATACTTAAATATTTTATATGTTAGTAATATTAGTTAGTTATATAATATTTTATATATTAGTAATATATATATACATTAACTAAAATATAGAAATAATATTTAAATATTATACATAATAATATAATATATTATATATTAAATTATAAACTATATTGTATATTCTAAACTAGATATATTAAAATAAACTATAAAATATTTATTGCATTTTCTAAATCATATATTATAAACTATAAAACATTTTTAAAAATCATATATAAACCAAATCAGATATCCGATTTGAAATAGATATCCAATATTTTTGACAAAGAATTTATTTCCTAGGGATTGGCCTCGGGCTTGCTTTGGTATTTGGCTTGGACATACCAATCCTAAGAAGTCAATGCAAAAAACGTGTTTGACAACTCACCTTGTTTTTCTAGACTTCGTCCATGTGGCTAACAACTTTATTTTTAGCCAAAATTGATGAAACGAAAAGGGTTTGTAGAGGATACTCTCAACTTTCCACCAATATAAATTATTCTTTACTTTGAATTTAATAAATAATTATTATTCATTTTCTATTAAAATTACGACTAAAGTCCTGATTGATAGGCTAATTGAAAAATATCTTAACTTTCAAACAGTATCATATTTTTTGAATCCAAAATATGTGTCACATTATATGCTTTGTATATTATAGGATTAAAAAAAAAAAAAAATCATCAAGTTTTGACCAAGTTAAGGTGGTTAGACATAAGAGTTTTTATATTTTTTAAAAGTTGTAATAAAAAATTCATAATTAATTATTTACAATGAAAAAAATTACAAAAAAATATGCGTCACATCCAAACATGAGTCTTCTACTTATATCTAAAATTTATAAATTTTTTTATCATTTTATTGTGGTTAGGGTGGTCAGTCAGACACATACTTCTTATTTTTTCCCTGAAATTTCAGTACTACTACATTGAAATTTCAAATTTTCACCAAATAGACTTTTAAAAAAAATAAAATAAACTTAGTAGTTTAGAAACAACATTCAATTTTCCACAGATTCTATTTTTACATATTTTTGAAATAATAAAGATAACTTATTCAATTTTTTATGTCAAGTTGCCTAACTTTGATTTTTTTGAATTTTCATTGCCACTTAAGGGCCTATTTTTTCCATGATGATCCTGCAAATACCCATCAAATTTTCCTTGTCCTCATCCTTGTCCTCATCTTAGTCCTTCCCATCATAATTAGGGTCTCTAGCCTCATTGTAGTCCTCATATATCACATATGTGAATAGGTTTACAGCCCTTACCCCTATCTCCTTACCTCTATCCTCCTCCTCATCTCTCTTATATGGGAGTGGCCCTATATAGCCTATCAGCTCATCCATCAGGAATACAAGAGTTGGCCGTGTTGCTACCCACCACTCCTCGTACGCATTTGTAGCACCAAAATCATCAGTTTCAAAGACCAGGTGCATATCATGATCCTCGTAATCTAAATCACTGTAGTTGACATCATCAATGGTGATTCATCTTGTATTGTCGAGCCTCCGAGCACTCTATAATTACTGCCTAAAGAAAGGTCATGCCATTGGTAGTACCTATACCTACCCAAATTTTCACATGACATGATCATAGTAGAAGGGTCATACTACATAATCATGTCTGCCTACTATAAATATGTCCATTTGTAGTCTTCTTAACTGACGGGTCTCATCTGGCCATAACGGTATAAGCCAGTATAATCGCCAGAAGATCTTCTCCTCATATATTCAATCAAATTGGACCCTCTAAAAGGGAAAATATTTGTATTTTCATAGCCACCTCAGAGGAGAACTGAATGTGTAGGGGTACACTGCGGTTGGTGTACATGGAAACCCTATCAGCCTAGTGCATGTATGCTCCAGGCACCATACCTATAATAGTGTACATTGCTCCATAATATCAACCTCATGGCATGCAAACTTCCCTAGATTATAATACAAGTGTGCAAGGATTCTATGCCCCTAGATGGATATGGTCCTTTTCTCCGCTATTTGTTGTATCATGTGTACTAGTCCCACCTCTAGATGTGCTCCTTGGCCATCGAGGATGAGTACTACTACCATAGTGAATATCATAATATGTACCACAAGTGGTGCTTGTGAATAAAGAACCCATGATAGCTCAATGTGTGGCCCCATGATGTCCTCCATAATTGGACATCCAAAACAATATTATATATTTTATTTCATCTCACGAAATGACCAATCCCCTAGAAAATTAACTCTCTTTCCTTGAATCAAAACTTGAAGAATGTGATGAATGTCATCTAAGGTGATCATTATATCGCATGTTGGAAGATGAAACATACAAGTGTTTGCATCCCACTTCTCAACCAGTACCATCAGCATAGCATCATGGTACCTCATGCGGGAATGAGGTATGCCCAATACAATCCAATGGTCTATAATATTTGTGTGTCCTCCTTTAATAATTTCAGGGTTGTCTTTTAGGTGATAGAATAGTCTACCATTGAGAATTTTTCACGACCAGTGTGAAATCTAACAAAAAAAATGTCCTATAAGCATTCTAAAATCTTAAGTCTATACATTGAATAATAAAACATATTGTGCTAAAGTTTTTCTAGTGTACTTTTCTAAGGGTCCTAGACATTTTAGTTCCCTTTTGGGACACTTCGCAAAGAAATGGGACACTTTGTGAAAAAGTGGGACACTTCACAATAAAAAGGGACACTTTGCAACAAAAAGGGACACGTTGTGCAAAAAGGGACGCTTTATGAAAAAAGGGGACACTTTTTGAAAAAAAGGGATGCTTTGCAAACTTTTCTTCCAGGGTCCTAAATCTATCTAGAAATGTTTAAAATATAAAATAAATGCATAAGGACAAAGCTAAGGCAAAAAATCAACTCACCTGATGTTGTAACTCGCCTTTGGCTACCTCCTCCTAGAGGACATCTAGTCTCAGAGGCTCATACTCTCGTTGGCTCGACATCTTCAGTCACTCTCCACCAAAGTCAAGCTACAAGAAGGTAAGAAAAATAATTAGCAATTACCTCACTTTTTACTACTATATATGTTAAAAATTAGGGTTTTACTATATTAGGGTTAAAAGTACCTTTTTCATTCAAACTAGCATACTGAGAGCTAGAGAACTGCACTTTCAATTCCATTTGTTGTATTAGAATCATGATTCTACTCTAGTCATCATCATGTGTCTATAATTATTTGGTATGGTACTTGGAAATACCCTATGATATGACTTACTGAATTCGATGCACTTAGACTGCTACCTTGATTCCACATCTGTAAAGCAAGAAAAATCAAAGGGGGGCATACATCTACAGTAGAATTGGATTTTTAGAAGTTAGATAAGAGATTTTTTGGAAAACAAATGAATTTGTGTTGTAGGATGTGGTTCCTAACATTGTGGTTTTGAAGATAGCTATAGTGGGGACTTCATTCTCTTGTGTTATGAATGAACCTATATGAGTATCCTTCTATGAAACAAAGTTTATTGTTTGGATTCCTTTAGCTTAAATATGCATGTAGAATCATATGTGCACTAAAGTGGGGGCTAAATGTAGTGTAGAAAATTGTATGCTCTTAAAATAGTGCAATTTCACACTTAATTTGGACCTATTTTAGCACTCTTGCATTGAATAGATCTTTAAGTTATCATTGCTATGCCCCTAAGACCCTTTATTTTTGATCTTGAGGCTCATTTCAACTAAAAACCTAATAAAATCATTAAAAACTCTTAAATTTCTAACAACCCATTGTGAAAATCTAGGGTGAGACTCATATGCCACCTTGGGCATATGAGTGACCCTAGGTGGGACCCATATGCCAGAGGTGGCGTATGAGTCCCATTTGGAGTTTTTTAGGGTTTCAGCAAGAAATTAAACTTCTTAATTCAAATTTCTTGTTGATGTCAACTTTTGAGATCTAAATAATGGTAAATTAGATGTAAATTCCTATATAAGCGAGCTTCTAAGTCATTATTTCATCTAGGCAAGCATTTAAGAGAAATTTCAAGATCCAAGCATTGAAGAGTCTTCAAGAATTCTTTCACAAAATCATTCAAGTTTCAAGAGCAAGTAAAGTTGAAGTTTTGGAGCAACAGTAAAGTGTTTTTACAAGTCTTCAAGCTCACTTTCTTTCATGATTTATCATTTTCAAGGGTTTATTATGGTTTCCTATGGTAAATCATGATGGATTCTAGGTTGGGGAGATAAAACTAGTCATCAAGCCAAACCTAATGAGTTTTCCTAAAGGGTTCCATCCCCCATTATCACCCTACTTTGGGCCTAAGGAAGGTACATGCATCATCATGACTTATTAGGGTGATTTGACATCTCTCAAAGTAAGTCATTACATTCAAGATTCATTTATGCATCTCATTCTTACACAATGGAATAGGGTTGCATTAAATTTTTAAGATATGCTAATCTTAGACACACTTAAGGTTAGGGTTTATGTTCATATTTACACTCAATTTCCATTGTTTTTATCAAATTTTTATTACTGAAGTAGGGGTTTGACTGAGGCAAACCCCCCATAAGAAAACCAAGAATATATTATATTTTGTAGGTCTTTTTATAGGTTTTGATCCAAAAATTAGTTTGGTAGAGAAGAGTAGAGGTTGAAGTGTAGATATGAACTTTGAATTCCTGAAAAAGTGGAATGAAAGTGAACCATACATTTTTGGGCATGAGACTTGTAGGCTACTCTTGCACTCTTAGGATGTTTCACCTAAAAGGAGATAGATAAACCTCATGAAAAATCAATTTGGTTCACTTAAATTAAGATGTGTATGATGTTATTAAGGTTAAATGATATGATATGAATGAAACTAAGCTAAGTAATTGAATGATTATGAATGAAAAACCTAAGAAATGTGTAATGTTTGAAAACATAGTGATGTTTGGAAAAAGCTTAAAATGATGAATGAAAATGCAAATTAAAATAAATAGGAAGCTAAATATCAGAATGTGTGCACCTGAGAATAGGAAGAGGTCTGGAAAGCAATCTAGAAATCTAAAAAATCTGATTTTGAGCTAAACGGGACTCATTTGCCACCCTGGGTGAACCAATCCCAGGTCAGGGTTTTTCTGCACAAAAATTATTTTCTACTAACTGGGTATTTGGATCTACATCTAACTCAAAATGACACCTCAGGAGGGACTCATTTCCCATGCATGGTGAATCAATCCACTTTCAAATTTCTATAATTTCATGTTTTTGTTCTTACATCTTGACACCTGTACGACACTTTCTAACAGAAACCCAAATCAGGATCTCAAAACATTCCTACAAAATAGCTTAAAATTGTTTTTCTAATGGGGGGTTTTCCTTGGTCAAACCCTTAGTTGGGTAATTAAACCTTGAATGGAGAAAAATTTGCATAAAACCCTAGCCTTAGGTGTTTTAAAGACTAGGAAAGTCTGAAGTATGTCAAAAACCCTATTCTTTTGTGCAAGAATAAGAAATGTAAAATAAATTTGAGTGATGCAAGATCTCAACCCTAGAAATCTCACAACACATCAAAAATAGAGATAAGATGGCATGCAAATGAAATGTAAATTAAATGCAAACCTTAATACGAAGATAGAGAATAAATGGAA
This sequence comes from Sequoia sempervirens, assembly GCA_007258455.2. NCBI lineage: Eukaryota > Viridiplantae > Streptophyta > Pinopsida > Cupressales > Cupressaceae > Sequoia > Sequoia sempervirens. Next base: position 7,687,700 of record VDFB02018296.1, on the reverse strand, counting down.
GATGGAATCACTTTGAAAGCAAGTCTTTAGGTGTGATTTGATGGCTAGATGCATCTCCTCAACCTAGATTTCTCCATGATTCACCATAGGCATCCATCATCAACTCTTTGCAATGTTGAACTTTGATCCAAAATGTGAGGTTCAAGACCTACAAAAAATCCTAGTTTGCTACTCTAAAACTTCAACTTTGCTAATGAAACTTGTTGTAGAAGACTTCACTTTAGAATTTGCTTTTGTAAAATGACTAAAAGATGTGTAAAATGACTTTAAATGGGTATTTATAAGAAACAACACCTAATTTTTCCATTATTTAGACCTAAGAGGCCAACATTCACCACAAAATTAAGTTGAATTAATTGAATTCCTGCTCAAAATTGAAATTTCCCTCAAAAGAGACTCATTGGCCACCCTTGGCGAATGGGTCCCACCAGTGGTTTTTAAAGGTGGGTTTTCGGGATATGGATGAATTGAATGTTTTTTTTTTAGGATTTAAGTGATTTCTCAAGTGAAACAGGCCTCTAGATAAAAATTAATGGGTCTTAGGGGCCTATAAATGTTGTTTTGAAGGATAAATGATGCATGGGTACTCAAAAGTTAGTCCAATTAGGCATGAAATTATCTCTTTTGTTAAGAGGATCCAATTTTCTACGTCACATTTAGCCCCCAATTTAGCACCCATATGACTCTATATGCATATGTAAGCTAAAGGACTCTAAATAGTGAATGCAGTTATTTGAAAAACCACAACATTAGGAACTAGATCCCACAAAAAAAAATCCTTTTATCTAACTCCTAGGAATCCAATTTGAGGGTAGATCTATGTCCCCCCTTGATTTTGCTTGCTTTATGTAGATGGAATCAATGTAGCAATCTAGCCACATTGAATAAGGAACATCATACCATAGGGAATTTCCAAGTACCATGCCACGTAATGATAGATGATTGATGATGTCAGGTGTAGGATATATGAAATCTTAAGGTAAAATAACCCTAAGTTAATTCATAAGAGTAAAAAGGATGAAAATAGTTAAAAGAGAGGAAAGTAGAATAATTTTTCACTTACTATTGCATTTTACCTTCTTGTAGCTTGATATTGACAAGTGAGATGAGAACATGCCGAGTAGACAAAATTACAGGCCTTCATGACTGGATGTGCTTCAAGACCAGGTGGTGCACAATGAGCTGTATTATGAGGTGAGTCGATTCTACAACTTTCACCTTGTAATTTTGGAATTATCCAATGATTTTTAACCCATGGATAGGTTAATTTAGGATCTTGGAAATTTTTTTGGAAAGTGTCCCTCTTTTTGCATAGTGTCTCATTTTTTCACAAAGTGTCCCTTTTGTTCACAAAGTGTCCCATTTCTTCACGAACTCTCTCGTTTCTTTGTGAAATTTCCTAAATGGGTTCTAAAGTATCTAGGGCTATTAGAAAAGCACACTAGATCTACTTTATCACATTTTCATGATGAAATATGTAAAAATTTGAAGACATTAGGTGGATTTTAGAGCATTTTGTGATGATTTTGATAGGTCCCTGCCCGATCACAACAATGGCTAGGGGGAGAAAACTTACTTTCTTGAGATCTATCATGCTCTAGTGCTATTAGTAGTAGAGGCAGGGCATTTATAGATAGTAGGTATCTATTGGGCATATCTTATTCCAGCTATGAGATACCATGATGCCATGCTTATGGTCCTGTGCGAGCATTGGGATGTCGATACCTATACATTTCATCTTCATACCGAGATGACCATCACTCTCAAGGACGTACACTATATTCTCTGAGTTCCCATTCGAGGAGAGTGGGTATATTTCTATAGATATCGATCATTCCATGAGAAGGTGGATATGTAGTATTGTCTAGGTGGACCTATTCACAATGAGTGTGCTAGAGCACAAATCAAACTTCCCATGATTCTATATTCGCAAGATCCTATTGTTAGACAAATTATGATGCATACAATGACTCTTGTTCTCAATTCTGATGGACAAGCAACACACTTAGATGGAGGATTGGTACACTTGATTCGAGGGATGTACGAGCATAGGATAGTGTATGCATGGGACTACTACATTCTATTACACTTATATTATGATCTTGGAATGACATGTGAGCTATCCTTTCATTGTAATTGTTTGATGTAAGCTTGGAGATGCTCAAGAGTGTTAATGCACTTTTCATCGAGCATCTCAAGTTGGTGCTATCATTTTTCTTTGTAAGTGGCATCATCAATAAGGTCTTGTAGAGAAATTCAAAATGTAGGAATTTCTAAATCCAAGGGCATGATTACATCAATACCATAAACGAGGTTATATGGTGTAGCTCCCGTGGATAATCTAAAACTTGTTCGATAAAACCAAAGTGTATAATTTGTAATTGTGTGTGCCAATCCTTGTGATGTTTGTTACAAAATATTATTAGTGTTTTCAGCTTGTCCATTGGATTGCAGATAGTACGGTGTGGAAAATCACTGTTGAATGTTGAATGTTTCAAGAAATTTATTGACTTCATTATTCTTAAACAGGGTTCCATTGTCTGAAATGATTGTGGAAGGGAGTCCAAAGCAAGGAATTATGTGCTCCAATATGAAATAAAAAATTACTTTATTATTTGTAGAACGAAGAGGAATAGCTTCCACCTGTTGTAGTGATGATAAATGTATGTCTAGTAGAAGAGGGGGGTGAAATTTTTCCAATAAGATCCAATCCCCATACTGAAAAATGGCCAAATGGGAACTTGGGCATAGAGCTCAGAATCAGGAGCATGGATCAAATTGCTATGTTCTTGACATTTGTGAAATTGCTTAACGTAAGTGAAGTAATCTTTTTCCATATGTCTCCAATAATATCCCATATAGATGAGTTTTTTCACTAATCATCATCCTCCAAAATGACCTCCACAGGCACTAGCATGAGTCTTTTCAAGGGCTATAGGGATTTTAGAATCCTTAAGACACCTTAGTAAGAGTCTACCATTAAAGGATCTTCTATACAACACATCAACGAGGATCACGTATTTAGCTGCTAGTTTGCGTAAACATTTTTGAGTGTTTGTTGTTGTGGGCTTGGGAATGGTACCATGTTTTAAATAATGGTAGATCGTATCATACCATTTTCATGAGGAATCATTGTAAGATCCTTGTATTTTGATAACCTGTCATGTTTAGTTTAATATGTACCATTGATTTGTTCGATAACTAATTGTGAATCACCAAAGATCTTAATATGTTTAGCATCCATTGTTAAAGCAACTCGCAAACCTGCAATTAATGCCTCATACTCAACTACATTATTTGTGCATAGGAAATTTAATCAATAGGACAAGGGAAGAGGTTGTTCAGTGGGTAGAATTAATACCACTCTAGCACCAGAACCTATTCCACATAGATCCATCGAAATACAACTCCCATGTTTTAATATCAACGATCAAGGCATTATCATCAGGAAAGGATTTGTGATTAGGTAAAGCGAGAGAAGGAGGATTAACTAAGTGATTGGTTAAGGATTTTCCTTTGATTTCTCTTTTTGAAACAAACTTAAGGTCAAAATTAGTTAATAACATCACCCCCACTTAGCTAAGCATCTAGAAAGATCCTTTTTGTTGAAAATATGCTTAAGGGGATCGAATTTTTTTATGAATTATATTTCAAAATTTATTAAATAATGTCACAATTTACTAGTAGTGAATACAAGAGCTAAGAATTTTTTCCAATTGGTGAGTATCGAGTTTCATAATGAATTAAGGTTCGACTAATGTAATAAATAGGGTTTTCTTTTCCATGATCATCTTGTTGAGCCAACAATGTTGCAAGAGCATGGGCTAATGTGGCTATGTATAGGATAAATGATTTTTTTGGCATGGCAGGTTGTAAAATAGGTGGGGTTGCAAGGTATTTCTTTAAACTCTCAAAAGCTTGTTTACAATCCACATCCCAATCAAAAGGTACACCCTTTTTAAGAAAATGCGTGAAAGGTAATGTGTGATCATCTAAAGATGCAATGAAATGATGGATAGCTTGAATTCAACCTTGTAACATTTGCAATTGAGAAATGTTCCGAGGAGGTGGCATGTTAATAATTGCATCAATTTTCTTTGTGTCCACATCAATGCCTCTGTGAGATATGTCAAACCCCAAAATTTTACCACTATCTACACCAAAGACACACATTTTCTGGTTTAAGCACAAATTATATTTAATTGTTCATTCAAATATTTTTCAAAGAACATATACATAGTCTTGTCTTGTTAAGGATTTAGCAAGGATTTCATCAACATAATCTTCCAAAATTCTATGGATGTAATTGTGAAATATCAATGTCATTGCTCATTGATAAGTTGTTCCAACATTCTTTAAATTGAAGGGAATCACAACCCAACAAAGCGTTCCCCAAATAGTTGTAAAGGTAGGTTTATATTGATCTTGAGGATTAATAAGAATTTGATTATAACCAAAAAATCCATCCATGAATGACAACAAAGCATGTCTAGCTATTGAATCCATGATCATGTCAATATTAGGAAGCATAAAGTTGTCTTTTAAAGAACCTTTATTCAAGTCACAAAAAATCATACATATCCTTATACAATTATTGGGTTTAGCAACTACAATGTTTGAGATCGAAGGAGAATAATCAATAGGTTGAATGAAGCCTGCATCAAGGAGTTTTTCAAGCTCTGCTTTAACATGCAAGGCTATGTTAGGGTACATTTTTCTTATCTTTTGACAAATGGGTTTAGCATTTTCAACAAGAATGATGTTGTGTGTCACAATTTTTGGGTCAATTTTGAGCATATCAAAATATTTCCAAGCAAAAATATTAGGAAAATCATGAAGTAAAGTTATAGTGTCCTCTTGTTCTTCATCATCAAGGCACCTCCCAATCTTAATAACTTTTTATTTATCATCAATGTCCATTGGCACATCAATTGTATCTCCTAAAGGGAGTGCATTGGATTTAGGAACTTCAGAATCATAGGGTTCTTTAGTGATATCACTTTCTTTTTTCTTCATAATGATCATAGCATGGATAATTCATTTCATGGGAGTAGGAGATGATGCATTATCATAAACTCCTAACATTTGTTTCAGGGTTTCATCACTATCAACAAATAGCCATGATTGTGGTGAATTCTTATCAAGCAATTCAAGATGTTGGATGGTGAGTTTAGGTTTTGGTTGACATGTAATAGTGTTGATGTTCAAAGATGGTTGTTGAGTATCTTTTGTTGTCGTAAAAAAAAAATAGTCCAATCCTATTTTTATCTCTTGTGTATTAGATTCAATAGGAACACATATACATTGTTCATGTTTTCCACACCCTTTTCTAGTATATCCTAATTGTTTCACAAGTTCATAGCCTTTTCCATAAATTCTTTCCATTTTTGTTAGAGTAGATGGGGATTGATAATCTATCTCATCAAAATTTGATGTGTATGTTGCATTTTCTTCCGAAGTAGAAGAGATAGATGTTTGAGAAGATTTTTTAGAATTTTGAGTTGACATGATTATTGGTTGTTCTTTTTTGTCATCTTTCTTTTGTGTGATTATGTATTCACCCATAAATGAAGCTATGAATTCTAATGATCCCCAATCATCATCGAATAATTTAGATACTGATTCTGCATCATTGTGTTTAATTTCAAAATGGTCTATATTGGATGTTGGAATTAATTTTTTGAGAGGAATTGTAGCTCCTTTTTCAAGGTGCAAGCAACTTTCAGGCTTAGGGTCTATTTCAACTTGATAAATTATGTGATTGTTATAGACATATTTCATGATACAATGAAGGTTCAAAGGCACCGCATTCATCTCATGAATCCATGGTCTTCCTAAAAGAAGATTATACAAAATATCATAAGGCATGACATTAATAGGATTTTGCAAAGTAGCCACCCTAACCGTAATAGGTAAAGTGATTATACCAAGTTTTTGCTTTTTTGTATTGTTAAATCCTCGAATGGATACAGAATCATGTATTATTTGTGACTTATCAACACATAATCTATCGATTCACACTACACACACTAAGGGAAAAACCATTATCAATAAGGTTTATTTTGATACCTATGCAATTTAATTGAGAGATTATCATAAAGGCTTCATTTTTTTTTTTGAAACTCTAAAGGAGGGAGCTCATGTTGATGGAAAGTAATGTTGAGATTCATGCTATGGATTAAAGATGCCACATCATTTAGAGTTATACCAGGAGGAACTACAATTTGCTGTAAGGTTGTATGAAGAATAGTGTGGTAATTTGGTGAGTTCTAAAGTAAATCCCAAAGGGAAATATTTGCAGGAGTATTCTTTAATTGTTCAACAAGATCATACTACTTTGTGTGTGGGAGGAAATGAGGAGCACTAGGCCGATTGGGTAAAGATAAAGAGGGTGGGGTTGGTTGCGGCAGTTGCGGATTGTTTTGGTATTATATGTATGAGCAATAGTAACTTTAGTTGATTTTTACAACACATTGCTCTTAGGTGGGTAAAGAGTGTACTTAGGTTTATTGGTAGAATGAAGTTTATGCGAGGGTGGGTAAAGAATGAGTTGAGGTTGAATCACATTAACATCCTTTGTTTTAGATTTCTCATGCAACAAACCTTAGTGGGTGATTAGAGTGAGATGAAGTCCTAAAGGGTTCATCATCTAACAAGTCCAAGTCATCATGGCTAAAAGGTTTGAGGGGTAAGTTATTGCCAATTGGTTTAAGTTGTTCAACATCAGAGGTGTTAAAATTTTTTATTGTGGGTTTGTCACAACAAACCTTAGTGGATGAATTATGTGAGATGAAGTCCTAAAGGGCTTCATCTAAAAATTCAAAGTCATCACAACCAAAAGGTTTGAGGGATACGTTATCATTAAGTGGTTTAGGTTTCTCATTGCAAGCATTAGAGGATGAAGTGAGTGAGAAATTCATGAATAAATTCATCTAACTTATCTACATCATCACTACTAAGAGGCTTGGATGACATGTTGCTTCCAAATTGAATCATTTGTTTGAAAGGTTGGTTGGATGTTTATGTTTTTGTGTTTTTATGTATCGATAAATATGATCTAAAAGAACTAGGAATGAATACTGAAAAGGAAAGTTGCAAAAATCTAAGACTATCCATAAATGCCATGATTCAAGAGAATGATCATTACACTCATGAAATAGAAGATAACTGAACTATGACATAAAAGAAACTACTGGAAACATAAATGTGCAAAATAATAAACCCAATTCTAGAAACTCTGATTAAAAAATTATTGTGGGACCAATTCACCCAAGGTAGTGAATGAGTCCCAGGGGAGGTATTTTTAGGCTTTTCATATTTTTTTGATTTTTCTGAATGTTTTCAGGTTTGTACAATGCAGATAAAGATTGAAAATGAAATTTTTTGAAATGAAGTAATGAAAGAAGATGGAATAATGAACTCTAAATGATACTTTTACTAATGCAACTTGAAGAAGCACTAGGATGCAAAAAAAATGCAAAAGAAAATGAAATTAAGTCCTAGGATGCAAATATAAATGCAAATCAGAATGATATGATGTTCAATATGCAGGTTCACCAAAATGAACCGTAGATTTTTGGGCGTGAGGCTTATAGGCTACTCTTGCACTCTTAGGATGTTTCACTTAAAAGGAGAGAGATAAATCTCATGAAAAATAAAAGTGGTTCACTCAAATTAAGATGTGTATGATGTTATTAAGGTTAAATGAGATGGTATGAATGCAACTAAGCTAAGTAATTAACTGATTATGAATGTGAAACCTAAGAAATGTGTAATGTTTGAAAACATAGTGATGTTTTTGATGTTTTTAGAAAGCTTAAAATGATGAATGTAAATGTAGATTAAACTAAATAGGAAGCTAAATCTTAGAATGTGTGCACCTGAGAAGCATAATAGGTCTAGAAAGAAATCTAGAAATTTGACAAATAAAATTTTGAGCTAAATGGGACTCATTCACCACCCTGGGCAAATCAGTCTCAGGTTAGGGTTTTTCTGCATATAAACTATTTTCTGCTAACTGGGTAACTGGATCTGCATCTAACTCAAAATGGCACCTTAGGAGGGACTCAGTCGCCATGCATGGCGAATCAATCCACTTTCAAATTTATATAATTTCAAGTTTCAGTTATACACCTTGACACTTGTACAACACTTTATGATGGAAACTCAAATCGAGATCTCAGAAAATTCCTATAAAATAGCTTAAAATTGTTTTTTTAATGGGGGGTTTTCCTTGGTCAAACCCCTAGTTGTCTAATCAACCTTGAATGGAGAAAAATCAACATAAAACCCTAGCCTTAGGTGTTTTAAAGACTAGGAAAGTTTGAAGTATGTCAAAAACCCTATTCTTTTGTGCAAGAATAAGAAATGCAAAAGAAATTTGAGTGATGCAAGATATCAACCCTAGAAATCTCACAACACATCAAAAATAGAGATAATATGACATGCAAATGGAATTTAAATGAAATTCAAACCTTAATCTGAAGATAGAGAAGAAATGGAAGATCGAATCACTTTGAAAACAAGTCTTTAGGTGTGATTTGATGGCTAGTTGCATCTCCTCAACCTATATTTCTCCATGATTCACCATGGGAATCCATCATCAACTCTTTGCAATATTGAACATTGATCCAAAAAGTGAGCTTCAAGACCTTCAAAAACCCTAGTTTGTTGCCCTAAAACTTCAACTTTGCTAATGAAACTTGTTGTAGAAGGCTTGAATTTAGAATTTTATTTTGTTAAATAACTAAAAGATGTGTAAAATGACTTAAAATGAGTATTTATAGGCAACAACACCTAATTTTCCCATTATTTAGGCCTAAGAGGCTGACATTCACCAAAAAATTGAGTTGAATTAATTGAATTCCCACTCAGAATTGAAGTTTCCCTCAAAAGGGAGTCATTCACCACCCTTCACAAATGGCTCCCACCAAAGGGGATTCATTCACCCAAGGTGGAAAATGGTTCCACTAGTGGTTTTTGAAGGTGGGTTTTTGGGATATAGATGAATTGAATGTTGTTTGTTAGGATTTAAGTGATTTTTCAAGTGAAATGGGCCTCTAGATCAAAAATAATGGGTCTTAGAGGCCTATAAATGTTTTTTTGAAGGATAAATGATGCATGGGTACTCAAAAGTAGGTCTAATTAGGCATGAAATTGTCATTGTTTTCAAGAGGTTCCAATTTTATACATCACATGAACTAATACGCTAGAAGTGGCTTATGAGTCTCACTACAAATAGAATTTCTAGAATTTTGTAGATCCAAAACCTACATTGCCAAAAACTTGTTCGAGACTAGAAACCCTAATTTGGGACTAATACACCCAAAGTGGTGTATGAGTCCTAGTATGCACTAATTTTATTAGTTTGAGTGTTTTAGAGCTTATTCCAGTCTTCTTTAGGTTTCCAAGTGCACACCTCTGATCTTAGATTTCTTTGTTTTGATTTACATACATTTTTAGGTCATCTAGTGAATTATTGCATCATATCAGGGTTAAGGATTAGATCTTGCATTTCATTTATCCTTCCAAGTCCTATCTTGGTGATGAACCACTCCTTAGTCTATAATCAGACACTAGGACAACCCTATTGTAAGATCTCTTTCTCCTTTGCATACCTAACATTAATATTTATAGGGTTTTCCTTGAATGAGAGAGTGTGAAGATTGTTATTCTATCTCCCAAGCATAGAAGCAACAAAATTCAACCTTTCACCAATAATATATATTATAATTTAAAATATGATGGTCAAATCAAAAGTTATGACCTAGAGAATTTGTAAACATATAAAATAAAAAATATAGAAAATAATAACTTCTAGAGTAGGAAATGGATAGAAGAATTTATGGTTCGAAAATGGGGTTACACCTTCCAGAATATTCCAAGGTAGTTACACTTCTTGGCTATAGAGGAGAGCTCCTATTGTGCAGATCATTGTTTTTGGCTTGCAGGTTTTTGTAATGAGAAGGCCTAAGTGGCTATAGTATGATATTTTCTGAGTATTGTAATTTCACTTCGTCAAGATAATAGAAATAAAATCTTTATTTCTATTTTTTTGGTTTATCTCTCTTTAGTTGTGTGTGTGAGGCTTTGTAAGGGGAGTACTCTCATTAGTTATATGGTGCTTCTAGAGTCTTGAGTTCATAATCGTAGAACTCTGTGTATTTCATTCTAGAATTTAAATAAAACCATCGATCAAATTTTCATTGAATGGTTGAGGAACTTATGATATAAACATGTGTTTTAATTTTTTTTAAAACTTTAATGTGTGCTAGAATACATAATCTTCATGAGATTTTGTTGTGTGTTGTCATTCCATTGCTCACAATCCTACATTTTGATAGAAAACCCATTGGATACATTGAGATGAGTCCACTTGTCCTTATTTTGCATTCCAAGACTCACATTATATCTTATTGAATCATCCCACAGACCCACAAAATCCCTTTAAAATCATGACATTGACACCTACCCCCTTTCTTCGGTTCCACGACAATTAACTTAACTTTTATAAAACTATCCACATACTCGTGGAATCATGCAAAAATGAAACAAATAAAATGGAGTCAAGTTTCAACCCTTATGTAATTCTATGGGTGTTCCACTCCTTAATAAAATACTTCATGTGTTTTAGTGAAAATGTATAATAAGTGATGGGAACCATATATTAAGTGTGTTCTCAAGTAAGCCATTTAATTAAGCACATGAAAAATATTGTTCTTAAGTGAGAATTAGGAGAGAATCAAGGGATTGGTAACTTAATGTTGCAAAGGACTTAATAAAATAAGTAATGACACTTGGAATCAGGGGAGCAAGTCAATGAAAAATTAGAAATAAATTATAGGGCAAAGCAAACTAGGTAGGTATTTTTAGGGATTTTTAACCTAAATTCACATATAAAGCAACATTTTATCAAACCCTAGGAAGAGTGGCAGTGTTTTACCAAACCTTAGCAAGAGTGATTTTTAATGGTAAACTAGTTCCCATTTAATGGTAACAACCTCCAAAATATCAGTTATCACATAAAATCTAGATAAATATTGATTTGATAATTGGCCCACTCGATTATAACATTCTATTTCCATTTTTAGTGTTTTATGTCAATTTGATGGCAACTTTTCTTTTCATTTCTAAATTGATTTAAGTTTTAAATCTACATGCAAATATTACATATTTAGATAATACTTAATTTCTTGAAGGAAAAGCTATAGATTTGTATAAGTTTATTTCATTCTATTATTTAGCAAGTTTATTATTAAGTGTTTAATCTAGCCACATGCAACTAAAAACTTCAACTTGTAGCCTATCTAGGCACAGACACATACTCTATAACATATTAACATAAATATAGTTTTCTATTAGTGTACTCCTTGAACCTCCTTTAGGTGCAAGTGCTAGTAACATTAATTCTAATTACTTGTACTTTTAATTGACACTAAACACAAAAATTAATTCTTTACTATAAATGAATAATGAAGAATAGCACAACCATTTATTTTATTAAACTATTGAATTAAAATGTTACATAGATTTTTAAAGATGAGTAGGGCATGCAAGATCTTACATATAAATGACACATTTCACTTTACATCAAACATAATTTTTTCTAAAGATGTAGGTCATATTCTCAAACCATGGGGTTTGTTGATCATGCTTGGGATCTTTGGATTTCACATGATAGCTCCAACATAAGCAACTATGGTTCTCTATTTATAGAAAAAATTGTTCCTTAGTTTAGCATCCCACTGTGGTAAAGCACAAGTTGATAGTTAAAATATTTAATATAAATGTATTGCATAACATGCTCAATTTGACCCACCAAAACAACCCAACATGGGTTTGAAAATTCATAGGGCTTTCCTACCATGATGGGAAAAGGGGACTTGTGATTATAGAAAACGTACCTATCCTACTTACCAATTGGAATTATGTAGAAGATAAGATTTCGTAAATCAGCTCTCACCCTCTTCGGGTAGCTCCAAGGAACCAGGATAGCACATAATGAATTTGAGATTCCATAGTTCCTCTTTGAGTGCCTTTATCAAAATTAGGTATGAAAAATCAACGGCTTTCAATGTGAACAAGATTTAAATACTTACGTGGCCACACTCTCTATGAAAGAACTTATCTCCTTTCAAGGTCCTCGTCTTCATTGAAAACTTGGCTCAAGGACCTATTAGTGTAGTTTTTTATTTACTAGTGGGGTATTTAATTCCATTAGTTATAGGTTTTTCCTACACATTTAATATGTTTGTTTACAATAATAAAGTGAGTTAATTATTTAATAACTAGGAGATAAAATGATAAGTTTCTATCCACCTCTTAAGGGTGGAGTATTTACTTTTTCATCACTTTATTTAATTTTGGTGCTTTTGGTGGTCAATTCGCATTGGTGGATTTGTCACCTCCATCTTCTCCTATGTTCTATATAAACTCACTACCTAGCTTGTATTTATCATCAAGCTTGGAAGCTCTTAATATATTATGTCATAATAATATTGCATAACCTCTCAAAGTTTTGGTCAGTATTCTTTATGATTTTTTAGTTGATGTGACATTGAGTTTCTCTTAAAAAGTTCCTTCGGTCATTCAATCTATTTCAGATTTCTAACATGGTATCAAAGTTTTTTTTTGAGAAATCTAAGTTCTTATATTACTAACTAAGAGATTGATATTTTCATGTAAAAACTTGGTAAATTCTTGTATGCTCTTCTCTTGCATTTTTAACGATCTGGAGAGTCAAAAAGGGTTTGCAAAGATTTAATTACCTATTTATATTGCATATATGTTTTGTAAGATCTAGATGATCGCATCATTTCTAGTTATACCCATGGAATTTTTTACTATTCAAACGCAACTAGGAGGCTCCAGAAAGTCAAGATTGGCTTTTGTTTCATTGAAATTGGAGATCATTTGACATAGTTACAAATGAGGATTTGAAGCTTAAATTTGGCGAACAACTTTTTATTGGAGCATTTCCAGCCCAAACACACCTTGTTAGATGGTTTTTAATTCTATACTCTTTATGTTTATCCATAATAGGTTTCTTTAGATTTCTATGTTTATTCTGTTAAGTCAATTACTTTTATATATATGTTTATGGTTTATTTATTTATTTTTAAGATGATTTTTTATATAAATACATGTTTTTTTAATGTTTTTCTTTGCATCTTATTTTTAGTTTTATTTTGTAAATATTACCATGGTATTGAATCATGTGTAGTCTTCACCCTCCCTCTCTCTCTTTTAAATCTATTTCCATCTCTAGTAAACCATTTTTCCTATAGCTCTCTTTCATTTTAATGATGGATCACAAAGTATGACCCAAAATGCTGATGCAAAAAAAAATCTCACATAGTTGAATCCTAAAATGACATATTTGAAATCTTAAATATAATTGAATCTAGAAATCAAATGCACTTATTTTTATGAACTATGCAAATCTAATGTCTTTAATAAAAAAAATTGTGTATTGCTCAAGCTCATAATTTTAATTGAATGGAAAATTTGAAAGTCATAAAAGACATAAATATTTATAGAGACTATCTATTTGGAGATTATGATTTAATATATTATTAAGATTATTGATTTTTCTTGGTAAATTTAAACAAACTAAGTAAATATAAAAACCAACAGTATGAATATACTATTAAGTAAATGTTCTATTTGTACCATATTCTTTTGAGTCATTTCCTATAAAAACAAGTGAAGAAATGGTGTGTGGGAGATGTAGATTTTGAAAAAATAATGTAATATTCTTCCTTACTTGGAGTGAATGTTACTATTCTAAAGCAAGTAATTTAGTTCAATTTGAAAATTATTGATATTGCAAAAATGTGAGTTAGGACCCACTTACTAGCTTGTTCTTGTTATGCGCAGATGTTCTCATCCTTATTTTTTATGATATTATTATACTTATTTTTAATTGTGTTTTGTCTCCATTTCATTCGTTTTTATGTTAAATTTATTTTAGTATTACATTAAATAATGTTTGGTTTTTAAGTCATGATTGGTGAAAATTATTTATAGCAAGTTTCTTTTATTTTTGTGGTTGCATTATTTTCTATTCTTGTACATTATTTTTCTATTATTTTCTATAGCATTATAATTTGTGTAGCTTAGTGTATTTTTCCCTATTCTTAATATTATCTTCATCATATTTTCTTTTAAAAGGAAAAACATAAATACGACATGCCATGTCACAATAGCCCTTGTACATATTGTCATTACATCTTTCATAGTAAAACACTCCTAGATTGAAACAAGGAATAAAGTTGGCTTTATTATTTTATATATTATGAATGTAAATATTATATATATTCCATAGTGTTGTTCCATAATCTACCTCAATTTTAGCTTATCGGTCTTATGGTTTTCTCTTGGTAAATGAAATTATTAGTTTTGTATATTAATATGATTATTTAATGCCTTATTCCTTGTGCTATGATCATCTTGTGTTACTAGATGATAAGTAATATGGTTTTGGAGCGTTCATTCTTCTATCCTCAACTACATAAATTTGAAATGAAATAAGTATGTTGATAAATAGTAAAGGAAAATCATATTTACATTAAAAAAATTGTTACTCCATATATTTAGCCTATTTCACTCTACTTTGTTGACTAGGTGATGAGTACCCAAGTTCTAAATTGTATGTTGAACCCTTGATCAGCTATGTATTGAAAACCTAGTAGATTGTCTATCCATATTGTGTTATGCATTAATTGTTGTGTAAAAACTATGTGTGACCCTTATGCAAATTTTGGTGTCTTCCTTGAGACCCTTATATCCGTATGTGATTCGTCTTGCTAGAAGTGTATCCTTGATCTTCTCTCTCCATAACTCAGGGTTCCCTAGAGTGGCATAGGCATATGTTTATATTTTGATGTAAAATATTAAGATGATTTTATGTAAAATTTGTATTTTCAAATATTATATAGATCTTAGATATAAAATATCTTTTATAAATTATAAGATGATGAATAACCACATATTTATTTTAAAATTTTAAACAAAATTTATCTATTGGTATTAAAATACTTGAAGAATTGGACTTGGTTTAATATGTCAAATATTCTATCATAACAAAATATTTTTTCGTAGAAAAATAATGGCATTATCTCATTGAACAACCAAAAGTCTTGCATTTCTACTTCAAAGGAGTTTTGGTGCACGTGGATGATGAATGTTCGATTTGTTATGTTTAATTTGATTAAAATGAATTTTGTATAGAGGCTAGACACAGGATAGACATGACCATAAGCAAGGAAAAATAGTAAGGAACTTGTTCACCCTATTAAAGTAGACAATTGTAGCAACTACATCTATAAATTTATAACCTAAAATTAAATAAATATCTTTTGAGACTAATGACATGACTCTTGATAAAGCTACCAAAAATCAACATGTCATATTCATAACTATAACAACCAGAAATGAAATAACATAATATAAATATAGAAGGGCTATTCAAAGAATTCACGACTTCGTAATTAATGAATAATAAATACATGTAAAGGGAGACCAATAAATAATTATTTTTTGAATATGAATTATGTTATATTATTGTGATTGAAATTTCTCAAGTGATTTCATTAATTCTTTACGGTAAAATTGTAATATCAAACACATGTTTTAACATGCTTGCTTAGATATGGTTTGTCACCACACTAATACAACATGTGATGACTATAATTTCCTTTTGTATTCCCTTTTCTACGTGGCAGGTGTAATTTCTAGGTGTGGATATTATGTGCTTTTTTCTATAAATAATGTGTAATGTCTACATGTGGTTTTTATATAATTTATTGATCACTTATTACTATTATGTGATTATAGAGTCCTTGTATTATTAAGGAGTATAATATATTCTAATAGAAATTTTGTAATAACTAAACATATTTTATCTAATTTTCTTATTTGTAGGTTTTTAGATACTTTTCAATAAATAATCAATCATCATACACTCTCACATCTTAGTATAATTTTATATTTTACGTTCAGTTTTTAAAAGTTCCTTATCATCACAAAGGTCTAGTTTTGTATTTAACCTATTACCAACATAATAAGAGAATTAGTTTTATTTTTCATAACTATTGAGAAATTTTCAAAACTTGTATCGAAAAAATAGCACACTTACATGTTCATTATGCTTATAAGACGTTATGATAGGAACCACAAAGATTCACTAATCCATCATCATCACATTCATTCTAGAATATTTTTTCATATGTTTCACCAATAACACATTTCACTAAGCATCATTTTTTTACCATCATCAAGCTAATTGAGATCATTTCTAAGGCTAGGAAATAAACATCACTCACAACGATACATTCACTTTTTGAGTAAAATTTGGACATTATATTTTAATATCATATAAATTTTATTATTTATATATTTTTAATCAATCACCTAAGGCTTGGCATTTTGGAAGCTCACTAAATTTGACTTTAATTCATTCATTGATGAGAATATTTTGTTAGTTTTATACTATGTAATTGTATGTTGTTTCATTTCACTAGATGTTTTAACAATTCTCCATTGGATCCTTCTTCAATGACTACATCACCATGGATCTATATGTGAACCATGTGTTGTTATCCTTGTGATGTGTATTAGAGAAAATATGTATTAAAATAAGAAAATTGAATTGATTTCTTTTGTATATGAGTTGATTACTTTGTATAAACATGAATTAGACTATTGTAATTTTAACATTGTTTATGCAAATAAAATATTGATTATACAATTCTATAATGTTTTAAATTTTACTCATTGGAATATCATTATGAAAATTATAATGCATGTTTGACACCCATCTTACCATAATTATACTTCATTGAGTATCCCTCTAATGTGTGTGTCCTTGTGATGGTTAAACCTTATGGTTTATTGTAACTATGTTACGTCAATTGTATGATATGAAATAGGTATGGTGATATTATTTTTCCCAACCTTAATTGCTTTATGTACTTAGTTGAAAAGAAAAAAAATTCTTAAAAACAATACATTAATAATTTTTGAACGACTATATTCAATATTCTAATAAATATATCTATGTTTGAAAATTATCTAGTTGTAATTAAAAGGAAAAAAAAGTATTAATGGTTTAAGGAATCTTATAGAAAAGGGAAGACTAGCGACTTATTTATTTTTCCTCTCCACTATGTGGAAACTCTTTCTTGAGAAGGAGAGCTCATTTTTCTGAAAAACAGTGAATAAAGCATTAGAAGAACTAGAAGATATTTGTTAGTTGATTTAGATATTTCTTAGGGAAACAATTTATATGTTTTGTTATTTTCTTGGGAATTATTTCTACATCAAGAGTCTCTATTTGATATGTTGCATAACAAAGAGGTATTTTCCTTTTGTTAAATAGACATAATTTCTAATGTCAATTTTTGGTTTATCCATACTCTCATATTCTTTGAGATAGGATTTTGGATCACTTTTTATGAGTATATTTAAAGATAAAGAGAAATCATTTTGTTAAGAAATTGATAAGATTATAGTTTTTTTTTTTTTTTTTCATATTTAATATTTTTTTAGAAACATACGTTGATAGTCAAACCTATGAAAAAAATCTTATAATTTTTTTTTAGACTGTAGGAATCGGTCGGGTATCCATCCCCTTATAAACTACAATGCACCTGGTAAAAAAATTTCATGTGACCGGTGTCACTAGGATGACACACCCTATGGTTCCATGGGGATAGTGGGAAGACTAGACCTCGTGACCTCTTGCCTGCAATAGGATGCTTTATCCAATCAAGCTAGGCCCACCGCCCAAAAAAATCCCTATAAATTATTTTGTCATATATTTGTAGTATTTTTGTAAATTTGGAATAAAATATTAGTGTTACAAATTTAATTGGATAAGTTTCTAGTTTATTGGAAATGTAAAACATCTAAAAAACCATTGATTTTTTTTTGAAAAAAAATATGTGTGGATGATCTCACAATAGTGTGTCCAAATTTTTATCCTAAGTGTGATACTTAAATCACCACTTTTATCTAAGTTTTCACTTTTTGTCTTATAACAAGAAATAAATACTAATTTAAAGATGGCATGAAAGAACTTAATATTCAGCACTTTAGATTCTAAATATCTATTTTTTAAAATATAAAAAAGCTATCTCATTTAAAAGAATTTCTTAATAACATTCTTTTGAATACATTATAGTATTCTTAATGAGTGATATTTATTCCACAATGCATAAATTTTATTAAAAAAAAAGGAAATTCATAATTTCTTTAACATAGTTCACTAACACTAATATCTAGTGCATATATGTTTTTTTATCATTTTTTTATGTATATGGTTTAATGTCAAATTTAAAAATTAAAAATCATGATAATATGAAATAATTTTCTTCCATATTTCATGATAATCTAAAATAATTGTATTCCATATTTCATACCTTTTTGTACAAAACTGAACATTTTTTTATTAAAACAAGTATATACATACAAAGTGTACACATGCACACACACTATCACACCTCATTCCTAGATCAAGTTGATGAGTTGTAGCATAAAAAATTGTCACACTTGATGATTTCACATTAGGTTTCTAAGCTCCCCTATGTGATTGGACCTAGGTATGCATTAATTACCCATTTCTATAAACATTCTTGGAAAATTAAACATGTGAAATCAAATTGTTCATTTACTATTTTACCTCAGACACTTTTAATCCCTAAGAAAGGTGGATCTAGTATAGGGAGCAATTCACCCTAGACCACTTAATTTTGCCTCAAATTCAAATACATCGTTGTCAATAATTTATTATTTTAATTTCTGATTTCAATTTTCAGTTGTCGATATTTGATTTTTGAGAAATTAGAAGAATTACATATAAATACAAGTATTTTTTATCATTTCAATTAGAAGGAGAGCTACAGAAATCTATTGAAAAAAATTAAAGATCTTTAAATTGATCAAGGGAAGAATTAGTAGCATTATTACAATACTTTCATGAATCAAGTTCAAGCTTACAAGACATCAAGATGAAGGAATTAATTATGTTCAAGGAGCAATTATGATTAATCATGCCATTTCATGAAGATGTATTGAGTTATCCTCTACATGCTACTTGCAACAATCGATTATCTTTTATGAGCTAACCTTTTGCATGTCTATCAAGAAATAAAGGAATCCATTAGTCAATTTTTATGGTAACTTGTGTGTCATTACTTCATCAAGGGCTTCACATCAAGGTAACATTGTCATTTATCATTCATCATTTCAATCAATTATTGTTGTTTTTTACCTTTGTACAATGTAGGGAAATGCCCTCTTGATAATCATAAATCATTGTACATGGAGATAGAAATACCCAAATGGAATTTGACTTAGAAAAACCCCTATATAACACAACCTTTCCCATATTTTTATGTTTGTAGGTTAGATCTAAATATTTCAACAGGTGACAATATAGGAAAACACAGTACAAACTACAACCTTCAATTCATAATTTGTAGATCTAGAAAAGAACCAAGCCAATTTGTGACTCACTATAACCTTGTCCTTGCAAATTGAACTCAAATTTATAATATAGGTACCTCTCTATCTCAGTCTCAAATATGAAGTGATTCTTTTACCTTATCTTTTCATATGTCAACCAAATTATATTATTAGACCTAGGATTGTATGTCAAATAGGCTTGTCAAAACATAAACCAAATTTATCATAACAAAACTCAAAAATAAACATAAACCATAGGAGTGTGGATCTTCATTGTGGTAGCAAGATAATCATAAACCCTAGGAAATTTATGTTTAAGGTTGATTCAAGTGAAAAGGAGATATTCGTAGTTAATCTAATTAGGTCTAGGATCACTTTTCCTACTCAACATTTTGGTGAACTTGACATATCCTACACTTGAAATTTTCTTATTTTCATTGAAAAGATTCTAAAAATTAATTTTTAAAACATAGGTTCTTTGAAGATCTTGCATTTACTTCATTTTCAAAACTATGTACTCACACATTATTGTTCATCAAAATTAAAATAGGAAAAAATTAAAAAATATCTTTGAATTTAATTGCATAATTTCAAATCTGATTTTCCTTCTTTAGGGATTAGACCTAAGTTATTTCTATTAACAAATCTAATTGCAATTCTATTTTATCATTTATGCATGCATCTTTTAGTGAGAAATATTGATAAAAGTAAAGAAATTACATTGTATTTTCATTTCAAAAGATCAAAACAAGTGCTTCTCTATATTTTTTGGACAAGTCATTCAATTAAAATATTCAATTTATGAAAATTGTCATTTTAGCATATTCAATTATCCTAAAATATCAAAAATATTCCATCAAAAATATCTAAAATATCATTTTATTTAATTAAATCCTAATGTTCATCTAATTAAATAAATCAATTTTATTTAATTAAATCCTAATTTTCTTCATTTAATTGAATAAATCATTTTATTTAATTAAATTACAAATGTTCCAATATCCTCTCAGTTGATTTAAATAAACTCAAAGTATTTAAATTAAATGTCACAATCAAACTAATTTCATCTAAGTTAATTAATCCTAAATTAATTAACTCCTAACACTAATGCTCAATTCCTCTAGCTTTTGCAAGTTGCACATGTAAATCAATTTATTTGATTTACTAATTATCCTATTTTCATTCAAATATGGCATATTCTTTTGAATAGTCCACCCACTTGACTTTTCCCTCCCAAAGGACTTTTGTCCTCCACCTTTGCATTGAAGGCTCTTACATGTCCTCTCCTTGAGCCAACTTGGCATTAATTCCTCTTACATCCCCTCTTACACAAGCCCACCTCTTGAAATTCAAATTTCACCTACATGCATTAAACATGCACATTGTTCAAAATGTGATCAACTCTCCTTCATGAACATGTTGACAAGTGGCACAATTCCATTGGTCCTTTTTTTAATCCCATATTCTTCCTATTCTTCACTCTTCAATACTTATTCCTTATAAATAGAGTCATTTTCTATTGATTTGGGGGACACAAGTTTATTCAAGTTTATTAGCCATAATTTCATCCACACTTTCATCCAAGTTAGCATAGAATTTCATCATCCATAGCTAGGTTATTGGCATTTGACATCAAGAATCACACATCTACCATTAAGCTTATCAAGGAATTGGGAAAGGGCTTATTTCCACATCAAAGAGGCACCAATTCCCCTATGGGATGCTAGTTTGAGTATTAGAATAGGATTCCATTACTAGATTACTTGATATTTTTCTTTGATTTCATGTTCTTATGTTTGAATGAATTTTATTGAGAATGCTTGTTTACACTTATTTAAGGACTAATGTAGCTTGTTTGTTTGTCCACGTTTGAGCAGGGCTAGGCAAAGCATTCACATTTTGGCACAAGAAGGAAGGCATAATTCTTAAAATTAACACTTTTTTTGCCAATTCCATCATTTATTCTCTTTTCTACTTTCTCAGGGTATAGTGACACTAATGAGTACAAAAAGTGATGTTATCAGTCCAACATCACTATATAGTGACACTACCCATGTATCTAAAGGGTGACATTATAGTGATTCTCCTGGGATCAGATCAGTCAAGTTCCAAAGGGTGATGCTGGTGAAAATACCAATGCAAACATGGTCTCTATTTTTCCATAGAGCGACGTTGATTTCCACATAGCAATGCTGAAGGCTCCAAATAGCGACGCCTTTGCAGATTGCGATGCTGGGTTGGGATAAAATGTCAATTTTCAAATTTATTTTAACATGTTCTTTTTTGTTTTGATCTCCTTTGACCATTGACCTATTTTGTGGCTCTTATTTTTTGTAGACTGGCCAGCTCTTGTAGATTGAGGTGACCAAGAAAGAAAAGGAGGAAACAAGGAGGTCTCTTATGACACTATTTCACAATTGTAACAAGTGTTTTTAAACACTTTGGGGACACCTATAACCCAATCCTTAGGTTCTTGTTATCTTCAACTTTAGAACTTAGCTACATTTCTTTTGGGTTTTAGAAAGAACATACAAAAAATTTCTTTTTTGTAAAAGGTTAAAAATAACATTGGCAACTCACTAGATTTGATTTTGGGTCTTAAAAATTGAACAATCAACTTCACACTCAAATTTGGTGCTATAAAAAGAACCCATTTACTACTTTTGAGGTCTAAAATGAACATGTGCTTATCTTGTTTTGTAATCCTTTTTACAATCTAATACCATTGAAATGTGTATGCACTTTGCTCATGCTTCACGATGATCTTGAGAACCAAAAGCATTTTAGTGATATTAGGTTGTCTAAAAGATTTCCTCCACATTTCAGATTTGGGCTCTTAAAATTGAGAAAATCTTGCTAGTGTTAGAAAAGATGTTGTGTGTGTTCTCTCTTTTTTCAAGAAAACAAATATTGATCAAAATACGGATGTACTTACTTGCTTTTGTTTATCCTTAGAGCCCCTACCTTCATGGGAAAAAGTACTCACCCCAAGGGAACAACCCAAGTGGTAACAAGCATAAGCTAGGCTCTTCCAAACTGGTATACAAATTTGTGCTTGCAAGGAAAGTTTGTAATCAAGAGACTGATGCATGATAGCTCTCCCCTAGTGTCTTTATAATGTATAAAACCCTTCTTATAAGGGTTGGGAGACCTCTTGAGGTAGTTTATCATTGTGTCCTTTGAACCAGATGCTCGTATTATGAACCATTATGTAGTAGCCAAAAATCCCAATATTTGTTGGCGTAAGGGGGTCGGACCTCTGGACCTGTCCCACATATTTGTGATTCTTTGTAGAGATGAAATTTTGTCATGGGAAATTTAGGAGAACTAAAACTTGGCTGATCCACAGAAGTGAGTGTCCTGGAGGGGAGCCAATGTGGTTAAGCTTCTAATCATCCACTTTGAATAAGCATAACTAGATTTATCCAAGTGGGAATTCAACAAATATTTTCTTTTCCATCCTAGGGTTGTGCAACCTCTGAGTCAATTAAACACATTGCTTGGATCCAAAGTCTTGAAAAAAAACATTTAACAAGCTCATCAAATTTCAAACCCTTTAGAAGAGGCAAATACCTTTGAAAAATCCAAGTATTACTGCTTGTCCCTACGGATTTGTCCTTAGAGGCTTCTAAGTATTTGGGCCTATATCTCAATTTTCTCTCTCTAAAGTCAACATTAGGGAACTATTGCCTTGATTCTCTTGATTTCCACATAATGTATCTTGTGGGATGAAAAGAAATTGATACATAGGCATTTAGTTTGAAAGGATAAGAAAGAATGTGTTTGTGGTAAAAAGGACTCATTAAGCAAAGATAAAAGACAATTGAACCCCACACATGTGTTTTCTCAAATGATTTCTTGCAAGATCAAAGTCCCAAAACCAAATTCCATCAATTTTCACAAATGTATCAGTCCAAGCAATCTCAAGAAATGCCAGTCTATGCTTTATCAAGTTAGAGATAGGTTTCTCTATAACTTTTACAAATGTGCTTCAAAGGACAGCCCAAAATTGTACTCATTCTATTATTATCAAAATCCAGATCTCTTCTAACATTTTGAGTATCTCACTTTGTAGGCTTAAAAATTTCTTGGATGTATAGGATGTCCTTCAATACCTAGGTCTTGTAAAAAAAAATCTCTCTAAGTTCACTTAGGATCAAAATCAACACTTTCGTCCATTTCAAAAAATTAATCAAAACCCATCTCACAAAGAACTCTTAGAAATCTTTGAAAAATCCTTCATGCTAGGATTTTGGAAAATCCTTCTAAATCAAAATCAAAATCATCTTTTTTGATTGAGTGTGGGTGGATGCACCCTTTTTCATACACTTAGTTAAATTATCACCTCGTGGACAAGTTTATCCCAAGATAACATCCAACATCTTGGGGTTTATAGGTTCATTATCCAAAATTCAAATCAAAATCTAATACAAATCAAATCCAAAAGTCCTAAAGTCTAGTATCTCCTTCAAGGTTTCTTAAGATTTTAATCATTCACATCATTTGTCTCTCATTTATCTCATCGCCATCCTTTGATCCTTAACATCTTAGATTTTCTTCTTTTGTACCTAAAGTTTGGACCAACCTAAGGAGTTAGAGGTTTACCTCCCATATTCTTGAAAGTTGATCCTTATTTTATGGTCAAAAATAGATCTCAACACAAGAAGAACATGGAAACAAACAAAGAAACATCCACTTCAAGTGACTTGATTCAAAATGCACCTAAAATCAACCCCATTGGATCTAGAA
This sequence comes from Sequoia sempervirens, assembly GCA_007258455.2. Lineage (NCBI taxonomy): Eukaryota > Viridiplantae > Streptophyta > Pinopsida > Cupressales > Cupressaceae > Sequoia > Sequoia sempervirens. Next base: position 7,663,484 of record VDFB02018296.1, on the reverse strand, counting down.
ATCCCCCACTCAACCTTCCTCAACTCCCACAAGATCTTCAAGAGGGAGGTAGCCAAGTGGAGGATATCACCAAAAATGTCCTAGGAATGAATCAAGATGAAATCATGGAAATGGTCCAAAACCCTAAAAAATCACAAAATTGTCAACACAATGATGAGACTTAATCCTTCACAATACATGTTAGAATTGGCTAAGGAAGGGGCCAAACTCCCTTCTAATTATGATGTGATCAGTATTGTAGAGAAGCCTCTTGGGATTGTGCCACCAATATAAATCACACCTTCTTCCCAAAACATCATTCAACCCATCCCACAACCAACCTCATCTCATGCTCCAAGTCAACCCATGGTTACCAAGGGAAGTTCATTGCTTCACACTCTTCAAACACATCCCCTTGTGAATAACCAAGACTTAGATGTAAACACCATATTGGGTCTACCAAATATTGTTCCTCAAAACCCAATACATCCATATGTTCCACCCATCTTTCATGACACCAACAATCCATCCACTTTTGCTACACCACCAACATATTCCCTTGACACACAAGTCTCTCTCCACATGACTTCACAAGGACAAGGGGAATCTTTAATCCCTCATCATCACTTTCTCAAGGAAACACACCACGCATCTTCCCACCATTTCCCCCCCTACCATTAGCATCCACACCAATCCTCAATTTAGAGAAACCCCCTTTACCTATTATCAACCAACCAAATCAAATCAGTCCTCGAGTCATGAATCAAATCAACATACCAAATCCTCCAATCATTCCAATGATATTACAACACCAAGTGACACCAATCGAAACAACACAATCAATCACTGCACCATCTATAAATTTGGTCTCCCAAGGACCTAGCATAATGACCACACCATCTATCACACAACCCCCTATCATCAATCCAATGATACCCCAATAGCCACCTCAAAAAAATCTCATCACAACATCTCACACCATTCCAAATCCTTCACCTCTACCACCAAAACCAGACATGGAAGGGTATGTGCATGATCATCATGGAAAAAATAGGCCCTTAAGTGGCAATGAAAATTCAGAAAAATCAAAGTTAGGAAACTTGACATAAAATTTTGAATAAGTTATCTATATTATTTCAAAAATGTGTAAGAATAGAATCTATGGAAAATTGAATGTAGTTTCTAAGCTACTAAGTTTATTTTATTCTTTTAAAAGTCTATTTGGTGAAAATTTGAAATTTCAATGCAGTAGTACTTAAATTTCAGGGAAAAAATAAGAAGTAGGTGTCTGTCTGACCACCCTAACCACAATAAAATGATAATATTTTTTTATAAGATCATAGATATAAGTAGAGGACTCATGTATGGATGTGACACATATATTTTTGTAAATTTTTTCCAAGTAAATAATTAATTATGATTATTTTATTACAACTTTTAAAAAATATAAAACTCGTATGTCTGACCACCTTAACTTGATCAAAACTTCATGAATTTTTTTTTTTTAATCCTATATTATACAAAGCATAGAATGTGACACATATTTTGGATTCAAAAAATATGATATCGTTTGAAAGTTATAGATATTTTTCAATCAGCCTATCAATCAGGACTTTAGTCGTAATTCTAATAGAAAATGAATAATAATTATTTATTAAATTCAAAGTAAAGAATAATTTATATTGGTAGAAATCTGAGAGTCTCCTCTACAAACCCTTTTCGTTTCATCAATTTTGGCTAAAAATAAAGTCGTCAGCCACATGGACGAAATCTAGAAAAACGAGGTTAGTTGTCAAACACATTTTTTGCGTTGACTTCTTAGGATTGGCATGTCCAAGCCAAATACCAAATAAAGCCCAAGGCTAATCCCTAGGCAATAAATTCTTTGTCAGAAATATTGGATATCTGTTTGAAATCGGATATCTGTTTTAAATCAGATATCCAATTTGAATCGGATATTCAATTTGTTTAAAATATGATTTTAAAAAATGTTTTATACTTTATAATATATGATTTAGAAATTGCAATAAATATTTTATAGTTTATTTTAATATATCTAGTTTAGAATATACAATATATTTTATAATTTAATATATAATATATTATACTATTATGTATAATATTTAAATATTATTTCTATATTTTAGTTAATGTATATATATAGTACTAATATATAAAATATTATATAACTAATTAATATTACTAACATACAAAATATTTAACTATTATCTCTTTTCCTCTCTACCCTTCTTCCCC
>VDFB02018296.1:7448670-7660886 GCA_007258455.2 Sequoia sempervirens | reverse complement strand
ACCCTTAAACCATCTACCCTCTACGCTTAACCCTCTACCCCTTATCTCTCTCCAAATCCCTCCTTATTTCCCTCTCTCTCTCAAGTCTCACCCTCCTACCCCCTCTCCCTCTCTCAGGTCTCTCTTTCTCTCACTCACTCTTATCTCCTTCCCCTCTACCCTTAACCCTCTACCCTCTATCTCTCTTCCACTCCCTTTGTCTATCTCCCTTCTACCCATAACCCTAAACCCTTAACCCTTAAACCCTCTACCCTCTACCCTCTACCCTCTACCCTCTACCATCTCTCTCTCAAGTCTCTCCCTCCTACCCCTCTCTCCTCTCCTGGTCTCTCTCACTCACTCCACTCACTCCTCTATGTCTCCCTCACCCTCTACCCTTAACCCCACCTCCCTCTATCTCTCCCCACTCCCTCCCTCTCTCTCTCTCTCAGCTCTCTCCATCATACCCCCTCTCCCTCTCTTGGGTCTCTCTCTTACTCAATCCTCTATCTCTCTCCCTTAACTCTCTCTCACTCACTCACTCACTCACTCTATCTCAAGTCTCTCCCTCCTACCACTTCTCCCTCTCTTAGGTCTTTCTATCACTCACTCACTCCCTTTATCCTTCTCCCCTCTACCCTTAAACCCTTAACCCTTAACCCTTAACCCCACCTCCCTCTATCTCTCTCCCACTCCCTCTCTTTCTCTCTCAACTCTCTCCATCATACCCCTCTCTCACTCAATCCCTCTATCTCTCTCCCCTTAACCCTCCCTTCCTTTATCTCTCTCACACACTCACTCCATCTATCTCTCTCCCCTATAGCCTTAACCATGAAACCCTAAACCATTATAACCCTCTACCATATACCCTAAACCCTAAACCTTTAACCCTTAAACCATCTACCATCTACCATTAACCCTTAGGTCTATGTGTACAAAAATCAAATATCCAATTTGCAAAACAAAAATTATATCGTTACAAGTATCATATTTTTTTTCAAATGAATCGGATATAAGATCATAATGGATATTGGATTTGTGGGCCATAGAAAAGCCCCATGTGGACCATTTTGTGCATTCCAAAGGACCCTACATTCTGTTTGTAGGTTACACACACTCGGTTTTAGACAGGAAGAGACAAAGATCAACTTTTTGGAGCATCTTCTATTGAAATTTGTCATAAGCAATAATTTTTAGCATCTTTTATGAGGTATAACGGGGAGCGACAGTCATCAGAAGCAAAAAGCATAAGAGAAAGCTTACAAAAGAAGAAAATGAAGCATATAGACAAAGAGATAGAGAAATTCATAGGAAGAGAAGACGAGGTATGTTAAATATTGGTGAGCCTAACCCCTATGGTCTTTCAAGTGAAGAGGAAATTGAAGATGTTCAAGGTGCAAATATTCAAGGTGAAAACATTGGAATTGAATATGTTGAACATGACATTAAAATTATGAATGGAATTATTGAAATTGATAAAGAAAATGTTCAAGGTGAAAATGTTGGATTTGAAGATGTTGAACATGACATTGAAATTGGGAATGAAAATATTGAAATTGATAATGAAAATGTTCAAGGTAAAAATGTTGGATTTGAAGATGTTGAACACGATATTGAAATTATTCAACTTTATATTGAAAAATTTCAAGGTGAAAATGTTGGAAATGAAGATTTTGAACATAATATTGAAGCAAGTGTAAATTATGTTTCACCAAATTATATGAGAAATGAAGAACCTTGTATGGAAGAAAGACATATTCCAATTTCAAGACCTTCAAGAACCCCTAAATGGTTACTTGAATTTGATGAGAACATTATAAACAATTTTGAAGGCAAGAGGTCAACACGAACTATTTGGTTGTGGGATAGAAGACTTTTCAACCAATATTTTAGTGATAAGACATTGACCAAGCAATGCCAACTTTTTGTAAAATTGCTAAAGATGCAAAAGATGAGACCTTTGCTAGCCAAATTGAAGATTCGTGTGAACAAGAAACCAAAAAAAATTCTATTATTGTAAAAAATATTTTTAATTCTCTCAAGTCTATTGGAAAAAGTAACAAGGAAAAAAATAAGAGAGCTGCTCGGAGAGTCATTACAACTGCCCTAGTAAGCCATAAATTGAAAAAGGCTCGCTTTATGAGACAAACTTGTATTGATTTTGACATAAATCATAAAAATTTGAATAGAGCACTTGAAAGAAGAGAAAGAATAGATGATCCTCTTCAAAATGATACATGGGATTTTGTCGGGAGGCTTCCACGTGTTGATAAGAAGCTAACCAATAATGTAAAGTAGGTAATTCAACAATTTTGGCATTATAACTCTAGAGTATCACCCAATGCAAAGGATGTTTTAAAGTTAAGAATTGGAAATCGAGACCATACACCACATCCTAAACATTTCTTGGAATCAAGCCAAACAATGTTGTTCAAAATTTTTATTGAAACACAAAAATATGGAAATCTTGCAAAGGACTTTTGAGGGTTTGAAGCCATTTTATTGTGTGCCTCTTAAGATTGCTAGATATATTTTTATGTTCTAGAGATGATGGTTTCTTTTTCTATAGAAATGATTGTTTAAATTCAAAGTGCTCACAATGTGGTGGCTTGTTAGAGTTTGTTCAATTTTTTCATGAGAGTTCCGAACATGAATTTGGAAAGAACCTTGTTGACAAAAAGAGATATGAGATAGTCAAATATACTTTGCAAAGTGAAGGTGAAGGTTCTAGATGTGAGTTGGTTACAAAAGAATGTAGTGTTGCTAATTTTATTTCATATTTTAAGGACAATATTTTCTACAAGTATGCGAGGCATAGTCATAGGTCTCAGTGGTTGGATCAACAATTTAGGATGTGTAAGGACTCTTTTCCGATTGGCACTATTATATCAGTGGTTGATTTTGCATAAAACTACACATTGAAACCACAAAATGAGGTAAAATCTCAGTATTACAATTCCATTCAGATTGTTATTTTTGTCCACATAACGTTTAGACATGCATCTGATAGGATAGAGGAGGATTGAAAGATAATCAGAGAGTATCATTTTTATATGAGTGATGATAGATCTCACTCTTTTGAGTATTCCCAACATTGTTTTGAGAATTTTTTTGAGTTCTTGCAAGAGCATGATATAGCATTGGGCTAACATCTAATTTGGTCAGATAATTGCATAGGTCAATTCAAGAATTCTTGTATGTTTTATTGGTTGAGTAGAATGCATGTAGACAGGGTTCTACCTCATATTTGGAGTTTTTTTGAAGCTGGACATGGGAAAGAGGAGCATGATGGAGCGGGTGCATGCATGAAGAGAGCTCTAGTTAAGGAGAAATTGAAGATTTCAGGAGAAAAATTCATCAATGCATGTTCTATAGTTGATTGGTGTAGTTCAACATTGTCACAGGGAGGGACACTTGATTCAACAGTGCGCAGATTCTTTTGGTTCATTGAGAAGGGTATAGTGGGAGGTAGATTGAATTGTCATATGATCAAAGATTCTTCAAAGATGCATTCATTTCAAATCTTAGATGCAGGCACATGGACCATTTGGACACGAGAGTTGGCTTGTTTTTTCCAGAGTTGTATTCAGTGCGAGTGGGATCAATGTGAGTCAAGTGAGTGGGTGGATACATAGGTACCACATTATATAACTCCTTTATCTCAAACAATATCCATGAAAAATGACATAATGGAAAGTTCAATTGATTGTTACTTGCTTTTAGATCTACTATAGATAGGACATAATTTTGCAGTTGTTGCACTATAGGGGAATGAAGAGAGATCAGACTATTGGTTGGCTCGATGTGTACGGGTAAAGAATAAGCTATCATAATCGATGGAATATGATGATGGTTTCATGTATCCTACAGGTTCAGTTGTGGTTGCAGGAACTTGGTTGCGAACATACATGATTAGAAAGAATGGCATACCTGCATTTGAAGACTATGAGAAACACAAAACCATTCTCATGTATTCACACCTTGTTATAGTAACAAATGTTAAGTTGTTGAAGCATCATGCCAGACCAAAGACAAAACAACTATGGACACTTACTAATGTTGATCTTAAAGAAATATTGGATACTCTTGAGCAAAGAGATGACCCTTCAGGCACACTTGAATAGAATTTTCAAGAATGGAAGGTAGAATGCTTATGTTCATTATGATTAAGTTCATTAGTGTTCTTTATTTAATACTGATATTTTATATATACTATTGCAATGTAGGTGTCTTTAATAGTGATATTTTGTATGCACTTTTGTGATATTTTTGGCAAGATTGATCATGGACCTATTGCAACAATAGCCAGCTCTAATCCTTTCGAAGAGGTATGCATTTTTTATGGTTTGCATCACCATTGCATCATCATTCAAGTTGTTTAGATTAATATAGATATGTTAGTATAAGCATCTTTTCTATTGTGACAATATAGATTTCTCATTTTCCCACTTTTGCGATATTCCTGGCATGATTGATCATGGACCTATTGCAACAATAGCCAACTCTAATCTTTTCGAAGAAGTATGCATCTTTTATAGTTTGCATCACCAACTCATCATCATTCATGTTGTTTAGATTAATATAGATATGCTAGTCTAAGCATCTTTTCTATTGTGACAATATATATTTCTCATTTTCCCACTTTTGCGATATTCTTGGCACGATTGATCATGGACCTGCTGCAAAAATAGCCAGCTTTGATCCTTTTGAAGAGGTATGCAACATATTACAACAATATAGATTGGCTATTCTAAGTGTCTTTTACAATTTGCATTATCATCTCATCATATATTGTGTCATTTAGAATAATATAGATTGGTTATTCTAAGCTACCTTGATGGTTTGTATAGGTGCTTGTCAGTCCAGAATGTGAACATACTACTATTGTTGAAGACTATGCCCTGAATGCCTCTAATAGGAAAATTTTGTAAAATTTCAGTTCTCAAATTAGAAACAATGTAAGATGGTCATAATTGTGTATGGGCATAATCTATAACTAGTGAAGTTTTTTTAAATATGGGTCAAATTTCTGGCATTGTATAAAGGGTATGTTTAAAATGTAAAGGGGTCTGTATTTTGGAAACTCGTAGGTTTTGTAAAGGGGTCTATTTTGGTACTTAATCAAGCTACAACAAAAGGTTTTCTTCCTAGTTCTTTCTTGTTGGTATGCTCATTTGAACCAGGTTTTGTAATACTATCTAGTCCTCTCCCCTACTATCTCTTACTCTATCTCTTACTCAAAGAGTAAGGAGAGAGCTTAACCCATCTATGTTTTTTGAAGATGTAATGGGCACATTGATAGGTGCAATATGAAATTATGTATGCTACAATTGAAGTAATTGCAAGAAATATTGTTAAATGGTGAAAGTTTTATTAGAGAATACATAATCATGTTTTCTTAAAGAAGTATTAATAGGTATTAATTTTTAAGTAAATTTAATCTAGATGCAAAGCATTTGTAAATCAATATGTGTGTAATTGTAACAATAAAATTTGTGCATACCATGTCATTTCCCACACATTTTTGTATATATGTTGAAGAAATTTCTTGATACATGTACATAGTGACTCAACATCTAAATTCAAGCTCATCTCTCTAGCCTTTTCTTATTCACACTCATCTATACATTTATCTTATTTTCCCATTTATCACATTCAGCAATGGGTATGCCCTCATTTATCCATTAGCCACTTGGAATTGATTGTTAGCCACTTATATTTAACTATTAACCCATTCTAGGACACTTCTTCAATTTCAAGGTTGACCTCATGGTCACAAACCTATTCCTTTTCATTTTAAAAGTCAAAATTCAAAATTTTGGCTAAGTGGCGTCATTCACCCACTTTGAGTTGACTAAACACATGTTTGGCATAATTTGATGATATACGCTAGCATTAATAACATACAATATATTCATTATAATCATGAAAAAAATCATTTATCTTATAGAATTGGATCAATTAATAGTAAGACATTTTGATTCAATGCAAGAAAAATGAGTAACAAATTTGAACATCTAGAGTGCTTGCCAACTATGTTTAATCTTGTTTCAATTTTTGGGGATTGATCTAGGAAAACTTGCCTCCCGATGAGAAATAAACAACCCTTATGATATTTCTAAAAACCACCAAGTCCCTAGATATTCAAGAGTACATCACAGATAAACATTCATACCCTTATCAACCCTTAACTATCAAATACCCCTATCAACCCTTAAGATATAGTAAATTATATTCACTTGCAATTTGATGTGTAAATATTTTGTATTGTTAGAATGAGTACTTGAATGATCATGAGGTGTTGACCATCATTGCCATCAATGAAATTGGCCATCTCTCACATGTAATGCTTGGGAGTTACATTGGGAGAAGTGGATACATGTACGTAGTGACTCAAAATCTAAATTCAAGCTCATCTCTCTAGCCTTTTCTTATTCACACACATCTATACATTTACCTTATTTTCCCATTTATCACATTTAGTAATGGGTATGCCCTCATTTATCCATTAGCCACCTGGAATTGATTGTTAGCCACTTATATTTAACTATTAACCCATTCTAGGATACTTCTTCAATTTCAAGGTTGACCTCATGGTCACAAACCCATTCCCTTTCATTTTAAAATTCAAAATTCAAACTTTTGGCTAAGTGGCGTCATTCACCCACTTTGAGTTGACTAAACACATGTTTGGCATAATTTGATGATATATGCTAGCATTAATAACATACAATATATTCATTATAATCATGAAAACATTCATTTATCTTATATAATTGGATCAATTAATAGTGAGACATTTTGATTCAAGGCAAGAAAAATGAGTAACAAATTTGAACATCTAGAGTGCTTGCCAACTATGTTTAATCTTGTTTCACTTTTTGGGGATTGATCCAGGAGAACTTGCCTCCCCATGAGAAATCAACAACCCTTATGATATTTCTAAATACCACGAAGTCCCTAGATATTAAAGAGTAGATCAAAGATAAACATTCATACCCTTATCAACCCTTAATTATCAAATACCCCTATAAACCCATAAGATATAGTAAATTATATTCACTTGCAATGTGATGTGTAAATATATTTTATTGTTAGAATGAGTACGTGAATGATCATGAGGTGTTGACCATCATTTCCATCAATGAAATTGGCCATCTCTCACATGTAATGCTTGGGAGTTGCATTGGGAGAAGTGGATCATCTTTCCATAATGTTATGGGTTCCTACTTAGTTGATATATTCATAGTGGAGGGCTAGTTTTGGGAATTTGTGCTCTTGATGAGTTATTGGTCAAATACATTATCTATTCATGGATTCTATCTTGAGTAATATCATAATTACATGTTGGGGTGGTTCGTGGTTTTAAACTATCAAGAATGGTTTTGGTGGCAATTAGTTTGGGGAAACCACTTACATGGTTTTATCTTCCCATTGCTTTGTAAATTTGAGGAATTATATGGAGGTTTCATGGGTTATGCATGTGTACTTAATGCCTTCAAGGGCTCAAGACAAGTTTGGTTGAAGGAGTTTTTTTCTTTGAATCAATAAAGTTTCAATTTCTCAATTCATATTTTAATGTTTTTCTTGTGTTTTTTGCCTATGCACAAGCCATTCAAGCATTTTTGTATAAAAAATTTATTTAGAAATGTTATTACATGTCTTGACGTTATTTCAAGAGTGGAAGGTGTGGAGAACTGGTTTTTGAAATAAAATGAAGAGTTAAAGGTCTAAAAATGGTGGTTTTTTTTCACTTGAAAATAGAGTTTTTACCCTAGGTTTTGTAAAAATCTCTAAGATACCAGAATTTTCTTTGTTTTCTAAGGATATTGGGGCCTAAATAAAGGTGTCTAAGGTGGTGGCAGAGTCTAAAAGATTGTGGAAGTGCTACATCCAATAAACCCTCAAGAATTACACTAAAAACAAGGGTTTTTTGATTTGATAGTTACAGGTTTGTACAAATGGAATCCAATTGAAAAATATTTGTTTTCTTGGCAATTTATTTTCTGCCCCAAGGTTTCAGGGGTCTGTGTGGTGTTTGAAGGTATGTTGCTTTGCATTTTTGGGCTAATTGAGTAGCCTGCTAAAGGGTGAATGTATAGGAAGTCAATGCTGGTCCAAAGGAGTCTATGTTGTTTCTCATATATGTTGTGTAACTTGGATATGGGTGTTTGAATCAGTCATGTGTTCGTCTAGTGTTTGGAAAGATTGTGGAGTAATTGGACAAAAACTAGTTTCTCACAAATACAAGGGTTTAAGGGGGTTAAAGAGGGAAATGTGTATTTAGTTTCTTGTCAAGTTTTAAGGGAGTTTTGGACTATCCAAAGAGGTTAGAATAATCTTGTTAGATGTGTCAAATAGGTGGGTTGCAAAGAATTTGTGATTGTGCCTTTGTGTCTACATCAATTTTTCACCTAGTTTCACTGAGTCCAATATAGCTTGGAGTGGTTCGACATATTTCAGTGCAAGAGAGGACCATACCTAGCGTAAACATACCCATCCAGATGTGTTGGAACAGTTTATTTGTTCGTATAAGTTGCGGAATGAAAGTTGTACCACTTTACAACTTTACACTACTTGCATCTGGCAACTTTTCCCTCCACTGAAAAGTCATCACCACAGGAAAATGCCTCTAAGATAGAAAAAATCGAGAGAGGTTTTTGTAGATGGTCACAACATGATCCCATAGCCTCAGACGAAGAGTTTGTAAGCATCACAGTCTCTGATAAATAGACCTTCAAAGATTGTTGCCTTTTAGCACTTTGGCCTCTTAAGGGAAATCGTCAACCCAATGTAGCTCAGAGTGATTCGGTGTATTTGGGTGCAAGAGAGGACCATCCCTAGTGTAAACGTAACCATCCAGACATTTTGGAATATTCCGTTTGGTCGTACGAGTTGTGGAATGAAAGTTGCACCACTTTACAACTTTACACTACTTGAATCTAGCAACTTTTCCCTCCATTGAAAAGTCATCACCATAGGAAAACACCTCCAAGATAGCAAAAAATGAGAGAGGTTTTTATAGATGGTCACAACACAATCCCATAGCCTCAAATGAAGAGTCTGTAAGCATCATGGTCTCTAATAAATAGACCTTCAAATATTGCTGCCTTTTAGCACTTTGGATTCTTAAGGGAAATCACCACTCCAATGTAGCTCAGAGTGATTCAGCGTATTTGGGTGCAAGAGAGGACCATCCCTAGTGTAAACGTACCCATTCAGATGTGTTGGAACAATTCATTTGGTCGTAAAAGTTGTGGAATGAAAGTTGTACCACTTTACAACTTTACACTACTTGCATCTGGCAACTTTTCCCTCCACTAAAAAGTCATAACCATAGGAAAACACCTTCGAGATAGGAAAAAATGAGAGATTTTTTTGTATATGGTCACAACACAATCCCATAACCTCAGACAAAGAGTCTGTAGGAATCATGGTCTTCGAGAAATAGACCTTCAAAGATTGCTACCTTTTAGCACTTTGGACTATTAAATTGTTGGTCCAATGTAGCTCGGAGTGATTTGGCATATTTGGGTGTAAGAAAGGACCATACCTAGCGTAAACATACCCATTCAGACATGTTGTAATAGTTTATTTGGTCGTACGAGTTGTGGAATGAAATTTGCACCACTTTACAACTTTACACTGCTTGCATCTGGCAACTTTTCCCTCCACTCAAAAGTCATCACCACAGGAAAATGCCTCTGAGATAGCAAAAACTGAGAGTTTTTTGTAGATGGTCACAACACGATCCCATAGCCTCAGACAAAGAGTCTGTAAGCATCACAGTCTCTGAGAAATAGACCTTCAAAGATTACTGCCTTTTAGCACTTTGGACTCTTAAGGGAAATCATCGGTCCAATGTAGCTCAGAGTGATTCAACATATTTGGGTGCAAGAGAGGACCATCCCTAGCATAAACATACCCATCTAGATGTTTTGGAACAGTCCGTTTGGTCGTACGAGTTGCGGAATGAAAGTTGCACCACTTTACAACTTTACACTACTTGCATCTGACAACTTTTCCCTCCACTGAAAAGTCATAAGCATAGGAAAACACCTCTAAGATAGAAAAAAATGAGAGAGGTTTTTGTATATGGTCACAACACGATCCCATAGCCTTTGACAGAGAGTCTATAAACATCATGGTCTTCAAGAAAAAGACCTTCAAAGATTGCTACCTTTTAGCACTTTGGACTCTTAAGGGAAATCGTCGGTTGCATGTAGCCTTGAGTGATTCGGCATATTTGGGTGTAAGAGAGGACCATCCCTAGCATAAATGTACCCATTCAAACATGTTGGAACAGTCTGTTTGGTCGTACAAGTTGCGGAATGAAAGTTGCACCACTTTGTAACTTTACAGTGCTTGCATCTGACAACTTTTCCTTCCACTAAAAAGTCATCACCACAGGAAAATGCCTCCGAGATAGCAAAAATTGGGAGAGGTTTTTGGAGATGCTTAGAACACAATCCTATAGCCTCATACGAAGAGTCTATAAGCATCATGGTATCTGAGAAATAGACCTTCAAAGATTGCTTCCTTTTAGCACTTTGGACTCTTAAGGGAAATCACTGGTCCAATGTAGCTCAAAGTGATTCGGCATATTTGGGTGCAAGAAAGTACCATACCTAGCATAAACATACCCATCCAGATGTGTTGGAACAGTTTGTTTGGTCGTACGACTTGCAGAATGAAAGTTGCACCACTTTACAACTTTACACTGCTTGCATCTGGCAACTTTTCCCTCCACTAAAAATTCATCACCATAGGAAAACGCCTCTAAGATAGCAAAAACTGAGAGAGGTTTTTGTAGATGGTCCCAACATGATCCCATAGCCTTAGACAAAGAGTCTGTAACAATCACAGTCTCTGAGAAATAGACCTTCAAATATTTCTTCATTTTAGCACTTTGGACTCTTAAGGGAAACTAGTGGGCAACATCGTTAACTTCTTCACAAACTTGGTTTGAAGTAATTTCATTCTTTTTTGTGCATTTAAAATGGATTTTTAAGCCTTCCACCCTAAAAGTGACCTCTAAATAACTTCAAACACCTTAACTACCTCATTCTTATTCTTTTTTTTTGTAAACAAGCATTTTCATTCCAAGAGGTTGAGCTTTCATTTTTGCTTGTTGGATTGAATGCGGACTGTGACAACTTTCTTTTTTCAAAAATTGTTCAACATCATTGAACTAATAATTTATCACACATCTGCGGAGTGTTGATGATTATTGCAGCATCAGTCATATCCTTCCAATGATCTCCTCTACATAAGAATAAATTAAATATAGCCAAAACTATTTAATTTATATATATCGATTTGTGATTAATGCTAATTCATCAAGAGATACGAGTTAATGAAGAGGTGCATTTATGAAGAGGTTGACATGCTTGAGGCATGATTTATGTCAAATAATATCTATTATCTTATGAAGGATGACTTCTATCTTGGAGGAAAAATCTTTGAGGAGGCACATTCTTTTTAGAGGCTGACCTATATTGTGAAGAGTCACATCTCTCTCAGCTTGTATATATATTAGATACATTTCCTTGTTCTGAGACATAAATTTTTTATACATTCCATTTCATATCAAGTGCGAGTTAGTGAGAAAATCTTCAAGTACAGATCAAGTTATTGTGAGAAGGCTGAGGATTATCATATGAGAATTACATCATTGTATTTTTGTGTTGGCATCAATCTGTGGTGCATATTATTAGGCCTCATTATCGGCCTTCATTGTAAAGGAGTTTCTATTGTGATTCAATAATATAAGTGTTATCTCCTAGAAATGCACCCTATGCAAAGTTATGAAAACTAAGCTTTCTAGAGAAACATGGGATCATTTCAAGGCTGTGGGTCACCTAAAGTTGAAATGAACCTCCAGAGAAGGAAGACTTCCTAAACTGACAGTATCACCTAACTACTAATATTGTAAGGGAAAGGGAGAAGGAATACATAAATTAAAAAAAAAACTACTCCTATGGTGATACACCAAAATGATGAGAGAAATGAGACACTCGGGTTACACTTGAATACTGATGATGGACACGGGACTGCACAACAAGATTATGTAGATTATGCATACAAACATGTTTGACATGCACACACTTTCAAGAAGGAATTTTTTTTTTTTCACAAACTTAAGGCTCATGTGCAATTGAGTAAACACAATTTGTAACCTACATGATACTGCATTTGCAAAGAAAGGCAGGCTAACATGAAACCAAGCTATAAGGAAAAGAAATATTTCACTAAGTAGCTTGATGAATTACTTTAAAATGCACAATACTTTACAAGAAACAGAAGGAAAAGAGTGAACCATCAATGGTAACCAAGGTAAGCTTTATATATCATGCTCCAAAATGAGTTACAAAATTGTGCTAATCTGAGAGAGGACCGTAAAAGTCAAAGACTTCAGCAAAAGCATCTAGAGAACTCGTTTACAAAGAGGAAAAAAAGCCTTATATACAAAAATGTGTCAGCCCCTAGGGCTTACAAAATATCCATCTTCAAAAAGATCTCCCTTAGATATTTTTAGTGAAGCTAATTTTGTATTGAATGTATATCCCCACTGTCCATGTTGGTGAAGGATCACCCTCAGGGGAAGCCTTAAGATCCTTTACATCATTAACTTTTGGTCTTCGTGTCCAGCTTCTAACCTCCCTGTTGAGCTACTTTGAATGCCTCTGTGCTCAGAGCCGATTCATGTCGCTTTCACTCTATTGATCTTCTTCATAGTGGGGAGTCAACCAGTCAAATTTTCAATGGTTCATCTTTGTCTCCTTCAGATTGGTCGAACATACTCCACGTAAGATTCCCGAGCGGTCAAAATTCACGTCATCAGAATCGCATTTCGGTGAGACACTGAAACTGTCTCCCCGATGTGATTAGACCTTGTAGCAGCATTCATCAAGACACACGATGGTCGAAAAGAGCTCATTTTGAGCCACAAAATTCATATCAATATCACAAAATAGCATCGGCAAGACCATCATTTTCGGCCAGAAAACATGGCAATCCCTTAGGATTCATACCGATGTTTGCTATCTCATTTCCTATTTATCCGCATTTAGTAAGAGTTCCTTTAGTCGGTAGGATATCACACCGATCTTCATGAGTTATACCGCTGCATAAGATGTCACTGAGACCATCGCTATTAGCAAGATATCATAGCAAACACAGAACACTCCCCCAAGCTCAAACATCCTTCTTTTGGTAAGACACTAGCAAGTTAGGAAGACCTTTTTCCAAAGGAAATATCCTAATAACGTTGTGCTCCTCCATCGGTGAGACACCCATGTGTTGGTGCGATCTATTACTGAAAGCAAAAGCTATATAAAGACCCTTCATTCATCGGCAGGATCTTATACTTTCAGTAAGACATCATGGCAACTTTACTTTCCTTTGCCCCAAGCTCGCACTACTTCGGCAAGACCCCATCAGGTTGGTGAGACATCACAGCAAAGACCAACCTCTTTTGCTAAGAACATGAGTCGTCAATACTTTATGCCGAAGGCAAGATGTCATGACGAACTCATCTCATTGTCGGCAAGACACCATACTCTCGGTAGGACCTTTCGCCAAAGGAAAAATACTTTGGAAAGCTTTCTTCATAATTTCTCGACAGGACCTTCTGCATCGGCGAGACCTCATGATGAAGCCACCGTATTAGACCAACAACATTCATTACATCGAACCCTTTTGTTTCGGCGAGACCACAAGCAGTTGGTGAGACCTCATGCCGAACTTAAACCACTTTCCCCAATGCAACCCCCATGAGCTACTGTCAGTGAGACATCATACACGGAGAGATACATAAATAATCATGGTGACCTGAATGTCCTATCGACCAGTGCATTCAAAAAAATAGAGCACACCGCTAGTTGGCAAGACAGTAGGAGGGTCTTGCCAACTTACTTCTCTAATGAGTTTTGTGCTAGAACTAATCAAGGCATGCTTTCCAATAGACATCCTTATGAAACAGTATAAGATGTATGATCTAACCCATGATTCAAATGTCCCACTTGGCCTTCTTGAACATCTGAAACACAATTTGTCCTGCCCGATGAGCTCGTAGGTGAAAATCGGGTAACAATAAGTGATATTATTAGCTGGTTTTTTCTCCCTCAAGAGGAGGGTTTTCCTAGGGTATCTGTTGTGTTATTGTGTTTGATTTAGAATTATTTTTTTGTGCATTAAATCTGATCATAAAACTAACACAAGTAAATGGCTGCATAGCACGTGGAATGAGGGGGTAGCATGTTTGAGACCCCTTTAAAGTTTTTTTTGAGTGCTTTCTTTTCATTTTTAGTGAGTTTTGTTCCAAGTTTCCTCAAATAAATGTGGTCTCATAGAATTCCATGACAAGCTAATGCAATTGATAACTACTCCTAGTTATTAGTTATGTAATGTGAAATAATTGCATAAATGCTTAGGTTGACTTTGTAAAAACTATATTGTTATTGAAATTTTTTCATCTATCAGCATCTAGTTATTACTTATGCAATGTGAAGTAATGCTTTGAGTTTGAAAGATGTGCAATGCAATGTAATCAACAATATTAATATAAACTAGACATAATATTTAACCATTCTTTTTATGCTATTGTACATTGACATTTAACCATTTCTCACTTGATTAAATTTTCAAAGAGTCTAATCATGCACATGAGGAGGAAATTAAATTTTGATTGTCAACTTCTATATATATCAAATTATCCAATAATCAAGTGTATGTCCATATACAAAAATGGAACCAACACCAACTCAAACAATTTTTTACAATATTTGGTGTATGCCATCTCGGTATCTATTCAATATTTACATGCCAAAATGTCTATCTCATCCTAAACTACTGGTGGATCATCAAAATGGAGCCTCTTTGAAGCACTCGTTGGCTCTAAAGGTAGCTGCACAAGAAAAATTCAAACCACAATTGAGATTAGCTATACTATATAATTTAAAATTGAATAATTAACATAAAAATCAATACACATTGAATTATAATTGAACTCTAAAATTGAAATCTTGATTACCTGAAATATTCGTCTCTTCGAAGGGTCAGGAGTCCTAGAATATACCGCTCTCAAAGAACTAACCAAACCAACTTTTTTAATGTCAATCTATATATGTGAAAAAAAACATGAAATTTATCCAAGTTAGCATATAATTGTTAGTAATAAGAACATATTTACTAAGCACAAAATAAAATAAACACATACCTCTTTAGGATGATTTTTTTTTGTATCTCCTTTAGTTGTTTCAACACCTCCTAAATGAGGTGATTCAACACCTCCTAGATGAGGCATTTCAACACCTCCTAGATGAGGTGTTTCAACACATCCTCCTTCAGGTGTTCAAATACCTACTCCTTTAGGTGTTGTGGCACTTATCAACAATGATGTATAGCTCACAACCACCTGTACATAAAAATGACAAGTACATATGAAACTACGAATCTATGTCAATGTATGCATAATCAATAAAATATCTTATAAATCTTAATTCAATCAAATTTGAGTTCAATTACCTTTCCCTTATCTAACATTGTGCATCCATTGTTTGGAGAACGTCACACCTCACTCGCACTAGGTGTTTCCTATAAGTAGAGAATAAGATAAACATAGAAGTTAATATATAATTTCATTAATGACAATTCAAATGACAAGCAAGTATACAGTAAAAAATGTAAATGAGTGAGTGAGAAAATACATACTGTGTGCATCTCGAGGCTAAATGAAATGGCTCTAAGGGTGCTATCAGTCACCCATGTGAGCTCCTTCTCATAAATTAACTGTTAAATAGACCATGTAAACAAATATTAGTACTTCATACTATCTCTTATTAATATTCATTTTTAAAAAAATGCAAATTATGAATTTACACATTAAATGTTACCTATGTAACTACTCTAATGTCCACCTCTCTAGTAGGAGAGGACTATGTAGGGTGTGATCCACTCCCCTACGTGTGATCTGCTATAATCTCCACATCCTAGATGTCATAATCAGAGGTGTCTAATGTTTGCTCAGGGGGTTGTACAATAGGACCCAAACATATTTGTTGGTATGTATCACAAATATGTGGCACACAAATATGTGTACCTAAGGAGGATGATGCAGCAGCACTAGATCCATCATCAAGATCACCAAACAGTGGCTGAGCTACTGAAGAAGCATGGGAAACCAAAAGACCACTCAAAGAGTGAATGGCCTGGATCGTTTGTGTGGTTGCATCCTTCGTAATATCTGGATGTTGTACTGGAGGTGGCAGAGGAAGGGGAGGATGGGGAGCATGTGGGCACCTAACTACTCTAGTTACCCCTAGCCTATCCTTGGGCATACCTCCACCAATGCCCTGGAAGGGTTTAATGTCAAAGTAATTGACATGATGCCCTAACAAAAACTTAGCATATAATTTTTTAATAAAGTAAAAAGGTACATCAAGATTATTGTTGGGTGGTATATCAAAAATCATACACCAACAATCCTAAAAGTTATCTACTATGCCCCTATGCGTGCACCATTTTATAGAAAGTTTTGGTTTGTTACCACTAACTAGCAAACTAGTGTTGGGGTTAATAAATAAAGAGGCTATTTGGGCTTTTGTTATTTGGAGATCTTTCACATCATCATAAGACAATCCACATGCATAATATTTCCTCATGGTTTCTCACCATGAATGAAATGCATTATGTTGGGTGGAGAGGGTTTCTACATTTGTAATTATTCCTGTCAATGTGGTTGACATATGGGATAATCGAGGGATTTTCCTATAAACATCAGAAATCCCCCTCAATTGCTCCAATTTTTCATGAATTAACTCTTCAATTGATGGCTGTGGAGGTGGTGGAGCATTTGGAATTTCTACATTTTGATTCTCAGCTGGTGGATTTTCATTTTCAACTAGTGGAATTTGTGCATTCTCATTCTTGATAGCCATAATACCTAATTAAAGTTAAAAAATAATTAATCTAAACTTAGACAATATAAATGAAACACTATTTTTAAATCAAAATCCATTAAAAACATTCATTTTTTTAATCAAAATCCATTCTAAACTCAATTGTTTCATAAAAATTCAATCAAAAACCCTATTGTGAAAAAAAATCCACAAAAAACATTCTTTTTTTATCAAAATCCATTCTAAACTCAATTTTTTCACAAAAATTCAATCAAAAACCCTATTTTTAAAAAATCAACAAAAATCCATATGAAATTATTCAAATCCAAATCAAAATTGAATCAAATCAAATAATAATAAAAAAAACTTACCTTTGCAAATCGGATATCCATTACGCGAAGAAGCAATGCACTATGCGCCCGTGGGTTGACACTGTCAAATGACTTCAGAATAGTGACCAACTTTCTTTATATATTCCTTTTGCAAATTAGATATCCAATTTGTAAAAGTAGGTTTGTTGTTTGGTCTGGTGACACCCGAGCCTAAAAAAATTCAACATGTTCTTTTTTGCATTTTTTGGTCGGTGAAAGACATGTTTTTTTCTCATTGCCACTATTTGGCCCACCATGATCCTGGACATACCTAGAAAATCAATACAATATCACATTGCAAGCTTCCCAACAAGAATATTAGAAAGCATTCCAACAATTTCAAGCTCAACAAGCCATGCAAGCTGCACAACAATTTGCTCAACAAGCCACGCAAGTTGCACAACAAGTTTCTCAACAAGCACAAGCTCAACAAGCCACACAACAAGCACAACAAGTTGCTCAAGCACAAGATCAAGCTTTATTTCAACAACAAAAAGACACCCAAGATGCCCAAGCTATGCAAGTAGCACAAGCAGCACAAGCAGCCCAACAAACTCAAGCGCAAGCACAATACCAAGCACAAAAACAAGAAGTTCAATAAGAAGCCTATCAACAAGCTTTGCAACAATACCAAGTGCAACAAGAAGTAGCTCAGCTACTAGCCCAATAACAAGCATTGTTCACACAACAACAGTAAGACCAACAACAAGCATTGTTTCCACAACAACAATTGCAGGCATACTAACAAGCATTGGTCGCACAACAAAATTTGCAACCAGCTCCCATGAACACACAAAACAACCCACCTATCACCCAAACAATCAAACCACCTCAAAACACATTCATCCCACCTCCTAATCCACAAAATGATGTGTCTATACAAATCAAATTTCTCTCACAACAAGTGCTAGACCTAAAATCCAAAAAATAATAGAACCCCAAGGGAATTTGTGCCCTTATCCTTTTGATAGAAGCATTGTGATGGTTCCATTCCCAAAAGGGTTCGAGATACCTAAATTTGACAAATATCATGGGAGTGGTAATCCTGAAGATCACATCAGGGAATTTCATGTTCACTGTATGGAAGTTGCATATGTTGACACTTATCTAATGTGGCTATTCCATCGAAGTTTGGCTAGACCAGCAATGGAATGGTTCTCTAATCTTCCTCCTGGAATCAAAAATTTCTAGGAAATTGTGGGCATGTTCATACAGAACTATTCATTCAACATAGGCATGGACATAAGTCTAGAAGAACTATCCACTTTCAAACAATCCAAGGGGGAGACATTCACATCCTTCTTACAATTATGGTGATCCAAGGCCAACAAAAGCAAGTGGACTATGCCAAAAGAATAGAAAATCTATACTATCATTGCTAATCTTGAAGGAACCTTGTCTTTCCATCTAAAAATGCAATGCATTACCACATACGACCAGTTGATTCCCAAGGAACTTAACATCAAAAGAGCCCTTATCACACAAGGGGGCACACCTACTTATCAATACAATTGTCTATCAACCAATTATAACGAAAAACCTCACACATGGGAAAAAAACAAGAATGTTACTAACGATGTTGTAGTTGATGCCAAAGTTGTTATTAGTGCTCCAAGGAAAAACACACAATCATATTAGCAACCACAAGCCAATAACCAAAACAACACACAAGCCAATGTAGTATTGCAACAACCCAACAGTCAAGCATTCAATAATCAATCAAGGGGGGCCACACCCATGGAACAAGTATCCCCCCAAACAATAATACACACCCCTTGGGGAATCAATCAAATCTGTTGTGAAAAAGCTAGTATAGAAGAATCTCATTAAAATCCTCGTTTATGAGAATTATCAAGAGCCCCAAGTGAAACCACGATGGTATAACAAAAACCACCTTTTTGATTTTTATAAAATCAAGGGGTACACAATGGCATGTTGCATGATACTAAAAAACTTGATCCAAGACCTTATCAATGACAGAACCATAAATGTTGAACAACCTACAAGAAATTAGGACCTTAAGATATACATGAATCCAATTCCAGATCACAATAAAGGGGACAACAATGGAAAGGCAAAGTATAACAATGTAAACCATGTTTATGACCATGTTATTGTGTCCTTAGATGAATGGGTCACTCTTGTCAACATCAAACGAGCCAGAGCCGACTGTGGAGTCACCACATGTGGTGGAAGAGATACCATTCTTGGACCATCACAACCACCAAAGGCACCAGCCTCTAATCTGAAATCTATTTCCAATGGTTATAATTTCTTGGACTAGCTAAAAAGAACCCCTTCCCAAATCTCCATTATGGAGTTGCTGAAAATCTCACTTGCACATAGGAAGATCCTAGAAGAAGCATTAGCCACATCCTTTGTCCCCATGGATCTTGATGTAGACTAGTTCCAAGCTATGGCTGGACACATCATAACACCACATCTCCTAACATTCTCTGAACATGATCTCCCAACTCAACCATCTCATAACCATGTACTCCATCTCGAGGTCTTGGTCCATAAAAAAAACTCAAAACAGTCTTGGTGGATGGGTGTGCAAGTTTGAATATTTGTACCCTCAAGCTAATAAAGAATCTTAGATTTCTTGAGGATGTCATTGAAAAAGGTAAAGTTATTACAATTAGAGCATATGATGATCAAGAAAGAGTGTCTCAAGGAACTATTCAACTCCCTATTCAAGTAGGGCCAGCCATCATGGAAACTACATGCCATGTCGTTGATCTAGACTACCTTACAATATCCTCCTAGGGCTCCCATGGATCAATGGAATGCAAGTTGTCGCATCTACCTTCCATCAATGTGTCAAGTTTCCCTATCAAAATAAAGAGGTCACAATCTATGGTGATCCCAAGCCACTTTATTATTGCAAGAATTTGGAAGCCAAGTACTACAAGATCCCTCAAGTCTAAAATAATGATGAAGGCCCTATGACTCCATATGTAGACCCATCTACCTTAGCCTCCACATCTAAGACAAAGACACCTGCAATTCGTGACATCTCTAATATCAAATTCAATATCCAAGACAATGGGCGTGGAGATTACAAAATGAAAAAGAGTGTCTTTGTAATGGGGGAGTTACCTCAATCTCCTAAGTCTCGTGGGCAGCCCCAACCGATTGACACATCATCCCAAACCTTCAAAGAAAACACTCTAGATTTAGATGGTGGGGGGACCTAAGCTGAGAAACAATAGACAAAAATGATATATCAATCCTTCTATACCGAGATGAAAGGCTTGTACCTAATCTTCCCATGGATGATGACGACAAAGGACTACAGATGATGCTTGGCATTGACTACAACAAAAACAAGAAACTCAGACAAAATGATAATGGTCTTTTAGAACCTATCATTTCTAAGAAGTGTATAAGAAATCTTGGCCTCAGATGTACCCCTCCAAAAATAACCATACTTGGAAAAGGTACCTTGGTTAGAAAAGTCAAAGCTCCTCCTCAGTTACCAATATCCATAGGTTTTCCTTTAGAAAACTATACCTTTGATATAACCGATGTGTGTGATGAGGACCCCATAACTAATCTACCCATGTTATTCAAAGATTCCCCCCTCTTCATGATTAGTATCCTATCTTTTGATTCAAACAACCAAACCCATGAGCTAAATTTAGTCTATCCCCAACTCATCGACTATGACCAATGAGGACCACCAATTTTGGACATGTTCAAAAATGATGAGGCTCTGTCATAATTCATGGGACTACGAGATACTCTACTAGGTGGAGATCACAAAGCTGTGTTTGACATGGAGCTGGACACACATGCATATTATGGGGAAATGATTGAATCCCTTAGTGACAAAAGTGAAAATTTAATAATAATATCTAGTTCTTTGAGTGAAAACAAAATTGTGGCACTCTCTGACCCAAAAATAGTTTAAAAAAAGAACGTATCCAATGGTGAAAACCTCTATGAGGCACTAGAGGATGAGGAATTTAATCTTCCCTTTAGTGCTATTCATCAGGAGAAGTCAACAGTCTTGGAAGAAAAGTCAAATTTGGTCAATCTAGGGACTGAGGAAACACCACATATCACATTCTATGTAGAACCACTATTGATAGAAGAATAGGAAATTTTAGCTACATTTCTGAGGGAAAGAAAGGTAAACGTTGCATGGACCTATGCCAACTATTGGAAGTATATGTCTCAATCTCACAAGCTAAAAAATCTAAGAGAGGCAAGTTGGTGTGACATGCTTTGGGTCTGGCCGACAAGCAACTTTGGATCTTGTGGTTTGTACAGGTCACCAAGACAATATTTAAGTCATGCCAAAGAAGCTTATTGTTGTGACTTGTGATAGTTGTTGTAACCCTATACCGAGTGGAGATCTCTAGCCGATAGGCCATTCATATCATATATTGGGGATACTCTTGGCCGAAAGGCTTACTTCGGTGTGAGGTCCCAACGATTGGTATTGTCTTGTCGACAGCATTTTCTGTTGAAGTCTTTGGGGAGAGTCTTGGGTGTTTGGTAAGAATTCTTTCCAATATGGAATGTCTCACTGATAGCTTTTTCTTGGTGTCTTTGGGGTAACATGGAGGTTTCTCTATGATCTCTTGGTGACAGTTGGTGTGTCTCACCAACAGTATACACTTGATGTAGCACAAAGGTCTCAGTGTGAGGTCTTAGTAATGGAAAAAAGTCTTACCAACTATTGTTTGGTGCTTGGTATGACTTGTGAGCATTCGGAGTAACGTCTCAACAATAGTGCTATGTCTTGCCAAATGTTGAATGCTTCAGTATAACCCTTAATGACTCAGTATGACCTCTCAATGAAAGATGATAGTCTTGCTGACTATTGAACACTTTGGATACTTAGTGACCATCGGTGTGATGTCTTGGCAAAGACGATTGTCTCATTGAATGCAAAACTCACATCTATGTGACTTTGAAGCTTCGGTATGATGTTTCACCAATAGTGATAAGTATTGGCCATAGCAATACATGTGATGATCATCGGTATGAGGTCTTGGGGATATGGAAAAGTCTGAGCGATAGATCTCTAGACTCGATGTAACATCTTGGCGATAAGGATGACTCTTGGTGACATTGATGGTTAAGTATTGTGGCATTGGGGAGACACGGCTAGTGTCTCACCAACATGCCAACATAGATTGAATTTTTTTGATTGAGTGAAGACTATCCTATGTGGCTTGTAGTCAACCAATTAGAGAAGCTTAATGGGAACCGTTGGAAGATAGCTCGTTGTGAGTGTTACTGAGAGGAAGCTCGACAGACAGGGGTGACATGGTTATACTCAGTGATCGTAGATTGTGATGGGTGAGATGAATCAATGGATGGCTATGTGATTGTATGATCAGTGGATGAATTTTGTTCTATGAAAACTGTAACATGAATGTTCTGTAACAAGGTTTTTCATGGTGAATGCTATTGTAAACTGATATTAGAAAGATAAGTTAGATATCTGTATGTAATCTTTATTACTCTAATCCAAAGTGACTTCTCTTGGTGTGGTGGGTTTTTCTCCCGTAATGGGTTTCCCACATATATCTGGTGTTCATATGTGTTTTTCAAATACTCTATTTCTATTATTGCTTTCAAGTGCATCTTAATTAGACTGTAATTGTAAAATTTAAAAGTTTCTCTGCATTCTTCCCTAAGGTTTTAATGTTAGGAGAGTTGTTTCCACATCTAGCTTTCTTTACAAGTGTTATCAGAGCCTGGCTAGTTGTGTTATCCTTGTGGGTACATTGGGTTTTTTGAGTCAATTCTATTTAGTGGGAGTCTTGTAGAATTTTGTTAATTCAAATTATAGATTGAGATGGAAAGCACGTCAGGAAAAATTGAAATAGAGAAGTTCAATGGTAGCAATTTTGAGTTGTGGAAACTCAAAATGGAGGATCTCTTAGTGGATCATGATCTGTGGCTTGTTGTGTCTGGAACTAAACCTACAGGAATGAAGCAAGAAGATAGGGACCTTGCAGATAGAAATTCTAAGGGGCTGATAAGGCTCTATTTGGCGGACTTCATTCTTCTCAATGTGCATGAAGAGAAGACTGCATCTTCCTTATGGAAGAGACTGGTGTCTATTTATCAGGGGAAGTCCTTGGTGAATAAACTATTTCTGAGGAAGAAGTTGTACACTTTGAGAATGCAGGAAGGAGGTTCTATAGCTGATCCTTTGAATACATTCAACATGATAATTGCACAGTTAACATGTGTTGGTGTGAAGATTGATGAAGAGGATCACTGTATGCTGATATTGTGTTCTTTTCCAGATTGATGGGATCACCTTGTGATGGCCATTGGGAGTACAAAATCTAGTTTCAAGATGGAAGATGTTGTTGCTTCTTTATTATTAGAAGAAATGAGAAGAAAATCTTCTGATATGGTGAAGGAGGCTCTTACTATTAGAGGAAAATAGCAAGAAGGACAAGAAATCTAGATAAAAATTAGAGGGGAGATCAAAATCTCCTGGAAAGAAGTCCAAGGTGAAATGTTGGAACTATGGGCAACCTGGTCATGTCTGAAAGGATTGTAAAGAAGAGAAGAAGAAGAAGAAGAAGTATTCTTTCAACAATGATTCTTCTCAAAGTGATGTAGACGCCTTCATTGTAGCCTTGGCTACACAGACATCATATGATGTCTGGCTAATTGATTCTGGAGCATCTTTCCACATGACATCTCATAAAGAATGGTTTACCAAGTATGAAGAATACGATGGTGGAAAGGTGTACTTGGCAAGTGATTCAAATTTAGAGATTGTTGGTTGTGAAAGAGTCAGAATCTAATTCCCTGATGGTAGAGTGAAGGGAATTAATTATGTAATGCATATACCAAGTATGGCTTGAAACTTACTTTCTGTTAGTAAGCTGAATGATATTGGAGTGCAAGTCACATTCTTTGGAAATGGCTGCAAAATGACTAGAGGCTCAATGGTGCTAGCAAGGGGTGCTCGTATTGGTACCTTGTACAAGCTGGATGCACATGTTGTTCAATGTAACAGTGTCTCTATTAAGTCACAAAAAGCTACATATTGGCCAAATCAAAGAAGCATTGGGATCACATAGTAGCATTAAGCTATATCTTTGATAGGCTAGAAGAATACAAGGTTAGACTCAATCCAAAATAGTGTGTCTTTGGGGTACAATTAGGCGAGCTCCTAGGGTACATTGTATCTATGAGGGGAATTGATATAGACCCCACCAAATTCAAAGCAATTCTTGAGATGGAAGCACCAAGAACATTGAATTAGTGAAGGGGTTTGTAGGGAAGACTCTAATCCATTCGTCAGTTTATAACACGGTTAGCAGATAAGGCTATTCCACACTCTCATCTTCTCCACAAGGGGGTAGCATACAAATGGAATGAGAAATTTGATCATGTTTTTAATAAAATCAAGGATTAATTGCTCACACCACTAGTTCTCATGCCAACAATTCCAAGCAAGCCCTTGATCCATTATATATCTGTAACAACAATAGCCCTTGGCACTCTCTTAGCACAACATGATGAGAATGGGAAAGAGAGAACTATTTACTACATGAGTAGAACCATGGCAGGACATAAGCTTAATTATACATCCATTGAGAATGCTTTCTTAGCAGTTGTGTTAACCACACAAAAATTCAAACACTATATGTTGGCACATTAGATAAAACTCATTTCCAAGATAGATCCTATCAAGTATATGCTTTCTAAAGCAATGCTCATAGGTAGACAGAACATGATATTGAGTATGTAGAATGAAATGCCATTAAAGGACAAGTAATTGCAGACCAACTAGTAGAGGTTCCAATATATTCAAAAAACCCACTAATATTAGAGTTCCTTGATGAGTCCGTCTTTAACATAAGCATAGAAAATAATTGGAAAGTATATTTTGATGGATCTTACACACATCATGGGTTAGAAGCTGGAGTCTTCTTCATTGCACCACAAGAAGATTGCATGCCCAAGTCATATAAGTTATCTTTTCCTTGCACAAACAATATTATAGAATATGAGGCTCTTGTTATAGGACTCAAAATTGTAGTACAATGGGATATCATGACACTCAAGGTCTATAAGGACTCATAGCTTATCATCAACTAGGTCAATGATGAATACCAAACAAAGGATGTTAAATTGACCCCATACAATAAATTGGTGGAAAGCCTCAAAGAATTCTTCATCAACATCACATTTGAGCAAATACCTAGAGAAAAAAATAGAGCAGTAGATGTTATGGCAACAATCGGATCACTACTGGATATCCCACGCAACATCCCTAAGTAAGAATTCCTTGTAGAGCAGCTTCTCGTACCAACTTTTGAGGTACCATAGTTTTAATTCATGTGTGAAATTGTTGGTCTTGGTGATCCTTGGTATCATGAAATATACACCTACTTGAGAATAAGATTCCTCCCCATTGATATCACCCTGAACCTTAAAAGAACGTTTGTTAAGAATTCATCTCATTTTGTTATCTTAAGAGACACCCTATACCGTAGGAGTATTGAGGGAACCCTGTTACGATGCCTTAATCCTGAGGAAACTTTTCTGGATTTAACTAAGGTACACAATGGCATTTGTGGGTCACATTTGAGTGGTATGACCTTTGCTAAGAAACTATTGAGGACTGGGTACTATTGTCCTACAATGGAGAAGGAAGCTCACGACTATGCCCAAAAATGTTTGCAGTGTCAACAACATGGGGATCTCATCCATGCACCAACTCAAAAACTCCACCCAATCATTACACCTTGTCCCTTTTCACAATGGGGGCTTGATCTCATTGGTAAAATCATCCCTACCTCATCTTGTGGACATAAGTTCATTATCGCCGCCATGGAGTGCTAGGACTATTGGATGAGCGACACATGGATGCATTGAATCGCCTACAAGTCTACTAGAACTATCTCAAGTGAAGCTACAATAAGAATATCAGGAGTTGGACCTTTCAATTCAGAGAGCTCATATTGAAGGAGAATTAGAAAAATTTCTAAATCCAGATAGCAAGGGAAATTTTGAACCCAATTGGTTGGGACTCTTCATCATCATGGTGAGTTATAAATTAGGGAATATAAGCTATCTACACCTGAGGGAGAGCCTCTGTAGGAGCCCATCAATAACTCCCATCTCAAAAAGTTTTGTGCCTAAACTTGCAGGCTATAAATCCAAAAAATACAAAAAAATACAAAAAAAAAATCCAAAAAAAAACAAAAGGATTGAAAATAGTAAAGAGAAAAAAAATCATCCTCTATTGAAAACCACTTTGGTGGTGCTTTGAAAAAGTACCTTGATGAAAACATGGAAAACAGGCGCCTTGTGTAAATAAGTACTTTCCATCCACCATGATCTCTACAGCTTGTTCTACATCATTCATCCATCACACTTCCATATCTCCATCCATACCCCATCCACGTCTGCATGATAGCTTGATCTTGTGTTTGTATCATGATCCCTCCTAGTACTACTCGGCTCATTCCTAAGGTCATTTTTTCCTACCTATATTAGAGTAGTATATCACACCGTGTTGGGGCAATGTTCTTATACCTACATTGGATTGGGTTCATGTATATTCTTGAATTCTTCCTTAAAATAAAAAAATTCATAAAATCAAAAAATTTGAAAATGCTAAAAAAATCAAAAGATCCAAAAAATAGTCATAAAATCAGAAAACCCAAAAACATCCAAAACTTATCAAAATCCAAAAACAAGTCAAAAATTCAAAAAAAGTCAAAAATAGAGTCATCTTGTCAAAATACGGGTCTTTGAGCTCGAAATGTAGATAAGGCCATCATCGATGTGCCCCCGAGACACCTTAGGTCAGTCCTTTATGAGTCTGTCATAATAAACTGGAAATCTGCATTTGTTCTATTCTCATCAAATAAACGAGTCTATGTCAGTTGAACTACATGGTTTCTACGTGTATAATGTAGGCAAGAATAATCTTTGATCAGCCCCCAAGGCCCCTAGGATAGGTCTTTAGGTTAGGTTCTTGGTCAAAATCTCATAAAACACCTAAAATTGGAAAATTTGAAAAATCAAAAACATTTGTAAAACATCTCAAAAATACCAAAAATAAAAACAACCTCAAAACACTTCAAAAAATCCAAAAAAAATCATCCATCTCATTTCGCAATCAGTTGAAATAAACATCCACTCATAATAAATCATTGTCATCCTCAAACTTTGGTAGGACAATTCGAAACAAGTCTAGCAGATTAAGAGTGAAAACTAAAATGTCAATGGTCTCAAGTCTAGGTCAGTAGGTAAACAAGTTGGTAACCCCTTAGTACTAATAGCCCATCATCCAGTTTGTCCCAAATCATTTGATAACATCATATCCTAGGATGCATCCTTCCTACAAAGGACATCAACATCAGGCATAACCATAGTTTAGTCTTGGCTAGAGGTATGAAGAACATAATTAGCTTGTTTGTGTACTTGATTTGTTCTTTTTGATTTATCTTATTGTGTTCATTCTAATGAACTCTTGATGATGTCTAATCAAAATGATTTAGAGAGAAAGGATTGGGGCATTGATCATTATCTTTTGTCTATTGTGCAAGTGTTGGATATTCTTGTAATATAACTTTGGTCATGCATGTTTTGTTTGGTTCGTAGGGAGGGTGTTTTAGGTGTCTTGTTGACCACATAGGAAGGCTTACCTTTCTATGTTTTGGTTTGAGATGTTTAAAATATTTGAACTATATTTTAAATAAGGTTTCACATGCTAGGTGTGAACAAGGATACTCCTATGTAATTGTCATGTCAAAGTCCATCGCACTAATTACAACACCATCCTGGTTCTTTATACCTTGATACATCGTATCTATGTGTGTTATCAAACATAAGGTAAGTAAGCTCTTTTAAAATCCCAATCTCTGATAAAAGGAAGATCATCAATCTCTCATCATTATTTCTAATAAAGTCTCAACAGATCATGGAATTGGCTGATCCTCTTTTCATCATTTCATTTCTTCTTTCTTCTCTCTACACTAACATGGTATCATGATAGTCAACCAAACATCACCAATCCATCCATCCTACATCCACAAACCATTAACATTCTACATATCACATGTAAAAGGAAACACCAATCATTTCACATGCACTAAATTTTTGTCATTGCACCATAATATATATTGGTTATTCTAAGCATCTCATTAAACCATACATTTGCATCCATTGCATAATCATATAGATATCATCATAACATCCATACATGTGCATCATAGAAAGGATACCAGAAAAAGAAAAAGAGCATATCATAGCATTTCATAACATCCCATAATCATAACATATCACATCATACATTTTGCATTATCATTTGGGGTATAATATAGATCTGTTAGTCTAAGCATCTTAAAATTAGTTGCATACCATAAACATTTGCATCCATACATCCATACAAACATCATCACTATAAAATTGCATAGAAATAATATAGAAAATAAATGCACCCATAACATCCATGAACATTTGCATAATCATACATCATATCACATCATATAGAATTACATTGCATATACATAGAACATCAAATGCATCCATCCATAGGGCATAAATAAAGTGAACACATCGCATCATAAATCAATCATATCTATATCATATATGTAAAAAATCATCACTATCATTTTACAAATCTAACTCAAGTGTATGTATATCAATCAAGATACAATGCCCATAGGGCTATCAAAAACTGGGCTTGTGAGTCTATCTAAAAAAGAATCAATTATTGATCAAAAATTATGCACAACTGCTAGCCTTAGTGGCTACTCCCCTCATCCAGATACCTCTTTGGTTGATCATCTACCTATCAAAACCCTATTTGTTGGGAGTAGTCTGGTTGTCAAAGAGTTGTAGCTACAACCTGACAATAATGAAATCTATAATACTCTACCTCCCAGAAAACATCACGGTACATCCCTACTAGTATGATCCTCCCCTAGGATGTGGCAGCCATTCTCTCTTATTATTGTCTACAGCTGACCTCCTAAGCTAATTGAAGCTTCGTATCCTACCTCTACTAGTGCTCGTGATCCCTCTTAATAGTGAGGGCTTGGACGTGTTTCCTGGTCTTATCTCTCTCCATCGTAGTAGCCTGTAGTTGTGCCTAAAACTCTCGTACCTATCCCTGCAACTATTGTATCTGGGCATCCCATGGATCTCCAAGCTACTATGGCTAATGTGGCTATTGTGGAGGTTTCCCATCTCAGGGTTGTGCTCTAGGAACCTATCCTTCTTGTGCTCTTAGAGCACTCCTTCCCTGAGGTCTCCCTCATGGAAGTGCCACTCTTAGATCTATCAACCAAAGTGGAGGTGTAAGCCAATCATCGTATGCACATGTCATGCCTAGATTTTCTAGCCCCTGAGCATAGGCCCATGGCCTAGCAACTAACTGTCGAAAGAAATCAACTACATCAGATGTTGGAATCATCTATCCCCATGAAGTCTCTCGGGATGATCTAGAAAAGATGGCAGTATACTAGTCATCCAGTTGATCTTGAACCTCCCCAAACTAGCGAGCCACCCTTTCTAGAAGGTAGTGATCTATAATCGTATGCTCCCTCCCTTGCATAAGTCAGGTCTTTCAAGCATAAAATAGATACGGTATGTCATCATACCATGTTGGCATCTATAACCACATGCGCTAGCATAATACTACCATCTCATCTAAAAATTGACACTAGTAAGGTAGACCTAGCTATCCTATATGTCTCAAAGTGATCCCACCCCTGTTTCTCCAAATCATTGGATCATCAGGTTCTATATCAACCAAAGTAACAATCGATCGAAGAATGACAATATTCTCCCAAGACTAGATATGTAATAGTGTCACTTTGGTACCAATCACTCAACTATCACAATATGCAAAATCATGTAAATCGTGGTACAACGAGGCCAACATCATTGGTCCCCAGGAAAATAGTGTCCTTTGGTAAAGCATCCTCTCCCAGGCCAAGCCCCATCCAAGACTGAAGTATCTGCCTCATTGATCTAGAGCTACTAACCTGCATATAATAGCAGCAACAATTAGCCTAAAAGTCTACACCCGACCTCTGTAATACTCCAAGTCAATCTGACCCCAGACAAGTGCAAGTTCCTCTACCTACATGACCTCAAAACACACATCACTGTTGGCATCTATATCATAGATCACATGATCATCATGTATCAACAACTGTAGGATCCACCATACATCCTCTAAGGTCACGGTCACCTCACCTGTCAGAAGGTGAGAAGACGAGGTCTCCTTGTGCCACCTCTCACACAATGCAATCATCATCGCTTGATGGGTCAAGAGAATGGGCACATAGGAAACATACCAGAGACCAATCTCCCCTAGATTCTCCTTTTGTAATTATGATAAATCACCCAATCTCCATAGGATTGATGGTCGATGCTCACACAAAAGGATAGATTGGATCATCTCCTACACCCATAAAGCCATGATGTCAAAATTTGCAAAAATGATCTAACCTCATTTGGATTTTTTGACCTAGAACCATGAATGTGTCATATTTTGCAAAGACGTTGCTATTTGTAAAAATCCAAACAATGACATTGGCCCCTTTAAAAATGCTAAATTGACCTCAACATCGCCACTCACACATGCGTCGCCCTTTGACTGGAAAACCCTAAGTCTAAATTAAGCATAGTGTCACCATTTACACTGACGTTGCTATTTGAAATTTGAAACCCTAAACTCTAACTGTGAACTACATCACAATTTACACAGGTGGCACTATTTGAGCTTCAACGTCATCGATTTTGCACTTGGTGCATCGCTATATAGTGACTCTGGTGACTTTGACTCTTTAAAGCGTAATAAATGCACTCCAAAATCAAATTTCAAAGTCGGGTTTGGTCACATACTGGTGGTCTTATGCCTAGAAGTCTCTAGTGCACCTGGCGTAGACTCGCTCAGAAATCTGTGAAGGAAGCACTCATTGCGCCATTCTGTAGGTGGTTCAGAGCTCAAAAATCTAGAACTTTCAAAGTGTGAATGGAAAAATAAATGGAAAGTGACCCCTCCAAGCCTATTTAAGCATGAAAATTATGTTTTTTTGCCCCTATTTAGTCATCAAACTAGGGTTTTAGACCATCGACACCTTTTTTTCAACAACCAAGGCTCATTTCATGTCTTTTTTGTGCATTTTGGCATATTTTTAGCATCTTGGAGCCTTTCTAGAATCGTCAGGCAGCTTGTTGTCTTTTTTTCTTGAGAAATCACCCAAAAATCCAATTTTTTGTCCGATCTCTCAAGGGGGCAGTATACCAACATAATTTTTTGCACTGGGGAAGGAATGGGGCATCCAAAAAACAATAGAATTTTTTTGAATTTTTGATCTCACTAGTGTTATTCTTTAAACCAACGCAGTAGGTACATTGCTTCAAAGAGGGGAAAAATGAAGACACTCAAAATATCCTAATTGATAACATACACTTAATTCTGGTTGACTAATGTCGATTCTTCCTTAATTACTTCCACACTAACCAATTAATTGAATAATATTTATTTAATTAATTTAATTCCTCCTAAAATTAGATAATACACTTTACCATATTATTTCATCATGTTCTTTATTTGATTAAATAAATCAATTTTATTTAATTAAATCCTAATGTTCTTCATCTAATTAAATAAATCAATTTTATTTAATTAAATCCTAATGTTCTTCATTTAATTGAATAAATCATTTTATCTAATTAAATTACTAATGTTCTAATATCCTCCTAGTTGATTTAAATAAACACTTTGGTTGTGTGTTGTTTACTGTGCAACCCCAGGTACTAGTCTTGCCTCAAGCTCGCCCCAGAAAGGGAACCCACTGGGCTTGAGTCACTGAGGATACCCTGTGGATAACAATATTTATATATATATCCTCTCAGTTGATTTAAATAAACTCAAAGTATTTAAATTTGTAACACATGAAAATAAGAAAGATCAAAGCAATAACAATGTAATAAACTCAAATGTAAACTAAGTTAACAACAAAGAACAATGGAAAAGATAAATACATAAATAACATAACCATCTCACCAAATATCTACATAATTATATGCATAACCTCGATTGTCCTTCTCCATTTCGTCATTTGTAGTATAATTTCCCTCAGATTTCTCTATGCAAGTATAGCCTATGATAGTGATTTAGCAAAAAATTGAAGATTCAGATAATAGATTACTTCGAAAAGTCATAAGAATTCAAGAGGAGTAACAATGATGAATGTCAAGCCAATTTATAGAAAATAGGGTTTTCGAATGACATGCTCATATTGAAAGATAGACAGATGATTAAGATTAAAGATTTGGCATGCATTGAGATTAGTGTCAGTCATGACATGAGTGATTAAACATAAAAGGTGGGAATTAAGATTAACTAATAATTTAATATTGTTTTGAAAGTGTTTGAAATTTAGAAAAATAATGATTGGATGTAAATGATAAAGATTGAATAGAGGAAATAGTCTGTTCAAATGCACAAATGAATGAATTAATTAAATAAAGCTATTTAATTAATAAAATTTTGCATGAAAAAGAATTAAAACTAGATAACTAACTGATTAAGATAGAGAGTCAATTAGTCAGAGACAATCAGATATTGTTAGTGTAATTAATATTTAATTACACTTGCATAAGTTTACTTAGGAATTATTTAATTCATAAGTTATAGGTTGTTATCCTTATCTTGCTAAGCTATCATTTTGCTCAAGATGAGATTAGGTTTATGCATCTTTACTTTTATAAAGCAATTTATCTCTTGTAATTATTTGTACTTTGAATATATCAATTTGCACATCTTTATGCAATCTCTCTGCTTTTTTGTTTTTCTCTTTGTGGAAGGTTATTTTTTGGTTTGCATTTCAAATGTTGGTTTCTAATAGATATTAAATCAGGAGATAATTGGTTGATTTAATTAAATCTCGACTTAAGCGGTAATAAATAATTAGATAACTAAGTGATTATCCAATTATAGAAGAATATGCCAAAAATAATTCTTTTTATGAATTAAATGATTATTTAATTCAACATTCGAAATTTGTGGATTAAATTAAATAAATTAAGATTTATTTAATTGACTAGAGAAAAGGTATAAAGAATAATTAAATAATTAAAGTGTTTATTTAATTATAGTCGAAAGTGTGATAAGAATAAATTAAATAAGAATTTATTTAATTTCAGAAAGAGGATAAAGTGAATTAGTGACGTAATTAAATAATGAACATTTATTTACTTAATTAGGATTGAATAATGGTAAAATTAATTAATTAAATAATTAAATTTATTTAATTATTAGAGGACCAACGGCTTTAGAAATATAATTAAATAATTAGGATTATTTAATTATGACAATGAAGGTACAAATTATGAAGAAATCGAAGTCATAGGCTTAGACCAATATTTAGTGTCTACATTTTGCCCCTCTTTGATACAATGTCATTTCAGCATTGTGTCAAAGAAAATTAGTCAAAAAATGCCCCAGTCATGCCCCGGTGTGAAATAGGTAAGGGTATGTTCCCTCTGGAAAAATGACAATTTTTCAAAAAATTCAATTTTTTTTTAAAATTGTCCTAATTAGTCAATTTGATAGATAGAAGTTTGATGGTGGTGAAAGAAATCAGTTTTGGGGAAGTTTGGTAGGTGAAATAGTCACTAGAAGTTGGAAAATAGTTTGCGAAATACACATGGTTTGAGAAAATCCCTCCAAAAATCCTAGGTATAAATAGAAATTAGATGGAAAATCGATTCATTTACACCCCTCAAGTTTGGAAATTATGATTTTTGCTCTAGATATTTCTGCAAATATGTCACCAGTTTCTTACTCAAATCATCGTGGATATCGCATTCGAACCTTCAGATGGCTAGCAAACGCAAGACCCCCAATATGTACCCACAAATCGTCCTTTGAATTTTTGTTTTTCACACATTTTTATGCATTTAATGTTTAAATTTAAAATGTGTCATTTCTAAAGCTACACATATACGTGCATCATCAATGCATGTGATTGCAGAATGACGCATATGAAAAAACAAATCTAGGGTAGTTTGGGCATTTAAATTCAATGATCGTATTTGCATTTTTGTTCACCGTATTTGTAGTTTTAAGTTGCATGTGGTAAGCACAATAGCACATGTAGGTACTTGCATCACATTTGTCATTTTTCTAATTATTTGTATGGTGACTTGCATGTTTGATAATGCACCTCATTTGTTAAAATATGACACATATGCATGAGTGATTGCACGTGTTTTGTAGTTTCACACATTTGCATTAGTGTAACACATCCGCATTATGAAATGAAGCAATTGACGTTTTGTGATGTATTTACAATGTGAAATGGCACATGTGTAATATTGAAACACTTTTGATACAAAAGGATGCATTTTCTTGTCAATTTTTTTTGAAAATTTGATCTATTTATGACACTAGATATTCGTCATGCAAGTTACTTTAGATGCACTTTACACCCAGGAGTTGAGGCCAAGGACATTTGAGTTTCGAGATCAGTTACAGAGCAAAGAAAGATGGTTCCTATGGAACCTAGGTTTGCATCATGTTACTTTCATGCCCACCATTCGAGCAAACTGAGGTTTATTGACTGCACTTTATGAGTGTTGGCATTTTGAGGCATCCTCTTTCCATTTTCCTCTAGGAGAGACTATTGTCACCTTACAGATGTTTATAGGAATTTGAGATTGTCGATTAGGGGTGAGAGAGTCTTGTATGATAGGAAAAGGGGTTTTAGTGAGTTGTGTCCATATTATATGCATGATATTAGGCAGCTAGGCATAGAGCACTATGAGATTGGGTGGCATGTCTTGGATATGATTGGATAGATTGTGTATTATGCACCTTGATTGGGGGGATTGTTTTACTCAACCATCGAGGTTACAAGTTTCCTATGAGATGGGGTGAGATGTTAGTTGGTATGCTAGAATGACAGGTATGCATGGGGCCCGTGTTTACTTGCTATGTTATATTTCCATTTACATGATATAGCCCATAGGGAGGCATAGTCGATGAGTTGCGGTACCACTTTTCTTATGATATGGTTATGGGAGCACATTGCTATGCTTTTTCCACCTATTACAGTTGAGTTAGATTATGGAGCTCCTTATGTCTTCTGATATGCTATTGATACTATGGTGCAGTTCATTTGGAGACCTTACATGAATTGTGCATGATGGCCAGATGAGGATTGACACTTGCCCTTTTGTCGATAAACTTAGTACTTGATTGGGAGGACAGTCTCTCATGTACATATCATTGAGAGACATCTACTAGATAGGGTTTTGTGACAATTTGGTGAGGTTTAGGATAAGCCATGGGACCAAGCTAAGTTCACTCATTCTTCTAGGGAGGTTCCTCTTTGGGGACTACAAATTCTTGTTATGATAGCAGAGGCCGATATAGATGCATTACATCCTATGCAGTGGGGATGCAGGGACAAAGAAACACATCTAGGGATGATGGTTTCTTATGATACTTGGTGGGAAAATCACAGACCAGTGCCATTTACAGATCCAAATCAGGATGCACCTATTGAGAGATGAGGGAGAGGACCTTGGGGTAGACATGGTAGTAGGAGAGGTGGAGGTCATGGTGGAAGAGGTAGGAAGGGTAGTGGCGGTGATGGGAGAGGAGGTGGGAGGGGAGGATGATGGGGTTGGAAAGGTGGTAGAGGCTGAGGCCCAAATATATCACCTATCCATGAGGAAGAGGGGGAGGGAGATGATGTACCCATGTTGTAGGTTGGTGGAGGAGAGGGGCATGTTTGTGGTGGGGTTGGTGGAGAGCATGCCACAAAGGAGGATTTTGTTGAGGAGCATGTAGAGGAGGAGGTGGTTGGGGAGGAGGAGATGGATGCTCTTGGTATGCTTTCATGATACCAAGATGATGAGGAGGTGGAGGATATGGATGATCAAGAGTTTGAGCTATGGGAGAGGATTGTCAAGGACTGGGATGATGATGGGGGAGAGAGGCCATGACAGGAGGAGTCAAGTCTATTTGATTAGTGATTGGCTGATTTATAGGATAGAGTAGAGTCCCTAGAGGAGCAAATGAGGACATTGAGAGTAGAGGGGGACTCAATTTGGATGGAGAGGGAGAAAGAATATTTGGATAGAGACCAGGAAGTAGCTCAAAGATAAGAGACTGAGTAGATATTTGTAGAGTTTGTAGCTCTTTGCACCAGGCTAGCTACTGCTTTTGTTCATGAGTTAGTCAGAGCCAGTGAGAGGGAGATATATTACATGGACTTATATGAGTGAGAGGTTCCTCCTAAGAGATAGGCTCCTAGTTATTCATAGGAACATAATAGTAGGTCGCGGAGTAGGACACATACCAAATGCTAGGGCACAGAGGGGGTCATAAGACCTCCCAGGATAGGAACATATGATAGGCCTCAATCTACATAGAGATCATCAACCTCTCACCATCAATCACCTCCACATTCTCCACATGGGAGTAGTGGGAGTTCCAGCTAGGGATATGTTCTGATATTTATTTATGGACATTGTATTTTGATTATAGAGCTTGCAAACTTCATTTTGAGATATACATTTAACATTGTACTATGACACTTTTTTGAGCAATATATATATGATTTTGGTGGTGATTTATATGGTATGTAGTTCTATTTATGATTATGTAGTCTTCTATTTATGCATGTGTTCTATATGATACATTATCTTCTATATGATATGCATATGTTATGGATGGTAATGTTTATATTATGATGTTTTATGCAGCTTATGATGTTATTTTGATTCTATATGATGATGTATGCATTTACTTTTATGGTATCAATGGATTCTATGTATGTGATTATGATTATGAGATACAATGTGATATATGTATTTACAATGCTATGTACATGTATGTTTTGTGATAAAATGCTATAGAAATTATGATGATTAATGGATGATATGTCATGGATTCCTAAATGCTATGGATGCCTATATTTTTGTGTTTTCAAATGCAGCATATGATTTAAAATGTAAGATATTTACATGATGCTCCTAACATGAATGAATATGCAAGATGGTTTATATTTTTCTATGTCATATGACTCCATCATAATGCAAGAAAGAAGAAAAGTTAGCACAAAAAAAATGAATATTAAAAGACTATTATTATTAGCAATCTTCGATGTTTTTCTGAAACACAATAGGCCTTGAATTAAATCATCATTGGGTGGTAACTAATTCAAATGGATACAAATGTACCATGATATGAGATAGATCAAGGTGTACAAGGTCATCCACCTGCTAAAAATAGACAGTCATAGACAAGGAGTTTCCTAACTCATACTAAGGGCAATGTTTCCCCAGTCTTTTTGTCAAGATAGACCATAAACAACAAAAAAATAAAAGATGGGTCATGAGATGTCATTGCCCCTCTAAATCCTTCATGGGAAATCTTTGAGGAAACTAGTAACATGACTCAAAAATTAAATCCAAAAGATAGTCAACAAACAACAATCAAAGAAAAGAGAGTCCTAATACATCGTTGCTTCTCTAAATCCTTCATGGGACATCCTCGAGAAAGCTAGTAACGTGACTCAAAGATCAAACCAAATGAAAAGATAAGATAAACAAGAAAAAAATTCAATAGCCAAATGAGTAGATGATTGATTGATAGAGCCTGGTTTCAAGAAGAACACATACTGTATAAGACATTGAGTCTAGTTTCAATTTTGTAACTATCTGTATAAGGCATGACTAAGCCTAGTTTTAGAAAGACATGTACCGTATAAGATGTTGAGTCTGATGCCATTGATGTGACAACCTGTGTAAGGCTATGATGATTGTTTGTGAGTGCTTGTATTTAGGAAGGACTCATCCTGTATAAGACATATGCTGATTGTTTTGATGATGTTTTCTTTCAAGGACACATCCCGTTTAAGACATAAGTTGACTATTTTGGTTATTTCTTTTGGAAATGTGTTTGATTGACTTAATGACATTGCTGATGTGTTCATCTTATTGATGCATGACTTGATATGATGTGTTGACAATTATTTGTGCTTGATGATGAACCCTAAAGGACTAACCTAGAGTGGCCTCAGGGGCTCATCAATTGATGGCCTTGCCTACGTTATACACACAGAGACATCATAGTTTGACTAGACTTTGATTAACAAGACTGCTTGAAAAAATATTTGAATTAATTACAGATATGAGATGTGTGTGATAGTGAATGTGACCAACCTTAATGGACTAACCTAGTGCAGCCTCGGGGGCTCATTGATTGATTGCCTTGCCTAAGTTATACACACAGAGACCTCATAGTTTGACACGACCAATGACCTTGTCATATAGACATATGGATTGAGTCATGAGTTTATACAGACAAACCTAAAAGGACCAAGCTAATGCCTTTGGGGCACATAAGTAGATGGCCTTGCCTACATCGAGTTGCAAAGGCAACATAGTTTGACAATAACAAAGATTGACAAGTGCAACTAACTTTGACTCTATTTTTTTTGGATTCTTGAAATGTTTTGATTTTTTTGTCTTTTTAAAGTTTTCTAATGTTTTTGGATTTTTTCATGACATTTTGTGATGTTTTTGGATTTTTTCACTGGTTTTACACCCTCAGAACAACCAATGTAAGAACCAATGATGTAAGTCAATTGCCTACCCCTAGTCAGGTATAAGACCAATTTATTATGAATAGGAAGGAAGGGGGATTCAAAGTGAACTCAATGTCAATCATTCCAAGTTATGGAAAGGACAATCATTTATTATGAGTATCATGTATAGGTGATGGATGGGGAAGATAGGTGGTATGGATAGGGAAGTCAAATGGAATGATGGTAGACAATGGAGTAGAGTTGACTACACATGGTGCATGTTTGCCAGGTTTTCACCATGGTACTTATCCAAAGTGCCACCGAAGTGATTTTCACTATTGGATGAGTTATTTCTCTTTACTATTTTCTTGATTTTTTTTATTTTTTTGATGTTACCAAGATGCCTTTTTGCTAGGTTTTTACCTAGGTAATGATTTCTTTAATTTTTTTAATTTTTTTTGTATTTTTGATGATTAAGGCAAGGCTCCCAGAAGCTATGGGTAGAACTTCTTTAAATGAAGGATATTGATTGGTGTTGATAATGGTTCTCCTTTAGGAGTAGAGATTTGATATGCTCCTGATCCAAAGGCATATGTGACAATGTAGGGTCCTAACCAATTTGGTTTGAACTTTCTTGGTTTTTCTCTTTTTGCTTGATTCTTTGGATTTTCCATTAAGACCAGGTCACCAATGCCAAAATTTATATTCAAGAATTTCATATTGTAGCTGCGATGAAGATGATTTTGATATGATTGGAGATGATCTAAAGCCTTTTGTCTTTGTTCATCTAGGAACTCTAGCTCATATAGTCTTGACACACGTTAATCTTCATTGTCAATATGTCCTTTCAAAGAGACCCTTAGGGAAGGAATTTTGACCTTGATAGGAAAGATGGCCTTAGAACTGAATACCAAAGAATATGGAGTGGCACCGATGGGAGTACGAATGCTTGTACAGTAATCCCATAAGGAAGGGTTAAGCTATAAATGCCAATCATGACCAGCATCATTGAAAATCATTTTAAGGATTCCAATGATTATTTTGTTAGATGCCTCTACTTGGCTATTACCTTGTGTGTAATATGGAGTGGAAAAGTGGTGTTGGATATGGAATTCTTCACAGAGATGACGAAATTCTTGATTCTTAAATGGACAACCATTATCTGTGATTATGGACTGAGGAACACCATATCGACAAATGATATAGTTAAGAATAAACTTAGAAATTTGTGTTAGTGATGTAGGTCATAGGAATGGATTCAATCCACTTGGTAAAGTATTCAATTGCAATGATAATGGATTTATGGTCATTGGATGATGTAGGGTCTATCTTACCTATGAGGACGAGTCACCATCAGGGAAAGGGCCATGGTGACGTTATTGGATGGACCTCCTATGTTGGTGCATGTATCAAATCTCTGTGTACCTAACATTGTTGACATTTCTTGACAAAGATATATGAGTCCTTTTCCATTGTAGGCCAATAATAACCTATTCTCATAATCTTCATAGCTAAGGTAGGACTGCTAGAATGGGATCCACATATACCCTCATGTACCCAACACATGGTTGCTTGTGCTTCTTCAGTATTGAGACATCTCAATAGGGTATTGTCTAGGGCATGTCTATAAAGGGTATCTCCAATGATGGTATACGTGGTTTCCTTATAGATAAATTTTCTACGTTGGTTGTTGGAAAGGAAGGGGGTAGGATTTAGGCATGGAGGTAGTCATATATGTCTTTGTACCATGGGGAATTGGGACCAATGATTTCACACACCATCTCCAAATCTAGGATGTCACAGGCAGGGACCAAAACTTTTTCTACCAAAAACTCGAATTTAGACACATTGCTAGGTATGTCCAAGAGTGAGGCAATAGTTTCTATGGCATCTACTGCCCTATTTTGAACATGAGGTATCTGATGAAAGAAAATCTTGTCAAAATATTGTTTGAAACTATCTGCCATCTATTTGTATGGAGCAGTCTTTTCATCCTTGGTTTCATAGTCATCATTAACTTGTTGGATTACCAGCTAAGAATCACCATAAACTTGTAGGTACTTTATCTTCTATTTGACTGCCATGTATAATCCTGTCGTAAGAGCCTCATATTTTGCTATATTATTGGTACAAGGAAAATCAATCCTGAATGACTTAGTAATAGATTCACCATGTGGTGTGATAAGCAATATACCAGCCCTTGAGCCATGATTTGTGTGGGACCCATCAAAGTATAATTTCCATGTCGTGCCAA
Source organism: Sequoia sempervirens (assembly GCA_007258455.2). Taxonomy (NCBI): domain Eukaryota; kingdom Viridiplantae; phylum Streptophyta; class Pinopsida; order Cupressales; family Cupressaceae; genus Sequoia; species Sequoia sempervirens. Next base: position 7,619,812 of record VDFB02018296.1, on the reverse strand, counting down.
TTTCAAGAGTGAATATAAACTCATCAGGAAAATCTACAACTAGAGAATGATATGCTTGTATCGGTGCATTGACCAACTAGTCAGCAATGAATTGTCCTTTTATAGATTTCCTTTCTACATATTAGATATCATATTCACTAAGTACCATTACTCGTTTGGCTAGTCATCCTATTAATGCTACTTTTCTAAGGAGATATTTCAAAGGATCTATCTTGGTAACCAACATCATTTGGTGGTTTAACATGTAGTGCCCAAGTTTTTGAGTAGCAAAAACTACTACAAGACAAGCATGTTCAATGGTACTATATTTTAGCTCATAACATACCAAAGCGTGGTTGATATAGTATACTACCCTTTCATGGCCCTCATTGTCATTTTGTGCAAGAAATGCTCCTAGTGTTGAGGTGGTTTCTGAAATGTAGAGAATCAATTGTCATCCCTCAACAAGTGGCATTAACACTGGTGGTGTGAGTAAGTAATCCTTAATCAGTTGGAAAGCCTCTTGGCATTTACCTGTCCATACAAATGGTAATCCTTTTATGAGTAGATGTTGGAAGCGATTTGTTTTATCTACCAACTGCACTATGAACCATCTAATAGACTGCAGTCTCCCTTGTAGTGTCCTTAGTTGACTGATATTAGCTAGTGGAGGCATATCCATTATAGCTTCACCTTTGCTAGGTCCACTTCAATGCCTCGTCTAGAAATGATGTACCCTACAAGTTTTCCTAATTTCACGCCAAATACACATTTCTTTGGATTTAACCTCACTTTGTATTCTTCTAACCTTTGAAAAATATTATCTAGAAGACCTATAAATGATCAGACCTTGTCAATGATTTAGCTATCAAATCATCCACATAGTCTTCCATTAGAGTGTGTATGAGGTCATGAAAAATAGTCATCATGGCTCATTGATATGTTGCTCCAACATTTTTAAGTGCAAAGGGCATGACATTACAACAATAAGTTCCCCATGGACAAGTGATGGTTGTTTTAGGTTGGTCTTCAGTTGTGATTCTAATATGATTATATCCTAAGAAACCATCCATAAGGGATAGCATTTCATATCTTATTGTTAAGTCCACAATCATGACTATATCTAGTAGAGGAAAGTCATCTTTAGGACATGCTTTGTTTATATTTTTAATTTTTTTATAGATTTGAATGCCCCATATTGGTTTTTTCACTAGTATAAGATTGGAAATTCAATCTGCATAGTTAATTGATCTGATAAATTTGACATCCAATAGAGTTTTTAGTTCAGCCTTGACTAATAAGGTAATTTGTGGGTGCATTTTCCTTACCTTCTGCTTCACAGGTTTAACACCTGGTTGTAAGGGAAAATGATGTAATACCAATTTAGGATCCAGTCTAGGCATGTTAGGATATGACCATGCAAAACTAATTTTTCTTTGTGTGAAGAAATTGTAGAATTCAGGCTACTTTGTTTCTATCAAGGATGCTTCAAAATAGACTAGTCAAGGATTCTCTTCAGTGCCTATGTTGATTTCCATAGATTCTTCAACTAACATGGGTGTCTTTTCTTGAGCAACAGGGAGAATTTTCAAACCTCCATCCTAGGGTGCCTCAAAGAGGTTTTCTCCCTCAAATACATCATTATTTTTGGCTTTTCATTGTCCAAAGGCACCTTTGGATTTTCACCTAGGGACTTGCCATTTTTATTTTTTTCATTGTTTTTCTTATTTTTGTGATTGGAGGGTTGAACAAATTCCCCAAAATATGCCATGTTATCCAAGTCTATGGTAAATCTAGCCTTATGGTCACCACTAGGTATTCCTTCTTGTAGTCCCAAGAACCTAGCTATTGCTTCACCATTCTCAAACATGTATAAGATGGGAGTTTCTTGTTGATCTCAAATGATAACCTGGGGATATACTAATGGCATGTCATCATCAGTGGTGTCAAAGTTCAAAGGATTCAAGGTAAAGGCTTAGTTGTCAAGGTTTGGGCATAGATGGATTTTGAGATGGCCCTATTGCCAAGGTTTGGTTATCTAAAGTGGATTTGTTAAGTTCCCAAGAGGTAGGATCAAGAGATTCCCAATAGTAATGTTTAAACTATTCCTCTTTTTTTAAAGTCTTTTGTGGACAGGAACTTGATGGATTTTGTGACGAATTAACCATTAGGTCAAGTTCTCCAAATAGTTTATCAAGGTCCATGATAGAGGTGGAGGATAGGGAATCCCACTCATATTCGTTAGACTCAAGGGAATCACAGTAGGGTTGGTCAAATGGCTCATCGGATGTCTCAATAATTTTAGAAGCACTTACTTCCTCTAGTAAAGGTGATGCAGTACTAGAAATTCCAGTCTAAAGTGGTTGAAATTGAATCCCTAGGCCTTTCGGCCATTTAGAAATAATGATAGGTTTAGTCCTCCCATTCTGATGTAACCCTAAGCCACTATGTCCATTACATCCTTTGCTTTGCATTATCGTGAAACCTTTTCCATATTGTTATGTAGGTATATGAGCAAGTGGAGGAGGTTCCTCATTGTTTTTTTGTATAACCAGGAGGTCACATCTTCTTCATTTAGGGCTTCTTTACTTAGTTTCCCCCATTTTGTGAAAGTCATTGTGGGAGGGATGTGTATGGTGACCACTGATTGTCTCTTATCTATTATTGGGAAACCATATGATTTAGGAGGAACAAAATGGCTAACATAATAAGATGCTTTCATGTGATATTCTCCATGACAATTATCTTGGATCTCAACCTTAGGAGTGGAAGGTAGTGATTGTGAAGTGGATGTTTTGGAAAGAGTAGATGGATTGGCATAGTGGGATGAATTGGATGATGAAGCTTCCTAGTTTATAGGCACCTGGTGTTGGGGTATCCCTCATAGGTTAGTACAATATTGAAAAGGATCTAGGTCACCATATATTATAATCTCAGTGCCATTGTAGGGGAATTTTAGGCATTGATGGTAAGTAGAAGACATTTCCTTCATAGCATGAATCCATGGTCTAACTAGCAACAAGTTATATGGGAGGACAAAATCCAAGACATGGAAGTTTGTCTCCATAACTACAAGACCAATTCTGATGGGGAGTGTTACAACTCCCTTTGATTTTCATTCTTCATCATCATAAGCCTTATTAACAATGATTTCGGTGGTGTCCACATGCCTCTAAGAAGCCTAATTCCTTAACTAGTTTCAAGGTGAAAAGATTCAACCCTACTCCTCCATCTACCAAGACTTGTCTAACTTTCATTTTATGAACAAGGACTTCAAGATGCAAAGGGTCATTATGGTTTATCTTTTTGATTGCATAATATTGTTCAAAGAAGGTAGCATGATTATTTTTCGTTAGGTAGCCTACCATCTCTTGGAAACAATTGACATCAAGGTCACTGGGGATAGTCGTGCTTTGTAAAGCCTTGTCTAGAATAGATTGATGATCAGGGAAGATACACAATAGTTCCAAGATAGAGATTTGAGCTAGGGTCTTCCCCAACTAGTCAAGTAAGTTATACTAAGGTTTGGAGGTCTGTGGTGGTTTCTATGATGGAGGTCCTTGGATGGTTATTTTGGTTCAGCGAGTGTTGAAAAAAACAATTAGGAATTTTGTTTATGGTAATTGTATTAACTTGCTCATCAGTGGCTCATATGTGATTTATGATTGGGCCACTATAGTCATGTTGGACATTAGCATAGTTGGCCAAAGTATTGGTATTGTTTCCCAAACTAGGGTATTTTCCTTTCCCATGGTCATGTAATGGATTAGAAAAGATCTTGTGATCAATGTTTGAAGATGTTTGTTTCTATCCACCGACTTCAATAGTTTTGTTCTCAAAAAAATCTTGTATGATGCTATTCAGTTGTTGGAAATTTTGTAGGCTATGTCCTTTAGCTCTACGGAAATCACAAAAGGAATTTTCATCCCACCAAAATGGTTTAAATTGTCTTGGATCGTATTGTCTTGGCTCTTGAAGCTATATGAGGTTGTGTTGCAACAATTATTTGAAGACCGATTCGATTGGTTCCCCTAGAGGAGTGAAATCATGTTTTGGAAACCTCCTTTGTTGTTGTGGTCATTGGGTTTTTTGTCTAGTGTTGAGAGTTTGATTTATGGTGTTGAGTGTATTGGAAGAGGGGTTTTTTCCTCTAAGTGTAATGACCGCTCCTACTTGTAGGGTTTTAGCATCAATGACCCCATCATTGGTAACATTTTTGTTCTGAGACCAAAACGTGTTTCTGTCATTAGGGGTGTTTTGCATAGTTGGATTTCTATTGGGTACCTTGAGTTCACCTTCTTCTATGAGACCATTTTCTAGTATGAGGCCCTTTTCCACTTGTTCCACAAATGAAGTACAATAGTGTACTCTCAAGTAACTTCTCAATTATGAGTTGAGGTTTTCTTGGAATATAACGACCTTCTATTTTTTAGGTATTTCCACAGGACATTTACTAGCTATACTTCTCCATCTCTGGAAGAAGGTGATAAATTTTTCTCCTTCTTATTGTGTAGTGTGACACAAGGTTGCTATGTTGATCTTGTTGTTGATGTTAAAGAAGAAATGTTTGATAAATTTTTCAACCAATTCACCCCATGATTTTATGCCATATTGAAGACTCAAAAACCATTCCAGTGCAATTCCAATAAAGCTTCTTGGAAACAGTCTCATAAGATAGGTGGGGTCATATGCAACATCTAGCAACATCATGGAAAATTCCCTTGTGTTCGATTGGATTGCGCTTTCCGTTATACTTGGGAAAATTTGGTATAACATACCCATGTGGGAAAGGTGTCATGTATAATTATTTGTCCAAGAGAAATGGGCATAAGTCCTTAGCTGAAAAAATTATTTTGTTAGACATTGTCATATTATCCATCTATGTTTGAAGAGCGCATTTGTGTCTGCAGGACGTCAACTTGAGTCAATGATGTGTTAGTTGGATTGTTTGGGTCTATGTACGTGTTTTGGAATCCAACATTTTGTGATGGTTTTTGGTTAAGTGTTGGTATGTAGGGTGGATTTTGATTTGAAATGTTGATGAATGGGTTTTTATTTGGAATTTGAGTGAATGGATTTTGATTTAGAATTTGTGAGAAAGGTTTTTGACTTGGACTTCGTGTGAATGGATTGTGAGTTGATGTTGGTTGATTAGGAATGGGGATGTTTTGTGAAGGGATGGGTCGACTTCTATATTGAAAGGAGGATATTTTTCCTATTTGTGATACCCCACTTTGTGGTATAGTACTAGCAACATTGACACTTGGTATAGTTGTTTATGGTGTGGTACTAGTGACATTGACAGTTGGTATAGGAGTTGACATTTTAGATCTTTTGTTCCTAACAAGAGGACTAAAGGGATTGGACAATGATGCCCCTATAGAAAAATTTAGACCATGTGTCATGCTAGATGTACCAAATGGAGATGTATGTACTATTGGGGAACTCTATGTAGGTATTCCAAATGGTATAGTGGTAGTCACTTGAGGTATAGTGGCACTAGTAGTTGTGGTTGTCCCTTGAGTAGATGCAGTTTGTAAGGTATAGATGTCAAACCTAGGAGGTAACTTGGCACCTTCTACTAGAAATTTGGCTAAGTATCATTGAGGATCATTTTCTAGTAGTCATCTACAAAGGAGGAAAACTCAGGGTCTTGTGCAGCAACACCTATGTCTTCAACTATAATGCATCCTTGTGAGTCTCTAGTGATGAATTTTTCTAACAAAATTTTGTGAAGTCTCGATGAGGATGTCCCTTGAAAGGGATTTGAGAGTGGATTAAATTTTTTTTTTGTGTCATCCATTTGTTCTCTTTCTTTACTCTTAGACCTTGGTTCAACCATGTAAGATAAGCTTAAAGTGCAAGTGATGCAAAAACTAAGTCTATAGATGGTATGAATCTAGTCTATGTTTCTGAGATTTTCTAGATATAAGGAATGAATGCAACTATGTTTTTGGTATTTTCTTGCAAACAAGGAATGCCTAAAATGATGCTATCCTAGGATGATAGTGTCTAAGTATGCAAAATTCAAAGAAAACTTCTAAGGTAATCAATTTTGGAAGACCCTAAAAGAGGTTACCAACCACCTATAGTTTAACCCAGGTTTCAATTTAGTTTTGATAAGTAACCTTCATAGGACTAGGACCAAAAGATAAGGTGAGATCCCAAACTAGACTGATGAGCTGGAAGGACTCACGTGTAGGACAAAATATATGATGACAAATGACTAGGTTCAATGATAGTGTTTGTTGAAGTAGGGGTTTATCCAAAGCATGGAACATTGAACTATTCTAAGATCTGTAAATGATGATTTCCCTAAAAGTTTGATCTATTTGATGGTAATAAAGACTCCTAAGATGGAAGTAAGATTTACAACTAGGATTCCTATGGCTAATGACTAAATGATACCCAAAGGATGGAATCATGAAAAGTAGAAATTAGCAATTGTGGCTCCTAATTTTAGATGTGGTCTATTGGTAAACTATGTCTTAGGTCTATATCAAGCAGATCTGACTTTGTATCAAGAAGATGTGACTCGGGATGTGTTAGATGGGTTTTCAGACTTAGACTGTGTACTGGTAAACAAATGTTTGGGTCTGTGATAGGGCATATGTGTCGTTCTAGACTATAGATGTGACCCACTAGATCAAATGTGTCATAGAGGGTTTTCAAATGTTGTTTTTCAGTATGGGAGGTGTTAACAAACTTGACATATACAACTCAGGATATCAAATGTGGTATTCTGGTAAGAAAATGCGACTAAGGCAGATGTGGCTTATTGATAAATAGATGTGACTCAATTTTTCTAGTAAAGGATAAAATGGACTCAGTTTTGACAGATGTGATATTTGGGTTATTAGTTGCGATTCAATTTGACAATTACGAGTTTTTGGTTAACAGTTGCAATTTTTTGGTTAATAGTTGTGGTTTTCTGGTGAATGGCAGATTTGACTAACTTTGTTTGTGATCAAGTTTTGGAAAATAAAGATAATTAGAAAGCAATGTGTTTCAAGTTTGATGAACATGAACATGCATAATTCCAGAAGACAAGTACAATCCTAAGGTTAGCTGTGACAATATCTACTGAGTTCTCACTTGGGTTTCCTTGACTGTGCTTATTCAGAGCTAATGATTAGAATCTTGACTCCACTGGCTCCACTCCATGACACTCACTTCTCTAGGGAAACCAAGCTTCAGTACCCATGAAACTCCCATGGCATACTTTTCATTTCTATTAAGAACCACATGAACATGAGACAACTTTAGAGGTCTGACCTCTAAAACCAACAAATAGAAGATTTTTGGTTAACTAAAAATAATTGGCTCATAGTAAGGGCACATGTTCAAGTGGCTATGCGTGAGGAAAGATACAATGATCTTGTCTTCATAACAAATATGCACCTATAATCCTAAGCTTTCTGATAGGATTCACATTTGTATACTGGTCGAGAGTAGCTTGGCTAAAAAGCTTCATTGCTAGTTTGAGTCACCTTGGGGTGAGTATAGTTTCCCACCAAGAAAGGCCCAATTTCTAGAGTCAATAATAGGTTCTCTTACACACAGGATCACACAAATTCACAAGGGGAGATGATACTTCTATTATTGAATCGGGTAGTTAAACTAAAATATTGTGTAGAACACACCAAACACATAAGACAATAATTAATTTTAAGCCCAAATGACAATTATCTAATCTATTGAGACAATTTGGTTCAAACTAGTCTTTGACACATGTCCTACAAAATAATTCATTAGTAGTTTCAAATTTTTCTTTGCCTATCATCCTACAAAAAGGTTTCAAATACTTGTCTTCTATGAAATGTTTTGCAAACACTATGTTAACTCCTCAAGAACACATGCTGTAAATTTGAAATTAGTCATAATGAAAACTACAATGAAAAATTTAGAATTCGGACTTAGAAATTATACCAGCCAGATGCATCACACAAGGTCATAGATGCGCCATGGGTTTTGCCAGTCAAATGTGTCGCAAAAGGCCATAGATGCGTTGCATTTTTCTAGATGCATCACTTTCCTCATCATATGTGGCTCACAAGGTCAATTGTGTCAAATCGTATGATACCTACAAAAAGGAATAAAATTTCTATGAATTTTTGTGAAGAGCTTGTCTTCACATTGGGTTCACCAATGTAACACATGAAAACAAGAAAGATCAAATAAATAACAATGCAATAAACTCAAATGTAAACTAAGTTAACAAAAAAGAACAATGGAAAATATAAATATGTAAATAACATAACCATCTCACTAAATATCTACATAATTCTATGCATAACCTCGATTGTCCTTCTCCATTTTGTCATTTGAAGTATAATTGCCATCAGATTTCTCTATGCAAGTATAGCCTATGATGGATATTTAGCAAAACATCAAAGATTCAAATAATAGATTGCTTCCAAAAGTCATAATATTTCAGGAGGAGTAATAATGACGAAGGTCAGGCCAATTTATAAAAAATAGGGTTTTCAAATGATAGGCTTGGATTGAAAGATAGACTGGTGATTAAGATTAAAGATTCAAAATGTATTGAGATTAGTGTCAGTAGTGATGTGAGTGATAAAACATAAAAGGTTGGAATTAAGATTAAATAATAATTTAATCTTTAGTTGAAAGTGTTCAAAATTTAGAAGAATAATGATTGTATGTAAAGGATAAAGATTGAATAGAGGAAACAATCTATTTCAATACATGAATGAATGAATGAATTACTTAAATCTATTTAATTAATAAAATTTTTCACATAGAAGAATTAAAACTAGATAACTGACTGATTAAGACATAGAGTCAATTCGTCATAGATAATCATATATTAAATCAGGAGATAATTGGTTGATTTCATTAAATCTCGACTTAAGCGATAATGAATAATTAGATAACTAAGCAATTATCCAATTATAGAATAATATTCCAAGCATAATAATTTTTATGAATTAAATGATGGGTATGTGTAGGATCATCATGGAAAAAATAGGCCCTTAAGTGGCAAAAGAATTAGAAAAATCATAGTTAGGCAATTTGACGTTAAAAAATGAATAAGTTAACTATATTATTTCAAAAATATGTAAGAATAGAATCTGTAGGAAATTGAATTTAGTTTCTAAACTACTAGGTTTGTTTCAAAAAAAGTCTATTTGGTGAAAATTTGAAATTTCAATGTAGTAGTACTTAAATTTCAAGGAAAAAATAAGTAGGTGTCTGTCTGACCACCCTAACCATAATAAAATGATAATATATTTTTTATAATATTTATTATGTAAGTAGAGGACTCATGTATTGATGTGATGCATATGTTTTTGTAAAAATTTCCAAGTAAATAATTAATTATGATTTTTTTATCACAACTTTTAAAAAATATAAAAACTCATATGTCTGACCACCTTAACTTGGTCAAAACCTCATGAAATTCAATTTTTCTTTTTTGAATCCTATAGTATGTGAAGCATAGACTATGGCACATATTTTTATTTTAAAAATGTGATATCGTTTGAAAGCTATAGATGTTTTTCAATCAACCTATCAATCAAAACTTTAGTCGTAATTCAAATAGAAAATGAATAATAATTACTTATTAAATTCAAAGTAAAGCATAATTTATATTAGTGGAAAGCTAAGAATATCCTTTAAAAACCCTTTTCATTTTATCAATTTTGGGTAAAAAAAAGTCATCAGCCACAAACCCATCATATTGCCACTTTATGGCCCACCATGATCTTGCACATACCCTGATTATTTAATTCAACATTCAAAATTTGCAAATTAAATTAAATAAATTAAGATTTATTTAATTGATTGGAGAAAAGGTTTAAAGAATAATTAAATAATTAAAGTGTTTATTTAATTATAGTTGAATGTGTTATAAGAATAAATTAAATAAGAACTTATTTAATTTCAGAAAAAGGATAAAGTGAATTAGTGATGCAATTAAATAATTAACATTTATTTAATTAATAAGGATTGAATGATGGTAAAATAAATTAATTAAATAATTAAATCTATTTAATTAATAGAGGACCAAGGACTTTAGAAATAATTAAATAATTAGGATTATTTAATTATGACAATGAAGGTACAAATTATGAAGAAATTGAAGTCGTAGGCTTAGACCAATTTTTAGTGTCTACAAAATTAAATGTCACAATCAAACTAATTTCATCTAAGTTAATTAATCCTAAATTAATTAACCCCTAACACTAATCCTCCATTCCTCTAGTTTTTGCAAGTTGCACATGTAAATCAATTTATTTGATTTACTAATTATCCTATTTTCATTCAAATATGGCAGATTCTTTTGAATATTCCACCCACTTGACTTTTACCTCAGAAAGGACTTTTTCCCTCCACCTTTGCATTTAAGTCTCTTACATGTCCTCTCCTTGAGCCAACTTGGTATTAATTCCTCTTACATCCCCTCTTACACAAGCCCACCTCTTGAAATTCAAATTTCACCTACATGCATTAAACATGCACATTGTTCAAAATGTGCTCCACTCTCCTTCATTAGCATGTTGACAAGTGTCACAATGCCATTGGTCCCTTTTTTCATCCCACATTCTTCCTATTCTTCACTCTTCAATCCTTCTTCCTTATAAATAGAGGCCTTCTCTATTGATTTTGGGGACACAAGTTTATTCAAGTTTATTATCCAAAATTTCATCCACACTTTCATCCAAGTTAGCATAGAATTTCATCATTCATAACTAGGTTATTGGCATTTGGCATCAAGAATCACACATCTACCATTAAGCTTATCAAGGAATTGGGAAAGGGATTCTTTCCACATCAAAGAAGCACCAATTCCCCTATGGGATGTTGGTTTGAGCATTAGAATAGGATTTTATTAGTAGATTACTTGATATTTTGTTTTGATTTCATGTTCTTGTGTTTGAATGAATTTCATTCCTGGAATGCTTGTTTACACTTGTTTAAGGACTAATTTTTTTTTTTGTACATGTTTGAGTAGGTCTAGGCAAAGCATTCAGAGTTAATTTAAATATTTTTTGTTACATGCATATCAAAATGAGTTTGTATCTCCTATTTTGTTATAAATCTTATTGATCCATCTCCCAATATCTCTCCTACTTGTGAGGTTATTTTTGTGAAAGAGAATGCAATCATTGAAACTCATGACAATCATGTTTTTTCTTCTCCCAATATCCCTTCTACTTGTGAGATTATCTTGGTGCAAGAGGATCCAATCATTGAGAACAATTTTTGTTCCTCTCCCTATACCTCTCCTACTCGAAAATATATTGTGGCACAAGAGTATGAAACCATTGATACATTCTCAAATGATAGTAAGGTGGCTTGCATAGATGAATGTTCAAAATTGATATTATATCCTCCATTCATAGAATATTACAAACAAGCTGAAATTATATACCCACATTTATCTGTTGGACCTCCTAAACCACCTCTCAATATAGGACCTCCTAAACCTTATGGCTATATCCTAAACTTTGTAAAACAACTTACTAGTAACCATGTGCCACAAGATGTGTTGAATTGACCAAGTTATCATTTAGTTGCTCACATGTATAACATTGGAAAAAATAATCAACTAAAACAAACAACATCCTTTTCATTACCTCAACTGTATCTCCCACCCCACCTATATTTATTTAACATAGTGGTAAAGAATATGTTCTTGTTTAGAAAATTCATAATACTCTAGCCAATATGTCCCTTTGGGACTTAATTAAAACATTAAATACATACCATGAGATGCTCCAAGAGGATTTACAAAAGATTAATATCTCACCTTTTGTCAAACTGAATGATGTAAGAACCTTGTTTGATGGTATGCAAGAAACAAAGTTTGATATTACCTTCCCTCAACATGAATTACCCTCTCTTGAGATCCAAAACAAACATGAGGCTCTAATGATAATGGTTATAGTTAATAAAAATGGGGTTATAAATACTCTTAATGATAATGGATTGGGTCTAATGATTGTAGCATAAATTTTCTAGATAAACTTGTTGATAATAATCTTATTGAACATAAAGATCTTTGTATTTGTGGTTGTGATAGTGTTAGTAGGAAACCATTAGGGACAAGATCACACTACCAATTAAGGTAGGATTTTTCCTACCTCTATCCATATCATGCCAAGACCTCTTTCATATAATCTTCTCCAAGGTAAACCATGGATTCATGCCATGAAGGGAGTCACATTCACTCTACACCTTGTGATAAAATATGAATATAATAACAAAATGTATATGGTAAAATAATATTAACAAAGTTATAATTCACAAATCAAAGCCAAACATAACACTTCCAACTCTCTTAATACCTTCATTTCATCTTCAAAAGGTAAGCCATTACCTTCCAATGATAATGATACTATGTATGTGCTATTGGGTGATGATTGGGGGTCGATATCTATTTTACACCTTGTTTCAATAGGAGTCTAAAATATCGCCATCAAGGTCCAAAGAGTTGAATACAAATAATTATCATGATATTGATTTGTCTTCAGACACATATTTTGGTGATGATTGGGGCTCATTATATTTTACACCCTCCTTTGTGTGAGAGCATAAAATCTCACAATCTAAACCTAAGGAGTCTTGTGTTTCATTCATTCAATCTTGTTCTATATCAGAAAATCCAAAGACAACACACCATGATGGTGATGTGGGCTCTTTAGATTTTATCCCTCATATGTTGGTGATTCCTAGCTTTAAAAAACTTTAAAAGGATTTTAATTCTAATGAAAGAATCAATTATTCTTATAAACATCTAGTTAATACTTCATCTATGTTGGAAGAATATTATGGGCTTGGATATAAAATAATTTCTAAAAATGAATATAATGAAACATGGTGGTACAATATTAAGTGTAACCATATTTCATTCTATGGTAGCAACACCATATAACCTTGTATGGTTGTCTTTTCCTTTACAGTTGTGGAGAAATGATAACTAGTTTTGGAGATGTGTATTCTAGTGAAGTATCCCTTCTTCCCCTTTATTTTATTAAAATACCAACATAGCAAATATGTTGATATTTTAAAGGGGGGCATATTACCCCTATCCATTCAATAAATGACTTGTGAGATTTGACTTATTGATGTATCCCTTTTGTGGTGGTGTTTTTATAAAATCCCCTAAGGCATGGTTATCAATTCATCCCATGTGATGTTGAGAAATTATTCTTCCCCCATGATGTTAAACTTTTATGTGTTCCTTAAAGCATGATTGGTGAAATAGCCCATGGGTTTGGTATAATAGAGTTTGTTGATTCATGAACTTGATCATTTTTGCATGGCCACCTATCATAACACAAATTTCTTTCTAGTGGAGCCATGTGTTTCATGTGTGATTTTGCTTCCTTATGATATCACTATTTTGTTTGAAACAACACATTTGATGGATGATGTTTGGTATTTGAGAAAAACTTAATATTGAGATATCTTTTCCTTATCGATTTGAATCCTTTTAGTACTAAACTTTTGTTTTTCTTTTGTGATTCTTGTTACTATTAAGTTTTAACTTTGGGATAATTATTTAGGTAGTTTTCTTGCATCGGGTATTATTTCACCCATTTTATTTTTCATTCCTTTAAAAGGCTTATACAATATGTATTTTATTATCTCAATATTGTTTTTGAATATCATCTTGATATTTTAGCAGAATAGCTTTGTTCTTCTCTCGTGTATCTATGAGGGCGGTTTTTTTTTCTAGGTCAAGGATCCTAGGAAGGAGCTGCCATCTCCTACATGGTATCAAATTTACTCCTCCTACTCACCTTCCTTGAGAGTTTTTTTCAAGGAGATCCAGGCATATTTTTTTTCCTACAAAAGATATTTTTTGGAATTTAAAATTTATTAAATTTCAAAGTTGCCATTATTTCCAATTTTATTTTATCATGAATTTTCTGCTAAAATATTTTCCATGCATTGAGTGTGGCCACATTGATCAAGCATTTAACAATAGATGGAAGGTGTGTTATATGTTTTCTCAAGAGGGTTTGATTCTTCTTAAGAGGTAAATTGATCAAGCATTTAACAATAGATGGAAGGTGTGTTATATCTTTTCTCAAGAGGGTTTGATTCTTCTTAAGAGGTAATTTTTATGACGCGTAGTGGTGAGATTTTTTCCAACAAAAAATATCTCAAATCACAAAGCTTATTTGATCTGGCCATAGTACCATGGCCTAAATTTTTTGGTTTGATCCGGTGTTAGCCAAAACCCTTTCTATAGAAATCATTACTAGGGTTTCAGGTCATGAGAAGTAATAATTCTATGAATTGTATAAGGAGAGATCTGAGGGTTTTTGATGTTGTTGAGGCATGATTTATAATTTAGGGAGGTGTGATTTACAATTGTTGATCTACAGTATGATTATTCCATTCTATTTGTGCAACTATAACTTATTTTTAGGTGGCCACAAATTATCCTAGGACACACGATGATTCAAACTCAAGCATCTAGTCATAATTTTCCTCTTTTTGAGGTGTGATTTCCCTGTATTGTGGTTGTGATTAAAGATTGGGAGTCGTGTGAAGGATAAATTGACATTTGGAGGTGAGTAGAGGTCATTTTATTTCCATTCTCACTGTGGATTTTGTGATTAGAGACTTGATTTCCCTGTGCATTCAACTATCGTGTTCATATTATTTTTTCTAGGTGTGATTCTATGCTAGAGGCATGATTGTTGGAAGCAAATTTGGGAAAAAACTATTTCTTTCCTAATTTTTCCCCTAAATGTTTAAGGTTTAAAAGATGTGTGGGCCCATCTAGAAAGTAGATTGCTGGAACATTTATCCCATATTTATTGTGAAGGTGTCTTCTTGGCCTTTATATGCTCTATTGCTCACATTGGACATGTGAAGTGTTTATGTGCTCCATGTGTTGGCTTGTGTGCTTGGCAAGTTGATTTGGAGATTTTTCTTGGTGATTTGGCATGGGAACCTGTCACAAAATGCCCCGTAAGTGTATATTTTTTTACTCAATTTTTTTCATGTTTAATTACATAATCAATCATTTTTTGTATTATTTCTTTGTGAAGTATTTTGGAATGGTCAAATTTAATTTTAAGAGGCTTCATCAGTTATTTTTGAGGTTTCAGTATAGTTTGGTGTATTTTTGCTTTCTTTTGGTGCAAATTGTTGTCATGGCTACTCTTGATTCAGATGAACTTTTAACCCCTATAACTATCATACCTAGAATATTAAAATGCATAGGTTGCTCCAATCTAAGGGTTTATGGTCCACACTGAATGATAATCAACCTACTTTTAGTAGGGAGTATGAAACACTTTCTCATAGAAACAACTTGTGCAATGAAGTTATGGGTTTGATAGCTTTGCATTTTTTTGATAGTCTTTTTTTCAACATTTAGGTGTGAAATACACCAAAGGAGGTATCCAGGATGAGTTCAAAAACCTATTTGGTCAGGTTAGTGATTTTCATGCTTTGCAACTAGAGGAGGAATTAAATTCTCTTTCCCCTGATACATTTCCTTCCATTGATGATTTCCTAGTCAAGTTCAAATCTATGAGGTCACAATTGGTGGGATGTGGGAAGGATAAAACTAATAAGGAGTCCTTTTTTTTATGTTGTCTAAGTTCAAAGGTCCATTTGTAGTTTTTTCTTCTACCTTCTACTTCACCATGGATGCCTTGGTCAATGTATTCAAAATTCCTTCTTTTGAGACATTCTATGACTATTTGATGAGGGAGCAAGCCAAAATTGCCCAGTTATATGGGGTCTCTATTAATCATGCATTAGTTACACAAGAATATCCAAGCAAACGGAAGAAGAAACCTAAGGATAAGACATATTATAATGAGTCCTCCACCTCTTCAAAAGAGGATGAACCTAAGAAGTGTTAGAAACCAACATCAGATTTGCAAACCGAAAAGACCTTCCATAGAAGAGAAAATCAGAAAAAGCAGAGAGGCTACAAGAAGATGTGCAACATAATATTATTTTAGAATTCTTTAATTACATGATAATGATTTTCTTTATAAAATAAAAGATGCATAACCCTAATCTTATCTTGAGCAACAAGATAGCTCAAAAGATAAAGATAAGAACCTATAACTTAGGAATTAAATAAAGCCTAAGTAAACTTATGCAAAGCGTAATTAAATGTTAATTACACCAAAATCCCCCCATAAGTGCAACTTAGGGAGAAACACAATTATTATGTAAATATGAGTCCCAACAACAAGGACTGATTAGGTACTCATGTACAAATGCAAAGAGAGAAAACCTAGTGGGAAAAACCCCCCCTCAGAGAGATGAACTGCTACAAAGAATCACTGGAAGAACTCTAAAGAAGCAACACTAGAACCACAATCTAACAAGCAAGGAAAGATAGTTTTGTTTGCAAAATACCATATCGGAATCAAAAATTCAATAGAGGACCTGATGCCAAGGAACACTAGAAACTCACATACTGGATCAACCCTAGAATCTGTAAGCAACAGTAGATGAAAGGATGAAAGGACCCATAATGATGACAAATCTAGAAGTTGTGTCTCTCGAAGCCAATGCCAAACTAAAACTAAAACTTCCCATAGGACAAGTACCATCAATATTCTAGAACATTAACCATAAAAACATGGCCTTCAAATAAGAAAGATCTGAACCAATGTGGATCAAGAACCATAAAATCCTAACTAAAGTGTGAACAGAAGCAAACCAAAGATGTATCCAGCTAAGCAAGAAAGAAGCTAAAAATAGACAAGAGGAAACCAGAAAAAATCATGCGAGTTGTCACCAACATGAAAGATGGATGCAAGAACCCCCCTTAATGGAACTTTATATTAGTTCATTATTACAATACCCAATGATTGCATAAGGAGATAATGGAAACTTACAGAAACATAAGTGAAAATGAAAACCTAGACCACGAAACAAAAATGAATGCATGCATAAAATAAGTTACAATTTTTTTGTAAATGACCTCAGATCTGCATAGACGTTGAAACCAGCTTTCCAATGCCACGAAAATTGCAAAAAAGGATAAGCGAGTCAAAAGATATGCTTCCTAGAGTGAAAACGGCAACATCGAACTTCTGGGGCTGAAAAAGGCATCCAAAAAAAAAAAACCAAATAATTACACTAGCACCATTGCGTAGAATGTTGAAACAAGTTTTCGACGATATCTTGTTTGCAAAAAAAAGATGTCGTATGCCCAAGATACGCCCGTTTCTGTGAAAGTGCTCCAAAAATGTCCGATTTGGCCCCCATAAGCTCTCAGGGGCTAAAACAATAAGGCCCCTAGTTGCCTGGGTAAACTAGGGGTTGAAAGGTAGGGTCTGTCAGTGGAGCCCTCAGTCATCCATATGACCAGGGCGGGGGCTGGGTGTATAGCACCTAGTCCCCCATATGGCCCATAGCTAAGGCAATAAACTAGCGGGGGCTAGGAGCCTGAGGCTCTCGGTTCCTTATGCGACCTCCGCTAGCAAGTATAAGCCCTCAGGGGTGGATGATTTTGCTGGCGGAGCTAGAGGGTGAGCTTCTGGTGGTTGTGGCAACCTGGTGGTGTGGCAGTGGCCGCTCAGTGGCACGAGGGTGGAGCTGCATTTTATAACTAGCCACGCAAAAATCCCACGCATATTTTGACTTTTTTATTTTTTATTTTTTATTTTTTTGAAATATGTGCATCGAAATGTCTGTTTGGGGGCCGTACGACCCCCAGGTAAAATTTTTTTGCCTCTTCAAATGATTTTTCCTAAACTGGACAAATTTTATATGGGAATAGGGGTTTTTGGGCGTTGTGAATCCAACGGCGAGGTCTGTTTGGGCCCAAAGTGCTCCAACAATTAGGCGACCCCTAGATCTATCAGAAAAATCACTGAGCTTACAACCCTCATATATTTGGAAAATAATGACAAAAAATGAATAAAATAAAAGTCATTTTTGACTTTTTCTAGTGCTCTGAATCCAACGAAAAAACCCTGATCTGATCCAAGATGCTACATAATGATGCTCAAGGAATGAAACCCTCAAGGGACCCCGAACAAGCTCTGCACTGTATTCCTCTAAAAATGTTGAGAAGGGGCTACAAATCGAGGCTCTGATACCATGTTAGAAACCAAGATCAAATTTGCAAACCAAAAAGACCTTCCACAGAAGAGAAAATAAGAAAGAGCAAAGAGGTTGCAAGAAGATGTGTAACATAATATTATTCAAGAATTCTTTAATTACATGATAATGATTTTCTTTATAAAAGAAAAGACGCATAACCCTAATCTTATCTTGATCAACAAGATAGCTCAAAAGATAAAGATAAGAACCTCTAACTTAGGAATTAAATAAAGCCTAAGTAAACTTATGCAAAGTGTAATTAAATATTAATTACACCAGCAAAAAGGAGAAGTTTAGTTGTGTGTATTGCAAGAAGAAAGGTCATGATGAACAACACTGTTATACAAAGAAGATTGATGAGCTTTCAAATATTCTTTAGATGAACATTATTCCACTTCCCTCATTTGTAACTCCTTATATAGCCTCTCCATTTGCATAACCTTCACCTTTATCCATATTTACATAGGTAAGGAATGCAAGAATTACAAATGGAATGAAAGGTAAAGAAGATAACTCTACATGAGTAAAGGACATGCATTGGTAACTTATGCAATTCATTCTAGTCATGATAGATGGTTTTTGGATTCACGAGCATCTCATCACATGGGTTTTACTCCCTATCCTTTTTGGGTCTTCGTCCTACTAATACTTCTAAGATTTTTTTCAAAGATATTAAGTTTTTGATATTGTGGGGATAGGAAATGTTGAGATTGGTGATGGTTGTTTCAAATATGTACTATGTATTCCTGAATTGCACGTGAATCTTCTTTCCATCTACCAAATTATTCATGGTGAGGTACTTAAGACTATAGAGTTCACTGAAGATTCTACTTTCATTAGAGAGGCTGATATTGGAAAAGTCATTATTGTTGGTGAAGTTGATCATGAGTCTCGTCTCTATTCCTTTTCCCATTTTTTTGTTGATGATGATGATTATGAGCCTCATACCCCTCTTGCTAATGTTGATAGCAATTCATTTGTAGAGATTGGTCATTTGAACTTTGGATTTCTTCAAACCAATGTTTATTCATCTCTTGTTGCTTTAGAGGTCAGTTGTTCAACACATCAAGATGTTTTTGATCCTTTAGTTCATTCTTTGTGGGATAGTCATTTTACATATCTTGCAAAGTTGTTTTGTGAATCTCACATTTTTTATTTGGATGATGCATTTGAGGGTATATCCCTTCTTTTAAATGATAGTATATGCATTATTGTCACACCATCTATGTCTTTGGAGATTTTTTCTTCATAGTTTCCACATGGTTTGGTTGATCCACCTTCTTTGGTTGAGGTTGCACTTGATCATGATGTGACATTTGGTTTCGTGGAGGCACTGGGACAGTTTTTCAGAGGAATTTTTCATGTTGATTCTTCATCTCCCTTCTCTTTTTTCAGAGTTGGAGTTTCTCTTGCATTAGTGGTTGTTTCTCCCTAAAGGGAGGCATGTCATTTACAAACATGGTATATTCTTTAGACTTCCAGGATCAACACAGGAGTTTCTTCATCATGGGGGGGATGTTCAACATTTTTACTTTTCATGGGGAGGCTACATAGTCTCTCTCCTTTTGAATTTTTTTAAGATCAATGACGGGAGTTGTCTTTTGGGGGTCCTGTGAAGTCCTCCTTTCACTTTTTCATTTTTTTTCTTTTGGAGAGGAGTTTTCTCAAACAAGTTTTTTCCTTTTCTTCAATTATAAGATATTACATTGCATACCAGTTGTGTATGGGTTCCTAACATGGCCTCATAGCCATAACCCATCTTGTATTTCATTTTTCATAATATTATCCCCAAGTTTACACTTAAGGGGGTGTTAGTGTTAAGTTTTAACTTCAAGATAATTATTTAGGTATTTTTTCACCTGTTTCAATTTTCATGCCTTTAAAAGGCCTATACAATTTCTATTTTTTCATCTCAATCACATTTTTGAATATCGTCTTGATATTTTGATAGAATAGATTTATTCTTATCTCATGTATTTTTGAGGGTTATTTTCTTTTGAAAGTTGAGGATCCTGGGAAGGAGCTACCATCTCCTACAATTATTATATGTCTTGTGATTGTTCTATGTTTGCACTATGTCTACTTTGAACTTTGTTACTTCATGTTATATGTGCATCATGTTATGTTTCATGTCATTTCTTCATTTTGTATGCTTAATGTTTGTCATGTTGCATTACATTTTCATTTATATGTTCCTTGGTCCTTATGTTGTCTTACCATAAGATCTTGAATCTTGGGGGCTAGCACATCCCCTGGATTCAATACCACCATATCTCCTCAATATTTGGATAATTGAACCCCTCTTGACATATCCATACTTTAGTGTTAGTCTGAGCAAGTTCATACTCTCACTAAAGTGGGGGCTAAATGTAGCATTGAAAATTGTCCCCCTTGACAATTTCACCTGTATTAGCTCCCCCTATGTGCTTGGACCTAATTATGCATTAATTACCCATTTTTGTAAATATTCTTAGAAAATAAAACATGGGAAATAAAATTATACATTTAGTATTTTTTCCCAACACTTTTAATCCCAAATAAGGTAGATCAAGTCTAGGGCACTATTCCCTAGACCACTTGATTTGGACCCAAATTCAAATATGTCGGTGTTGGTAATTTATTACGATAATTTCTAATTTTAATTTTTGGTTGTCAACATTTGATTTTTAGGAAATTAAAAGAATTGCATATAAATACAAGTCATTTTTGTTCTTTTAATTAGAAGGAGAGCTAGAGAAATCTATTAAGAAAAATTGAAGATCTTAAAATCAATCAAGGGTAGAATTAGTACCATTATTACATCATTTTGATCAATCAAGTTTGAGCTTGCAAGAAATCAAGATGAAGGAGCGATTATACATTCAAGAAGCTATTATAAATCAATCATTGCATTTCATAAAGATGTATTGAGTTATCCTCTACATGCTAGTTGCATAAATCCATTATGTTTTATGAGCTAACCTTTTGTAGGTCTATCAAGAAATCAAAGCATTCATCAATCAAATTTTATGGCAACTTGTGTGACTCACTTCAACAGGGGTTTCACATCAAGGTAGCATTTTCATTTATCATTCATCATTTCAGTCAATTATTGTTGTTTTGGCCTTTTCCATCGTAGGGTGTGCCCTCTTGATCATCATCAATTGTTGTATGCAGAGGTAAAAATATGAAAATGGGGTTTGACTTAGGCAAGCCACTATATAGAAGTACCGTCTTTTGAAATAAATGTTCAATAATTTTGTCCTCTTGTGCCACAATATCTTCCCAAGTAGGAGAGGTATTGAGAGATAAACAAACAACATTCTCATGACACTTAATGATTGGATCCTCTAACACCAAGATACCTTCTTCAAAAGTAGGTGGAGCATTAGGAGAAGAATAGCTCTGATTGTCATGATTTTCCATGATTGCATCCTCTTCCACCAACACATTATCACAAGTATGGGAGATGATGGAAGATGAATGAAGATTAGGAAAAGTGATATTAATAAATGTGTCAATGATTTTATTCTCTTGTTCCAAGATACTCTCATAATTAGGAGAGATATTTGAAGAATCACTAACATGATTATTAGGAGTGTTAATGATTAAATTTTTAGAATGCTAGAAGTCTTAGTGGATGATCTAGGTGAGATGAAGTCCCCAAGGGCATCATCTAACATATTAAATTCATCACAACTAAAGGACTTGGTAGGTATATAATGCACTTATAGAAATAGATCTGACATGATCAAATTACTATGCTTTCTCTAAGATTAACCTTTAATTTCTAGTTTCATTTTTTTTTATGCATGTTAAATAAAAAAGGATTGAAAATAGACTCATGAACCTCTTAAAGAAACAAATTGGAAAATTAGAGTCCATATTTGTAGAGTGATAACAAATATGAATCTAATTTTAAAATTTGAGGTAGATTTAGCTAGACTACGTCGCCCAGGGCATCTATGTCTGGTAGAGATAATTTTTTCTATGTGTAATACTACCTAAGGTTCCTATTCTTGTGTGTGGATAGGTATGACGTTGAATATTTTTCCAAATTTTTCCAAATTTAGGATTATGTAATTCAAAATTCAAGTGTGCAACAATTTACAAAATGTTTAAGCAATAAAGGACAATTCCAAATGTATTTTTCATATCTAAGATGCAAGAATTGTCTAATTTTAATATACCAAAATCTGAAAATGATGATGTTGATGCCTTTTTGAAACAATACAATGTAATTTTTCACTTTGTTGAGCTATATGCAAGGTACCTAAATGAATGCAATGAATAATTTGATTTTAGATTTAAATGACCTAATGCAGACTTGTAAATATAATTGGAATGTAGATATTGACTTAAGATAAGTGAAATTAAACCTATTGTAACCTATCATGTAATATGATATGAAATTTTTGAATTTGTTTTCTTTTTATGATGCAAAAATTAATGCCTAATTGAACAACGAAAACCAATGCAATGGTAAGCCTAGATCTAGGATGAATTTCTTCAAATTTTAGAAGGTTTATAATGTTAACATGTTGGGTTCACCAAAATGAAATGTGGGAAAAGTGATACCATAGATACTCACACTAGGATTTCAATGGTTACTTTTCCATTAAATTTTATTTAAAATTTGAGGTAGTGGGGGTTTGATGAATTTTGATGAGGTATAAGATTGAATTACAACCTGAAAGGTGAGTCAACTTTCCCTTGAACAAATTTGGAATGGATTTTGGAATGAACTATAATTATTTCACTAGACTATTGGTGAAAATAACTATTCTAATGCAAAAACAATAATTTTAGAAATTCACAGACAAATTTAGACTTTAGAAACAAACTGGGTAGAGTTTATGTACCCATGATATAAATTTGGGGCTAAAAATGGAAGACTAAGTCACCTATAAAAATAGTGTACTTTTCACTAAAAAAAAAAATATTTTAACAACTCTAGATCCAAATCAAAGCCTTCTTTTCCTCTTTGTATTAGTTTTCGATCTTTGTCGATTGTCAATATAATTAAGTTTCCATGTGTTGTCAAGTTGTATGGTTTGAATGTGAAACAATGGAAATAGTGTTCCACATTTTTGGGAGATGGAACACAAACTAGGTGCTTAGAGACCTAGACCTATTTCCCTCAAGTTTCATTCAAGGAGGCCCTAGAGATCTCAACCCAAGAGTGGAATAAAGGTAAGAGATCTGCAATAGGGATGTCCTAGGGTATGTTTAGAGATTGATTAAGGCTAAATGATGGGTTCATCTCCAAGCTAGGGCTTGGAAAAGATAATGAAACGCAAGATCTAATGTTAAAACCTAGTGATGCATGAAAATTGAATGTATTACCTAGAAATTCATGAAAAACATAATATAAAGGTAAGAAATCAGAATGGTGCACCTGGGAAGCTGTAAAGACCTATAAACAAGTCTGAATTATTGAAAAATATTGATTTAGGGCATACTAGGACTCATGCACCACTTCTAGCATATCAATCCTAGATCAAGGTTTCTGGTTTGAAATTTGTTTTCAGCACTATAGATTCTAAATCTACAAAAATCTTGAAAATTTTCTATAGTAGGACTCATATGCCACTTCTGGCGTGTTAGTCCTATTCTACTTTTTAGGAAAATTACGGTTTGATTCTAGTATTCAACCTATTCTCTTTCTCCTTGACCTAATTTATGAATCTAAAACTATTGATTTCATACCTATAGGTGACTTTTTGTGAAGATGACAACATTGTTACAACTTGATGACTTTCTCCAATCTTGCAACCTAATCTTCAAAGGATCTTCAAGTCTTCAAAGCACCTAGATCTACAATCACACAAAGAGAGAGAGTGTGTTTATTGTTAGGGAATAGGGGTCTACCTTGGTCAAACTCCTTTAAGGTAATTAAACCAAATGATGAAATAATGAAAAAAGGACATGAAACATGAAACATAGTACATGAAGTATGTAAAATGATACCTTGAATGATGTCTTGTAAATTAGCAATTTAACATGAAATGGCCATGAATGATGTAGATCTAGATCTTGAGATAAGTATAGAACAATGCTTGACCTTGGATCTTGAATGCAACATCACAACACTAGCTCAATAACATTCTTGATGCTTGATAATCCTTGATATGATGATGAATCTTTAATTTCCACAACAATTGATGAAGAATATGCCCTCTGATGCCTTAGAAATGATCTTGAATGCTCTCTTGATGATCTTGTAAAGTCTTGGAATGCTTAACTCTTGATTTCTTGACTTGATATCATGAGTGCTTATGTCAAATAAATATTTTATGCCTCATTTATGTAGTAAATCCATCTAATATCCCATTAATTAGATCCCACAGGCCTGCAATCATAAAATTTGAACTTAAAGCCCAATTTTCCTACTCAAAAACTTAAAAATAGGCCAAATGGGACTCATACGGCATATGTGGAATATGGGTCCCACCTGGGTGTGACTCATATTACCAAGGTGGTGATTGGTTCCCATAGGGCCTATTTGGAGAGAGAAAGTACCAGGGCATCAACAAATTAAGTTTATTTATTGATATTTTCAAGATTTTGATTGATATATGCCTTGGGATGCACAATATAAGGTCTTAGGAGCCTATTAATGATGATATTAAGGTCATAAATGCAAGAGGGCTCAAAATTCAATGTGAAAGTATAAATAAATATACTTTACAACATTAAATTAAGCAAAAATGAGGTCTATTTAGCTTAGAAGGGCCCTAAATCCAATGTGAATGTGTATGAAACATTACAACACTAGATTAGGTCCACTTAATTTACAAGCCTCCTAAATTTAATATGAAGGTGTGATAAATACACTTTAGAATGTTGAATTAAGGAAAATTTAGGTTTATTTAGTTTTAAAAGGGCCCAAAACCTAATGTGGATGAGTGAAATTCATCACAACACTAGATCAAGGAAATATCAAGTCCAATTTATCATTAATTATTCCCAAATTAAGTGTAATTGTACCATTTCCAAGGGAGTACAATTTTTGTCACTACATATAGCCCCCACTTTAGTGAGATGATGAACTTGCTTCAAACTCATACTAAATTAGACATTCAAGAGGTATCTAGGTGTACCAATGTGGATGACAAAGATCAAAGGATGTTTCCAAGCCCCAAGAATCCAAGATCCTTCATCAAACCAACATGAGCACAAAAGGACACACACAAGGTGTAGGACTTGTAGTAAAATGGAATACACAAACATACAATGCCAATGATATAAAGAAGAAAGAAAAGAATATGTGTGGATCCATCTTCAACAAAGATGTGCTCATTCTAGGGCCATGGAACTTCAGGTCATCCACGGGGTGAGTATCCACAATACACACACTTTGGGGCCATGGAGCTTCAGGTTGTTCATGGGGTGAGTATCTAAAAGGGTGAGACACATGATCAATATGTTCCTACATAAACAAATTTCTTAGGGAATTCATGCCTTCATTTAGCTCCGATACAACCAGACCAAAGCTATACCTCCTAATAACTTTGATAAGGTGCCACACAATAATGATATTTTAGCTTCATGAGACAAGAAAAAATTTGTATGCTTGGAGCTCATGAACAAGCAATGAGCTCCAAGCTTCATGAGGCAAGCAAAACTTCATATAATTGGGACTCATGAACAAACAAGATGGAACCACATGTATTCAATGTGTGTTATGCAAGGTATCCATATAATAGTTGTTGTAAATGAAAAATAGTTTAAGGTATGTTCAAAGGGATTTTGCTTAGTTCATGCAAGGTCTCTTCTTATGGAAAATTGTGCTTAATATCTCTAAGAGAGGACAAGTCAAATAAATATCACACTCTCGAAGAAAATAAAAACCAATGAAACCACCAAGAAAAGGTTGCATCACAAGAAGAAGGAAAATCACACATTGAAACATGAATGTCGATGCATGCATGCCCCCACTTTAAAGCAGTTGATAACACCATTGTTGTGAGAAATTGATTTAAATTAGAAGAAGACATGAGAGGTTATTCAAAAATCCAAATCCTAAGTCATATGTTTTTGAATGAGATTATGTCATGGATAAGAATGCCACATGTGAGTCAACTTAAGGCATGTCGTTCACATCCCAAGATTTCTCTTATATGTACATGAAAGGTGGTTAACTAGCCAAAAGAGACACTGAAAAGTGACATACAAGGACAAGGCTATCTAACCCCTTTCCCCCACTTAGTGTAGGACAAGGATGAGCCAAAATGAAAAGAAGAACTAGGTGCTTCAACACAAGGAAGAGCACCATAGTCCTTAAGATATTGAATTTTGTTACTCAAAGCCTTACATTCATTAGTAGAATGACCATGAACTCTATGATATGCACAAAATGAAATCTTGTAGTAGAATTTCTTTCATGTTCTTAGAGGGAGAGATATCAGAAAATCTTATGGGAGTATCAACAAGATACTCTCTTGATTGAAAGTAGAAAATTTTCCTTTATTTTGTAACAAATATATCTCTTGTTTAGTACAGGATGCCATACTTACACAAGACTCTCTAGATTGAGATATTTTGTTCTCTTCTTTATAGGATGTTCTAAACTCAAATGAATTCAACTCATTAGTGTTTTGTGAGATGAAATTGACATTAAGTGAAGATTTTTTTGTTTTGTTTTTTTCTTGCAAAGATAATAATCAAGAGAATTGATGTTTATCAGTTTAGGATGCACATCTGTTAAATTTGGCTTAGAAGAATCTTTTTTAATAATATTGATATTGAGTGATGGTTTTCTTGTGTCTTTTGAGGGACAATAACCAAGACCACTAGTATTTTCTTGCATGTGAGGCTCTATAGGGACATAGATACCTTGTTCTCTAGCACCACATCCTTTTCCACTATATCCAAGTGGTTTCATAAGCTCACAATCTCTTCCATAAAGTTTCATCTCTTTAGGATCCAGAGGCTATTGACAGTTAGTTTTCTCAATTTTTTTTGTGTATATTGTATTTTCTTGTAAAGTGGTTGAGGTGGATGATTTCGAAGGGTCTTCCAAATTTTGTGTTGATATTACTATTTTTTATTTTCCCTTTTCAAAGTATTTGTTTATTATCTTGTATTCTCCCATGAATGTTGTTTCGAAGTCTAAGGAACCCCAATCATCTTCTAATAGCTTCATGACTTACTCAATGCATGTTTCTTGTTATTTCTATTACATGTGTTCTATATGTGTAGTTTGTGTAAATTTTTTCAAAGGATTCTCTTTATTTTTCTCAATTTTTAAACAATTATTTGGTTCAAGGTCAACTTCAAGTTTGTACATTTTGTTGTTGTAGAAATATTTCATTTTATGATGTAGAGTAGAAGGAACCCCATTCATTGCATGAATCCACGATCTCCCTAAAAGGAGGTTATATGAAAGATCATGAGATATAGCATGGATCAATGTTTCTAATGTGGCATTTCCAACTATAATAGGAAAATTCATCACACCAAGTGGTTGTTTTCCTACATTTTCAAATCTACTAATGGATAAAGAGGTAGGTTGAATTTTTTATCTATCCACACCAAGCCTATCCAAAAGGGTCACACTACACACATTAAGGGAAAATCCATTATTGACAAGGGTTTTTATGCATCTTCCCTTGTATTGAACTATTACCATGAAAGCATCATGTTTTTTTTGCACTCCCAAAGGAGGTAGCTGAAAAAAATGTCAACATTTATTCCTTCAATCATGGCCGATATGTCATTCAGATTTGCACCAAATGGAACTAAAATTTGTTGCAAGGAACTTTGAATCATGTTATGGTAGTGAGAGATGCTTGAATAAGGTCCCATAATGATATCTTAGTAGGAGCATTCTTTAGTTTTTCAACAAGATCATATTCCTTTCTACTTTATGAAGCAAAGCGAGGGGGACCTAGTAAGATAGGTTGAGTTAATGGGAAGGATCTTGGTTACAGATTGTTTCTAGTGTTATATGTATGAGCAATGGTATTAGAACTCAACTACTACAAAACATTTTTCTTAGGTGGGTAAAGGATAAGTTCAATTTTGTTTTGATTCTACTATTTTTAGATGGTGGGTAAAGAATTAGAGGATTCTTAGGATGTCCCACAGGTATGTAGGAGGTCCAATAGTGAAGGGGGATCTAATGGACACTTGTGCATTCATAAACTCAGCGGTCTTGATTTGATGTGTTTCTAATAAAGGGAAATCTAGGATCACCTTTTTACCATCACCTAAAGAAGCCACACTACTATTGTTGTCATTTTCTTGCACCATCGTATCCTCCCTAGAAGGAGAGTTGTTTGGAGAACTCCAAACAAAATGTTCTTGAAATTTAAGGATTGGTTCTTCCAAAATGATTTCATCACAAGTAGGGGAATGATCAATGGTTGAAATAAGGGTTTCCCTAGGTGAAGGGGGAAAACTAAGGTTCTCATGACTTACATCGATCAAAGTTTCTTCACAACTAGGAGAGATACTAGGAAGAGAACAAATGTGATTGTCATGATCATTTATGATTTCATTCCTTTTTCTACTAATTCCTTCCAAGATAGGATAGGTAGGGGAAGGATAATAAAGAGGGTTGTTATAGAGCTTAAAGATTTTTTCATCTAACATCAACATATCCTCATCATTTACAATGTCATCCTCTTCCACTAAATCATTCTCACAAGCAAAGGGGGGATGGAAATTAGGTAAGGTTATGTTTAGGAATGTGTCTATGATTTCATTCTCTTGTGCACTATAATATCTTAAAATGTAGGAGAGTTTATAGAAGAGGAGCTTTCAAAAATTTCATGATTCTCAATGAGTGCATCTTGTAACATAAAAATACCTTCATCACATGTAGGAGAGGTATTAGGAGAAGAGCAACTATGATCATCAAGATTGTCTATATTTTCATCATCTTCTATCACATCATTCCCACAAATAGGAGAGATAAGAGAGGCTATAGGTGTAATTCAAGTGGCAACATTTTCACTTTCTTGTACTAAGAGACTCTCATAACTAGGGAATGCATTGAATGAATGACTAACATGCTTATTGAATAATTTTTTCTTTGCAAATATGGAAAAGACCAAAACTAAAATTTGTGAACACTAATCTATGGAAACTCAAAATGCAATGTAAATACCTCTAGAAGAAATACAATTTTCACATTTCAAAAAAGGTAATTGACTAATTACACTATGCAATGATTTGAAAATGAGATGTTGTAAGTGCAAATTGGAATTAAGCAGTGCATGAAATGAACCACTCTAAGCTATATTTAATGAAATGCATGTAACATAAACTCAACTAACTGAAAGAGATAACTAATGGTAGTAAAAAAAAGTGTAGAAACAAGGTTTTAAATGATATAAAGGGAAATTTCATATGTGCACTAGGACTAATTCACCCAAAGGAGCGTATGAGTCCCAATGAGGATTTTTTTTCAAAAATTTCAAGGAAATTTAAGTGATTTTTATGATTTTTATTTTGTATGATTTGTAACCTAAGTGAAAATGTATATTTTATATGATTTGAGATGATTTGAGATGAAAAAATGCAACCTATATGCACTTTTACTAATGCAAGATTTGAAAACCCTAGATGCCAATTAACTAATGCAAAACCTAATGTAAAGTCAATGCAAGCTAAATCTAGGATGATAATGGACTCCAAATTAGAAAGTGAAATTTTCTAAATGTAGGTTCGCCAAAATGAAACAATGAAAATAGTGTTCCACCCTTTGGAAGGTGGAAAAAAAGCTAGGTGTTTAGAGACCTAGAATTATTTCCCTCAAGTTTCATTCAAGGAGGCCCTAAAGATCTCAACCCAAGAGTAGAATAAAGGTAAGATATTCAATAAGGGTGTCCTAAGGTATGCTTAGAGACTAATTGAGGCTAAATGAGGGGTTCACCATCAAGCTAATGAAATACAAGATCTAATGTTAAAACCTAGTGATGCATGAAACTTGAATGTATGACCTAGAAATGCATGCAAATTAGAATAGAAAGGAAATAAATCATAATGGTGCACCTAGGAAGCTGTGAAGACCTAGAAACAACTCTAAATTGCTAAAAAATATTGATTTAGAGTATACTAGGACTTGTTGTGCCTATAGCACACACACCCCATTCAGACCGAGGACCTCCTTTAATTGTTTCACTCTTGTTGAGTTGCTTCACTTTTTCCTCATTTTATGTGACCCTATTTCAGAGCTTAAATTGGTCACATGCCTCAAATTTATCAAATCAATATTGACCAAATCACCTACCCAAATTTTCACTAAGTTTCAAATATCTGTGGGACTGAGTTGTAGTATTTTGCCTTCTATTAGTCATCACATCCATCAGACCTAGCAGACCCACAGTTGTGGGTCTCCCTCTACAAGTCATTGTCCAGGCTTCACTGATCTCTACATCTTTCTTGTTACATCTACCTACATGGTGGGTCTTTCACTCACCTTTTTCATTGATACCTACACTGAACATCCAATGGTGCAGGAGTTTCTACAACCCTACCTACCCGAACTTCATCGTACCTACAATTAATGGTGGGAATTAATGGTGGGTTGGCTATATATACGTGACCTCTCACCTATCATTTTCACCTAGAGAATTTCAATTTGAGGAGAGAAAGAAGACCCTATTCACATGCAAAGTTTCCCACTCAATTTGAGCTAGATTTTCTTTAGTTTTCCACATGATTTCGAGGTATGAATTTGCATCCCTTTTCTTTTCCAAGAATTAAAAATGTTGAGAGATTCTATAGTTAGGGTTTATAAATATTCAAAATCAAAAATCCATCAAACCCAAGGTTCATCTAATACTAAACCTGATTTTGGGGTATTCACTAAGTGATCATTTAAATAAACACTAGTAGCCCCATGTGCTTTGATCCCACATTCATCATTTTGTGAAGTTTTTCCTTAACAGTATCCCTGAACCCTCATGCAAGAATCTGCTTGCCCGTAGCCATTTTCTAATAGAGAAACTGACCCCATGTCCCACTACGCTAAACCACATCATCCATCATTGGAATTATAATCTCAAGATTTTAAGGTTTGCAATTGTTAGGGAAGGATTCCACTGCAGGTCCACTTGAGAAAAAGTTCACCCCTACACGGGCATTACGCTAGCAGCAAAACATTTGTATCCACCCACTCCTTTGGCTCCACCTTGTCCATTATTGTGAATGAACTATCCCTTGCACTCTGTAAAATTAGTTAATTCCCAATCACCCTACAAGTCACCTCCTATGGCCCACTGTCACCGGTGGTCATTGTTTAATGTTGAACCTCCACATCATTCCATATGGAAAACTTTGCACCAGCTTCCTGCTACCCCAACCCTGATGTCTTTGGAAAACTGCTAAGTCTAAAATGAATGTGCGGGTCCACCCATGCGGGTGTCCACAATCAAAAATTTTTCCCCATAATGTCACTATCTAACTTCCAAGTGCCCACACCCTTATCCTATGCGGGTTCCACAAGCCTTATTTCCTCAAAACTGAAGTTAAGGTTTTCAAATGAAAATTATACTATGGGAGGCCCCTACAGGTCCATCCTTATGGGTGTCCATCCATGGGAGGCTATCACCCCAAGGTAATTATTTAATGGAAAAATCAGCCTAACTCTCCATTGTGCGAATTCTAAATTGCCCATAACCCCAAACATTGAAATGGGAAAACAACTAACTTTCAAGAAAACTTTTATGGTGGGTTCGCTGGTGTGGGCTACTATTGTTAGGGTGCCATCCTCACAAGTTCATTCTTTAGTAGTAAAGCCCCAATGACCTTCTTCCACCCATCTTTCACCCTCTGAAAATGTTCACAACAAAATTGACTAATAAAAAATGCTTCATGATTTCTATCATGCAAAGCTTCAAATGTGGGAAGACATTCGCTAATCGTTGTTGTTTTAGCTACAATGACCTAACAGAATCCCAAGGTGCGGCCTCTGCACTGACTGACTCCACAACCTCCAACTTATAAAATTTAAGCGAACTCATGAAGGAAAATGACCATGTGGGTTCTACCATGTGGAACTCCACATGCAGGATGCCATCCACCCTTAGCCACTCCTTAATGACAAAACATTAACATCTTTCCAACCTATGATGTATTCATTTCTCACACCCACATAAGCCAAGAAAAACCAATTTTGTGAAAGAAAACAATTAAGGGTGCCCCATTGAATATTTTTACATATTCCCAATCACTCCATAAGGAATTTACCCATCAAACATAACATGTGGAAATTCTCCTGCAGCCAGTTTTTTGCGGGATTTTGTGGCTCCAACGTTGTTTCTTAAGGGATTTCTTCATAGTGGCTTTTGAAGGGTAGACACCTGCATCCCCAGACCTGCATTTGCACAAATAACCCAAATGAGCTTCAAATGGTGAACAATGATAAATGTCATCATTTTAAAAGGGTGTATAAATGGATCTCGCAGTGAGATTGTAGGATTCAATTGACATTCATCTCCTTAATATGTAAATGCACTTACTATACTCTTTGTGTGGAGGATTTGTGGAATCTATTGATGGGCCATCAGAGAAGGCTATTGAGAAATTTTACAAGGGAAAGAAGCCCTCTAGAGCCCCTAGGGGTAAATAAGAAAAGGAACTGATGAAATACTAGTTCCATGGAGTAGAGTACAATTCCAAGATCATGTCCAACTAGGAAATAGTTTCTAACACTGACTTTGGGCGTGTGAATATAGATGAATTCAAGCAAAGAGCTATGGTCAATCCCACAACTGAAGAAGTCTTAAGGACAAAAGGAAGTGGCCTTGCAAAGGTATTCGGCTTTCCTCTTGCTCTCGTTGCTCTGGAACTAGTAATGGCTTGTTGAGAGTGTTATCACTTTCATAACAAAAAGATAATTTCCCAAGATGGGAGGGTATTGGTGGACTTGTCTACAAGGTTTATTAGTAAAATATTCAATATCTCTATTTTTGATGAGATGGAGGAGGTTGAAAAGGAATTTGATTTGAAACTCTGGCAACAGGATTCTTTGGGGTGTAAAAGGACAATCAATCAAAATTGGTTAAAGGACAAGAGAGGTAGTGCTAGCAAAGTACCTCAAACACTGTATAGGAGTGACTTCTTTAAAGAATATCATGATCTAGTCATGCTATTGAGCAGAGTGATGGGCCTTCCCAATGCTACATTCTTTGAAGAATGGATGTTTTACTTCATAGAGGAAATCCTCTAGGGTATAGCCAAATTTCACTAGGAAAAAATGATAAGCGACAATTTGCATTTTCAATTCATGGCAGTGAAGAAGAATTCCAAATTCTACATGACCTCCCATTTGGTCTACCTTCTAGTAATCAATTTCCCATACCAAGGGTTATTTTTTGTGGGGACCTTGGGAACCAAGAAAGGGAAGCTAAATGTCTATGACTGCTATACCCAATAACAATATAGAAATTTCAAAAGGGAATACAAAAGAGTTAATGATTCCTTCATCAAGCATATTATTAGACTCTTGGGAGGAGACTTTGAAAGAAGGGTAACACACAGTTCCAAGGAATTAATCAAAGTATTTGGATATCTATTCATCTGATTCCCAAAGTTTACCTACATCTAAGTAGAGGGGTTCTCAAGAAAACCCTATCGAATACCACACTACCCAAACAACAAAATCATTTTGTTAGAGCTTACTTGATAACTATAAACTACTCATACATTGCTGAGTGACAAGAACCAAGTGGGGGTTCCATATCCCCTAACCTTCAGACATGGAATGTACTCTTTCCCTACTGCCCCATATGTAGGGTACTCAGAGAAGGAGATGGAAAAGTATAACTTGGATCTACATATAGACAAGGGAAGCATGGATCCTCAGAACAAGCTGAAAAAATATGTTGGGAGGCAACATGCCCACTAACCTCATGTTGAAGACTTTTTGGAAAATTGTGAAGATGATAAAGAGGTCCAAATGTAGTATTATATGAGAATGACCACCTAGTTCATGAAATATATCAACTTGTTCCTTGTGCCAGACCAAATTGTTGAAGATGACAACATTGTGGATGAAAGATATAATGCCTTGGATGATGTACCACTACCAATTATTGATTGGACTAGAGAAGAGCTCACCAACCTTGACACTCTCACCCACCCTATCGAACAAAGTACTAAACAATGCATTGATAGAAAAATAGCTCACCTACAAGCCCAAGGTGCAAAATTGACACATGAATAGCTTGAAGATGAAGTTGAAAGTGAAACTAACAGTGATGTCACCATAGGATCATCAGAAAATCTCCCAAGTCCCCACCTATTATTAGATCCAAGAAGAGGAAAGATGCACCTGAGCACAATCCAAAATAAAAGGTCTAGGAAAATTCTATTCCCTTTTTCATTTTGACATTTCTTTTAAATTTGAAGCTTAAGAGAAGTTCCATGATTATTTTAAAGCCAAATTTGATGAACTTAAAGGATTTTCATCTTGTTATTTTGAAATTTCTCCAATTGTTCATTACTTCCAAACTTTATAAAACTCCATTTGTTGACCCAAATCCCTCTATGCTTAGTAAACCATAAAGGCCAATTATGATTACTAGCAAATCACATCAATCAACTGAGTTTTTCTTGCACTGTCATGACCCAAAAATTGAGAGACCTTGGGGTGATTTCAAAACTTAGTTATAGAAATTACCTTTCAATATATATCTACTTTAGCATACTTGTGTGTTGTCTGTGTTGAGAAGTACAAAAACACCCATCAACAGAACTAGTGCTAGAAGGAGGGTTAGGCTAAGCTAGATTAAATTGGGTTCTTCTCCCCTCAAAGATTTAATAGAGTAATCAGTTGTACAGTAGACAAGGGAGAATTCCCAAAGCTAAAGACCTCTACTAAATCTAGGAGAGTCAAGAAAGAGGAAGCATTAGCTTCAGCCCCACCCACTCAACCTCCATCTCCTCCTCTCCCTTCCATCCCTTCATCTCCATCCTCTCGTTTGCTCCAAATATCATTTTCTCCATTCACCTCCCACATCTAAAGTATTTCCATCACCCCCACACCTCATTCACAAGGTATTTCTCCACTTCAACCCCAAGTTGCTACAGTATAGCCATTACCAACTCCACCTCCACTGATGGCTTCGTTGGGAAATAATCCATCCCCATTCTCCTTTAATGACTACCATGGTATGCCAAAGAATCTGAAAGGATTTTGCATCAAGTTTCATCTACGTGATCAACAAAGGATAACAAAAGGACACATCAAGATCTTTCAAACAACATTGAAGCATATAGAGATCAAACACAAAAATGTGGCTTGGAAGCTCTTCCCTTATTGATTGGGGGATGAATCATTTTATTGGTATATCCATCTACCTACAGGCTCTATCACTTCTTTGGATCAAATGAACAACACATTCCTACAAAAATTTAAAGTCCCTATCAGTCTCATGGAATTATATCAGCAATTTATGTTAGTAAGGAGGGAAGTCA
The DNA here is from genome assembly GCA_007258455.2 of Sequoia sempervirens. Lineage (NCBI taxonomy): Eukaryota > Viridiplantae > Streptophyta > Pinopsida > Cupressales > Cupressaceae > Sequoia > Sequoia sempervirens. The sequence continues at coordinate 7,584,352 of VDFB02018296.1, read as the reverse complement.
ATGAGCCTATTAGCTCATTCAATGATCACTTTCATAGGTATTATATGAAGTTGCAGCCTTCCTACATAGTCGATGATGCATTAGGTAGGTTGGTGTACTATGTTTCCTTAGATAATCTCACGTCTGCCCTAGTGAAGAGAATGCATCAACTGCCTACAAGATTAGTGGATTCATATACACAAGCAATAAAGGCTAGCACAGATTTGAGATAGCACATCACAGGTCCATTTTCCTCATTGGGGCCAACCTCCAACCCTTCTCAAATCCATGGGCTCACTCATTCCGTGGCTCATCAAACACCATTGATAAACCAATTTCCTTTACCTGACAATCATGCCACATCTAGGGAAACCATTAAATCAAGATCCATTAGTGCCAAACTACTTGCAGGATTTGCAACAACAGACTTATGCTCAACAATCTTAGGTGCCTTTATACTTGTAGAACTTCGAATTCCTAGCTACCTAGAAGAGCCAACCCTTGTTGCAGCCCATTTTTCTTCAAAACTCAATACCTCCTCAAAATAATGCAGGGAAGGATCGGATCGATGAATTGGCTGAGTTAGTGAAGAAACTATCCACTGAGATGACTCATCTAAGGAACCAAAACAACTAACTGCAGGCTTCCCAAATAAGAATTCAAGAGAATCTCCATTGAGATAATTATGACTTGGGTATGTCCTTGGGACATAATTATGAAAGGGGACAAAACTCGGGTTAGAACCTTGAAATAAGGTCACCACAAAGGAAAAATAGAACATGGAATACTAAGACAAATAATGGAGTCATGGCTACACCTCTTGATCAACTGAGTAGCGTACATAAATCAACAAGTGGAGTTCACCTAGATGAAGTTGCATTATTTGGATGGTGTCAAATTCATAAGACAAATAGGCATTTCAAGTTGGACTACCTGGAGTTCCAAACTACTATAGAAATCTTCCAAATGGAAGTCCAAAATGTTTTTGAAGGTTCAAGTTGTAGAGATATTGTTCCATTAGAGCTGTATGATTCCTCAATGTTGGTGGTTAACCAAGCTCCTTTCCTACAAAGTGACAACAACACACCCAAGAAAGAAGCCACAACCAATGAAGGAGAAGAAAAAATGGTAAGTACCGAGAGCTCCCTATCTCAACTCTTTGATTTAGTAGATAATGGTCCTAAAGATGAAGAAGAGCAATGTGAGGATGAGGTCCACATGTTCCACCAAAGAGAAACTTCTTACAACTTAAGGAATAGACAAGTTGGTGGTCCTTTCACAACCTCTACTCCTAGAAATTTTAATACCCCACCTAACCCTAATGACAGCAATAATTTTACCAATCTTGAAGTGCCTACCCAATATTTCAATAGGAATAGGTAGACTAATCTGACTCAAAACCAACCCGCTAGTGTTTTCCAACATATTTTCTCTAAGGTAGAAGTCAAACAAATGGGTAAATATGTAGTGGAAGAACTAAATAAATTCAAAGTGATACTATTAGCCTTTAAATGTTAAGGGTTTCCACTATCAAAAAATCCCTTTTATGATCATTGAATGGAACTACCATGTCAAAACCAACTCAAGAGATACTTGTAAAGAGAGTTTAATTTGATACCTCCAATAATGAGTCTGTGATCAAGGAAATCATAAGAAAGAAACTTGATCAACCCCCAAACCAACAAACTAGTAAAGGTCAGCCATTGGAAAAACCTCCAACCAAAGAAAAAATTCAAGCACAAACAAAGGATAAATACAATGACAAGGATAAGACTCAAGTGGCCCAAGCTGATGTTTTTGTGGGCTTGTTTCAAGGGAAGTTAGAAACTCCTTTTCTTATGACAATTTGAATATTTGGAAAAAATTTGCATAACTATTTGCTAGACTCTAGGGCATTGGATAATATCATTCCCTTCAGAGTATGCCAACCATTCGGGATTACCCCAAATCCATCTAGACAAGACCGAGGCAAACATTGTTGGGGAAATGAATAGGATACCTATGCAAATTGCAGTTGATCCATGGGTATAACAAGTTATTGAAATTTAGGTTTCCCACATCCCCAACACCTACAACATCATATTGGGAAGAGACTTCACTCAAGATTTTAATGGTTATGCTGCAACCAACTATTCACATATGTGGATACCTTGGAAGGGGCTACACAATCAAATACGTATTGAACGAGAACCCCAGAGGAAGTTCATGATAACATAGTACAATAATACAAATGAGGTGTTGTTTGCGGAAACAAAATTGGGAAATTACTTCCATATCACCTACCAAAACAAGGAAGAAGAAGGGACATAAGAGGTCATTGTGGTATGCAGTGCCCCCACCAATTTGACCCATCTTCTTAATAGAATGGAAGTGTTGGTCAAGTTCAAATATGAATAATTCCAAGAGGATGGTTCTCTTGGGTTGCTTGATGGCTTCTAGGAATTCATGTGAAAATTTGTGCAAGATCAGCTTGGCCTAGTAGCTAGGATGGACTTCATAGAGTTATTGTTGTCTAGCTAGTGTAGAGTGCATGATGCAACCCATTCTAAGTTTGAATGTTGCCTATGTAAAACAATAGTAGAGCATATCAATTGGAAAATCACTCCTCAAGAGGGTATGGGAGGGAAGCAAGGTTGGGGCCAGCCCAAATACACATAGCCACCCAAGGATGCAAAAATAGATAAGTAGCTAGAAATTGGCATTTTCTCCATCAGCTTCAAAGGAAAGAGTCCCTCCAAATTCTAGACATTGCACTTTGATGGGTCCAAGTCCAAGCAGGGAGTGGGAGTAGGCTATGAACTCATTAGTCCTGTGAATAAGACATATTTTACTTCTCATAGGTTACAATTTTATTGCGCAACAAATGTAGTAGAATATGAAGTATTAGTTCATGGGTTACTCATGGCCTTGAGAAAGAAAGTCAAAATGTTGCAAGTCTTTGGTGACTTTGAGTTGGTTGTTAAGAAAGTTAGGAAGTTATACTCTTGTCATTATAAAAGGTTACCAAATTATATTCATAAAGTATGGAATCTCATAGAAGGCTTAGATGCATTCAATATTCAGTCAATCCCTCATAGCAAGAATCAGACCACTGATTCCTTGGCCCAAGCAGCTAGTACCCTCCAACCTCTATCATTAACTAGCTTAAAAAAATCACTATGGAGCTCACCTCAACCATTTCAATGCTTGAAAATTTCACTCATTTTCAAGTGTTCAATGATGAAAAGCACATCCTTGACTTCATCACCAACTTAAATGTATTTTCTTCCCAAATCATTGATGAAGTAGAGCTGGAGGAAGTTGAGCTTGATATTGAGGGAGTAATCAATTTTAAAACCAACACAATACCACAAGCCATGGTTCAGCTAGAAAGGATATTTTGCTTAGATTGCATCATAGATCAAGATTAGAAAAATAAGGAGTCAATAGAAAATCAATGTAACTCTCACATGGGTACTGCAAAAGATGTTAGAAATGTTTTTATTGGCAAAGTGTGCACCTCAAAAGAAGAGGAATTTTTTATATCCTACACACTTATCATGATGTGATTTCTTGGTGGTATGAAGACCTCAAAACATATGACATGGTGATTCATCCTAAGAAGTTGGTCCAAGGGAAAGCTATCACTCTTACGATGGAAGAAATGAAACATGACCTCACAGTGCAACAATATCACTTTTGAAGATGTTTCTCCTAACAAATGGTATGATGACATCATCTACTACCTGTTGAATAACAAGTGTCCATCACAACTACAAGGAGTCTAGAAATGTACCTTGAGATTGAAAAGTGACTACATGTTGCAAGGAGCTATATTGTACAAAATAAATCTCGAGGGAGTTTATCTCAAGTGCTGAGGGAAAGGTAGAGGTAGCTAAGCCGCTGAAGCAATTTCATGATAAATTTGGAACTGGCCATGGATCTAGCCCTTCAACAGCCCATCAGATCCTATAAGCTAGGTATTATTGGCTGACCTTGTTTAAGGACGCTCACCACCATATCAAATCCAATCATGTCTATCAGACTATTGCCACCAGGGAAAGGTTGTTGGATGTTTTAGATATGGTTGTTGATATGTGGTTGTCATTGATGTAAAAAATATTAGTATTTGGTGCACTAAAGACTGTATATGTTGAGGATATTGAGAAAATTCTAAAAGAAAGTATTCCTGGTTCCTAGTGGAACTATGCAAGTCAATAAGGCATTGTGTTTTGTACGTTGAAGATTAGATGATGTGGATTTAAGGGTTTAATGTTGAATGTTTCTAGATCATTTACTGGAAGTTTCAAAGGTCTGCATGAAGTTTCGAGTATGTTGTGGTCTGATAGTATGTTGCTAGTCTCTGTTAGTGTTCCTGAATGAATTTTGTGTAATTCTTTTTTTCTTAGTTCTTGCAGGTGCTTCTTTGTTGTTTCTTGGTTTTATGTTGTGTCTCTAGATCATTCTCTATCTTTTTGGTACATCCACATTATTTAGAGAGTTCATGGTTGAATATATTTGTGTGCATGTTAGGTTTTTCTTGTTCCTAACATGTTGTTTGTAGCATGTTGTGGATCTTCAAGGTGTAATTAATTAAATTATTCTTGTGTTGGAGATATTAATTTGTCTCTCCACTATGTTGTGGCTAACCTTGGTGGGCACACATTAAAATTTTATTTGTAAATTTGGGCCGACATTACAAATATATTTTATTTCTTTGGCTGACGAAGTGGTGATAAAATTTCATGTAGCAAATATATAAGGGCGATTAGTTCATTGTTGAAGAAGATGCTTCATGTGCTCCTATGTGTTTATGTGTAAATATCATTCAATTGTTGAGTAGAGTGTGAAGAAGAATGTGTGAAGTGTGAAGAAGTGTTGAGCTTAATTGGAACTATAAGCAGGCTTGTGAAGAAGCTATTTTATTAGTTCACAAATATTGGATGGTTTTAATACAAACCCTATTGTTGGACAGTGATTCATCTTTTGTAATTGAGTAGTGACCTCTAGGAAGTGTTCCTTAATGCATGCACATTCCCCTTATTATTTCTTTTATACTTCTAGCAGAGTATAATCTTGTGGACTAACATCCACCATGGCTTTTTCCCTAATAGGGTTTCCATGCAAAAAATCTTTGTGTTCTTTGTCTCTCTAATATGTTGATTGTTTATGGTTAATTGCTTATTCATCAGATCTGAGATTAAGTTAAGATTAATAAGAATATTTTTAGTTTCTATTACAACTGATTCACCACCCCTATTAGTTGTGTGTCCTTGCTTTTCCAACAATTGGTATCAGAGCAGGATCCTCTAAAGAAAGTCTAATAGCTTGAGGTGATACGAGATGGAAACAACATTCAAGAAGGACAATCCTATATTTGATGGCTCTAACTACTCACTATGGAAAGTTAGGATGCAATTCCACTTAATGTGTATTGGTGATGCTCTAGAAGATTACTAAAAATTAATATGTCATTCCTCAAAATGGTCCCTCTACTACTGATGAGATCAAATATGTTGAAAGCAATATCAAGGCTATTGAAGCTTTGGTGAGTGTCTTGACAGATTTGGAGATGGCTAATGTGGTAGGTTTGAATATAGCTCATGAAAAGTGGACAAAACTAGAAACTTTGTATGAAGGAGATGCACAGGTGAAGATGGATAAGCTACAAATCTTAGAAGGCAAGTATGAGAATTTGAAGATGGGTGAAGATGAAAATATCACCTCATTTATGCAAAGAGTAAATGAGATAGTGATGGGTATTACATGTGCTAGTGGTTTTGTGGATGAGGATGAAATTGTGGCTAAAGTACTCAAATCCTTGCCTCCCTCCTACAAAATGAAAGTTAATGCTATTGAAGAGTTCAGATCAATAAACAAGTTGACAAGAGATATGTTGATTGGGAAAATTGATGCTTTTGAGACAAGTGATTTTGGTGAATCCACACCAAAGACTCAATCTGTGTTTAAGGCTACTGTGTATGGAAGCAATAGACTAAGATATAGTCTAGTTTAGAGTTCTAGGAAGGTATCCAAGTATGATGAAGAACTGAAACATATCGAAGAAAAAGAGAGAGAAGTAGAAGAATTGGAAGCGCTGATTACAAAGCAAGAAGGGAGAGGAAAAGGTAAATATTAAATGTTTTTCATGTAGTAAAATAGGTTATTTTGCATTAAGATGTCCTGAAAAAGTTCCTAGATCTAAACCTAAGAAGTCTAGATTCCCGAAGAGATGCTACTTTGCTAAAAAAGTAGTGACTCATGAATAATATGATAAAGATAATGGAAAAGAAGATGATTGGGCTTTCATTGCTACCATTGAAAATAATACTGTGGATACTAAATCTAAAAAAGATGAAAAAGCTCTTGCAACTCAAGTTGAATAAAAAGATAAGTGGCTTATTGATAGTGGATGCTCATATCACATGACCGGTGACAAAAGTAAATTTGTGATTCTGGAATAGTATGATGGTGGAGTTGTAAGATTTGGAGATAATAATGTTGGTATGATTCATGGAAGAGGATCCATTTTCCTTGGTTGTAAGGAAAACACTAATGATGTCCTCTATGTTGAAGGTTTGAAGCACAATCTATTGAGTGTTGGAGAGATGGTTCATAAGGGATATGATCTATAGTTTAGAAACAAAAGATGCAAGATACATGGAAGTTTCAGAAACTTGATTGCAACAGGAAAACAAACACAAGGTAACATTTTTCATTTGAATATTGCAAGTGGAAGTTGTTTGAGTGCTCAAATAGATGAAATTTGGTTGTGGCATAGGGGATTATGTCATGTAAGTTTTGAAAACATTATCAAGATAAGTTTTTCCCAAGTAGTAAGAGATCTACCTAGATTAGTGAAGCCTGCTAATATAATCTGCAAGGAATGTCAGATGGGTAAACAAACTAGAGTCTCCTTCTAGAGAAAAAATTTTCATTCAAATAATTTACTAGAACTACTACATATTAACCTTTGTGGTCCTTCAAGAGTTAGAAGTGTTCATGGAGAAAGGTATTTTATGCTAGTTATTGATGATTACTCTAGAATGATTTGGGTTTCCTTTTTAAGAGAAAAATGTGAAGCTCTAGACAAATTCAAATGCTTCAAGGCTATGGAAGAAAATGAGAAAGGTTTGAAAATAAAATGCTTGAGATCTGATAGAGGTGGTGAGTTAATTTCTAAGGAATTCAACTCTTATTGTGAAGAACATGGAATTAAAAGACAACTATCTGCTCCTTGAACCCATCAGCAAAATGGAGTTACAAAAATAAAGAATAGAATAATTTTGGATGCTGCCAGAACCATGATGATGGAAGGAAATGTGTCTCAGATGTACTAGAGTGAAGTGGTAAGTACTACTATGTATACCTTGAATCGAGTAAATGTGAATGATAATTAAAGTAAGACCCCTTATGATTTATGGCTTGGTCACAAGCCTATTGTTAAGTATTTTAAGATCTTTTCAAGTAGGTGTTATACCAAGAGAGATGATGATATAGGAAAATTTGATCCTAGAAGCGATGAAGGGATTTTCCTAGGTTACTCTACTAAGAGCAAGGAATATTAGTGCTATAATAAAAGACTGAGAAAGATGGTTGAAAGTGTGAATGCCAAAGTTGATGAGGACTCTATAAAATCATCTAGACATTACAATTATGATTCAAAAAAATACATTACAAGCCAATGGAGAACACTCAAACACTAAATCTACTTCAGATTATTCCATATGTTCCAGTGAAGCAACCTCAATTTGTCCTGATAAATCAAGTTAGTCAGGAAGCTCAAACAAGTGTAGAAGAAAAATCTCAATAATCATAAGTCCAAGTAATTCCCAAAACTCCAAGGTATGTAAAGCTGAATCATTCTGAAAATCAAATCATAGGAGATAAGAGTAAAGGAGTGAAAACTAGAAAAATTACAAAAGACTATTGTCTAATATCCAAGATTGAACCTAAGAGTGTCACTATAGCCTGTCAAGATGAGTATTGGCTAGAAGCTATGAAGTAAGAGCTAACATAAATTGAAAAGAATGACACATGGCTACTAGTTCCTAGGCCTAAAGACAATAATTTGATTGGTACCAAATCGGTATTGAGAAACAAGCTGAATGAAGGAGGTGAAGTCCGAAATAAAGCAAGACTGGCATGTAAAGGCTATTCTCAAATTAAAGGTATTGATTTTGAAGAAACCTTTGCCCCTATAACTAGAATTGAAGTGGTGAGATTATTTCTTACTTATGTTGCATACAAAAATTATAAAGTCTATCAAATGGATGTGAATTTTTCATTTCTGAATGGAGAACTAGAAGAAGAAGTGTACATTGAACAACCAGATGGATTCCAATTAACAGATAAGGGAGATGTGGTTTGTAGATTAAAGAAACCTCTGTATGGACTTAAGCATGCCCCAAAGCCTGGTACACTAGATTGGACAAATATCCACTGAAGCTTGGATTCACAAAATGTACTATTGAAAACAACTTATACTTCAAGTTAGATCATGATAAGGAATTGATTATAGAATTTTTTTTTGATGATATCATTTTTGGAGGAGATGATAATCTATGTATGAAGCTTGTTGATGAAATGAAGAGTGAATTTGAGATGAGAATGATTGGTGAAATGAAGTTCTTTCTGGGATTACAAGTTACATGTTTGGACCAAGGGATTTTCATATCTTAGTCCAAATATGTGAAAGAGCTACTGAAGAATTTTGGAATGGATGAATCCAAACTTGTTGGTACTCCCATGGTGATTAGATGTAAGCTATCACAAAATGATGATTCTCCAAAGGAAAATAAAACTTGGTATAGATCAATGATTGGTGGATTGCTCTACTTGACATAAAATAGACCAAATATTATGAATGTTGTATGTATGGTTGCTATATTTCAAGTTGATCCAAAGGAATCACATGTGACTATTGTCAAAAGAATTTTTAGATATCTTAAAGGAACAACTGACTTTGGACTTTGGTATCCAAAGGATGGTGGTCTCACTTTGTGTTCATACACTGATGTGGATTGGGCTGGTGATGTAGATGACAGGAAAAGTACTAGTGGTTGTGCTTTCTTCCTAGGGAAGAAGTTGATATCTTGGTTGAGAAAAAAGAAGAATTCAATTTCTCTATCCACTGCTGAAGTAGAATACATTGCTACTACAAATAATTGCACTCAAGTGATATGGATGAAATAGATGTTGAGAGATATCAGAGTGATATATGAAGAGCCTATTGCCATATACTATGACAATTCAAGTGCAATAAACATCTCAAGTAATCTAGTACTACACTCTAAGACTAAACATATTTCAATTAAGTTTCATTTCTTGAGGGAAAAGGTGAATGAGAAAGAAGTCAGACTAGAATATGTGCCTACCAAAGAAAAATTGCAGATATATTTACTAAGCCATTTTCGAAGGATAATTTTGAGTATCTCAGAGGGATGCTAGGTGTAATCACCCCTCCTTAGAAGAACTAAAGATGCATTTATTTTCATCAATCCAAGAGCTTCATTGCTATATTCTGATCTAGATTGATTTTTTCATGGCTGCTACTTAGGGGGAGTAGTGAGATGTGTGGATATGTGGTTCAAAATGTGTGTTTGGAAAGGTCAGGGTTACCTTTTCCATTGATGTCAAAGGGGGAGAAGTGAATTGTGAAAAATTATTGTGGAGAAAAGTTAAGTTGAGAGGAGAAGTATAAAAGATGATAGTGTGTTGGGTTGATGGTATTTTTCACCTCATACAGTGTTTCCATCAATGCCAAAGGGGGAGGTTGTTGGATGTTGTGGATATGGTTGTTGATATCTAGTTGTCATTGATGTCAAAACTATTAGCATTTGGTGCATTGAAGACTGTATATTTCAAGGATATTGAGAAATTTGTAAAAGAAAGTATTCCTGGTTCCTAGTGGAACTGTGCAGGACAAGAAGGTGTTGTGTTCTATACATTGAAGATTAGGTGATGTGGATTTAAGGGTTTAATGTTGAATGTTTCTAAGTCATCTACCGGAAGTTTCAGAGGTATGCATGAAGTTTTGAGTATGTTGTGGTTTAACAGTATGTTGTTGGTCTCTATTAGTGTTCCTAAATGAAGTTTGTGTAATTCTTGTTTTATCAGTTGTTGTGGATGCTTCTCTATTGTTTTTTGGTGTTATGTGGTGTCTCTAGATCATTCTGTATCTTTTTGGTATGTCCACATTAGTCATAGAGTTTGTGGTTGAAGATCTTTGTGTGCATGTTTGGTTTTTCTTGTTCGTGGTCAGCATGTTGTTGGTAGCATGTTGTGGATCTTTGAGGTGTAATTAATTAAAGTATTCTTGTGTTGGAGATATTATTTTGGCTCTCCACTATGTTTTGGATGACCTTAGTGAATACACATTAAAATATTATTTGTAAATTTGGCCCGACATTACAAATATATTTTATTTCTTTGGCTGGCAAAGTGGTGATGAAATTTCATGTAGCGGAGATACAATGACAATTAGCTCATTATTGAAGAAGATGCTTTGTGTGCTCCTATGTGTGTATGTGTAAATATCATTTGATTTCTAAGTAGAGTGTGAAGAAGAATGTGTGAATTGTGAAGAAGTGTTGAGCTTAATTGGAGCTATAATTAGGCTTGTGAAGAAGCTATTTTCTTAGTTCACAAATCTTGGATGGTTTTAATCCAAACCCTATTGCTGGACAGTGAGTCCTCTTTTGTAATTGAGTAATGAGCTCTAGGCAGTGTGCCTGAATGCATGTTCATTCCCATTATTATTTCTTGTATACTCTAGTAGAGTATAAACTTGTGGACTAACATCCACCATGGTTTTTTCCCTAATAGGGTTTCTACGCAAAAAAAAAATTTGTCTATCTCTCTAATGTGTTGATTGTTTATGGTTAATTGCTTATTCATTAGATCTAAGTTTAAGTTAAGATTAATAAAAAGAGTTTTAGTTTCTATTACAACTGATTCACCCCCCCTCTTAGTTGTGTGTCCTTGTTTTTCCAACAAATGTATGTTGTTGTCTTGTTGTAGCCAATCGCTGAGGTAAGGCCCTTTGCTCAGCGGGGGCTCAATTTTATTGGTCTGATAAACCCAGCATCCTTTGTAGGCCATAGATATATTCTGACCGCTACTAATTATTGCACTATATGGACTAAAGTGATTGCTTGTAGGAAATGCACATAAGAAGTAGTTGTTAATTTTATTGAAATTTTTAATATAAATCGTTTTAGTTGTCCATTTTCCCTTGTATGTAATAATGGTCCTATATTTTCTTCCCTTAAGTTTGCTAGTTGGGCATTTGATTATGGAATTATGCTTAAATTTTCATCCAATTACTATCCCCAAGGGAACAGATTAGGTGAATCCATGAACAAGAACTTGATGACCATCATACAAAAATTTCTCATCACTAACCTGAAAGATTGGCATGCCCAACTACATTTTTCTCTATGGGAAGATCAAACACATCATAAGGAAGCCCTAGGAAATTCACCATTCTGCCTCATTTATAGACTAGAGCCTATTTTCCTAGTTCACCTCACAATCCCTACACTTCAATTCATCAACACTTACTGTGAGGAGGGGGAATGCAATGAGGGTCACTTAGCTCAACTGCTCTATTTGGAAGAAGTTTGCAACCAAGCCATAGAATTTTTTTCCAAACATCAAGGCATTGTCAAGAGATGGTTTGACCATAGAGCCAAGGTTAAGGCCTTTAGGATTGTAGATTTGGTTCTATGTTGGGACAAGGCCTGTGAGAAGAAAGGGGGACATGAAAAATTTGACAAGATCTGCCTTGGCCCCTTTCAAATTTTTGAGATTTTTGGAGATAATGTCTTTCACCTTAAGCACTCACTAGAGAGGATGTCTCATTTCCTGTCAATGGGAAATACCTCATGAATTATTTCCTTGCCTAAGTTTTCTAAGCTCACCTCTCTATATATAGATATATATAGTTAGAGTAGGTCTTTTGCTTTCTTTTTTTCTTTTTCTTCGCTTCCGCTTGCTTTCCCGCCTTTTCTTTGCTAAGGGTGTCATCCAATATTGATGTGGTGGTTGTGATTGGCATTTCCAAAGGGACCACTTTGCTATATGCTCCTTTTTGCTCCTTGGATAAGTCTTCATGATTTATCAATATTTTATGTTCACTTTCGTTAAATAGGTTTCCTCAATTAAACTTTGGCTTGATCTAGAATGAAACCCTTTCCTTTCACGTCTATCTCAGAATACACATCAAACACACTTTAAATACTCTTGATGAGATATATGGCAGTCATCATGAAACCTAGGCAAGTGAAAAATATTAAGTCTTCTCTAGTGACCACTATGATCTCCAAACCTACTATAAGCTTCATTGCTTATACAATTGGGAAAAAGAGTATTAAAAGGAATATATGAAAAGAAAAGAAAAATAAAAGGGAAAATATTGAAAAACAAGCAACTGTGTGGGTGTGTGAGTAACTTTATTAGGGCTATAGAAACCTGGCTAACAATAGATCAATGTTCATGGGGATTGCAGCGACAACTCCATTGAGGCTATGGATGACTAACTGGCAGTGGAGCAATGCCCAAGTTACTTATGGGGTTAGATCAACTACGTAGCTTTCCCTAGCTGATTGACTATTGTCCTCTACAATTTTTGAAGGAGAGGAATGAACTCATTGCACACACTCTTGAGATATTTTGTGATTTTATTCAACTAAGGATTCGGCCCTCCTTTAAGCCTTTATTTTGTTTTAGAAAATTTTCTTCTAGTCTACAAAACCAAAGATTCTAGGTTCCAAATGAATCCTTACCTTTGGAAATCTCAGGAGTTCTCTCCCAGTAGATTCACCATTTTTTGTGCCTAAAGCACACATGTCACATTTAGATCAAGGACTCCCTTTCCCTATTTCACTCTTGTTGGATTGCTTTTCTTTCTCCTTGAATTTTGTGTGCCCCTATTTCTAAGCTTAAATTGGTCACATGCCTCAAATTCATCAAATCCACCTTGACCATCACCTACCTTGAATTTCACTAAGTTTCAAACATATGCGAGACTTGAGTTGTAGTATTTTTCCTTTCGTTAGCCTTTGCGTCCATTAGGCCTAGCAGACCCATAGCTAAAGGTCTCCCTCTATGGTTCAGTGTCTAGGCTTCACCGCTCTTTGCATCCTTCTTGTTGCGTCTTCCTGCATGGTGGGTTCCACACTCACCTTTGTTGTTGATAACTTCACTGAATGTCCAACGGGGCATAGGTTTCTGCAACAAGACATGCACCCTCCACACTACCCCACTCTACAACCTCAAACTTAGAAATTTTAAGTGAACTCACACTAATAAAATTTGACTCAAAATCTGACAAAAGTTTGTCAGAATTTTGATGCCATTTTGTTGGTATTTTTTCATCGATTTTTTGACAAAATTTGAAACGTCAAAATTCTAACCCAGCTGATGATGCTGGGTCAGAATTTTGACATTTCAAATGTCATATTTTGAGTCAAAATGTATCAGTGTCATGAAGGAAAATGACCATGAGGGTTTCATCATGTGAAACTCTGCATGCGGGACACCGTCCAGCCTTAGCCACTCCTTAACAACAAAACATTAACATATTTCCCACCTACGGTGCCCGTACTCCTAGCACTTGCATAAGCCATAAAAGACCAATTTGGTGAAAGAAAACAATTGAGGGTGCCCAATCACATATTTTTACATGTACCTGATTATTGCATAAGGAATTTAGTCCATAAACATACCATGCAAAAATTCTCATGCAAGAGGCTATCTATGGGATTTCATGGCTCCAACGCCGTTTCTTAACAATTTTCCTCATAGTAGCTTCTATAGGGAGGAAACCTACATCCCCAAACCTGAATTTGCAAAAATGACCCAAATGAGCTTTAAATGGTGAACAATGATAAATTTCATGATTTTCTAAGGGCATATAAATGGATGTCACAGTGAATTTGTGGGATTCAATTGGCATTCATCTCCATAATATGTAAATGCACTTACTGCACTCTTTGTGTGCAAGCTCTATGGAATCTACTGAGGGGACATTAGAGAAACCTGTCAAGAAAGCTGACAAGGAAAAGAAACCTGCCAGAGCCCCTAGGGGAAAGAAGAAAAGAAACATATGAAATACTAGCTCCATAGAGTGGAGTGCACTTCCAAGATCATGTCCAACTGGTACATAGTTTTTGACACTAAATTTTGACATGTGAATAAAGATGAATTCAAGCAAATAGTCATGGTCAATCCCACTACTGAAGAAGCCTTAAGGATAAAAGGAAGTGGCCTTACAAAGGCAGCCAACTTTCCTCCCACTCTTGTTGCTCTGGAATTGGTAATGGCTTGCCAAGAGTGCTATCACTCTCATAAAAAAATGATAATTTCCAAATATGGGAGGGTACTAGAGGACTTGTCTACCAAGTCTATTGGTAAAACATTCAGTATCCCTATTTTTGATGAGATGGAGGAGGTTAAAAAGGAATTTTCTTTGAAACTATGGAAATAGGATTTGCTGGGGTGTAAAAGGACAATCAATCAATGTTGGTTAAAGGACAAGAGATGCAGTGCTAGCAAAGTACCTCAAACATTGTACAAGAGCAACTTCTTCGTATAATATCATGATCTAGTCATGCTTCTGAGTAGAGTGATGGGCCTACCCACTAATATATTCTTTAAAGAATGGATGTTCTACTTGATAGAGGAAACCCTCTGGGGTACCACCAAATTTCACTGGGAAAAAATGATAAGCGATAATTTGCATGATCAATTCATGTCAATGAAGAAGACTTCCAAATTCTACATGAGCTCATATTTGGTCTACCTTCTAGTATTCAAGTTTCCATACAAATGGATATTATTTGCGGGGACCTTGGGAACTAAGAAAGGGAAACTAAAGGTCTACGACTACTATCCCCAATTATAATACAAAAATTTCAAAAGGGAATATAGAAGAGTAAATGATACCTTCATCGAGCATATTATTAGACTCTTGGGAGGAGACTTTGAAAGAAGGGTAACACATAGTGCCAAGGTAGTAATCAAAGGATTTGGATATCTATTCATCCAATTCCCTAAGTTTACCTACATCTGAGTAGAGGGGTTCTCAGGAAAACCCTATTAGTTACCACACTACTGAAATGATAGAATCATTTTGTTAGAGCTTACTCGATAGCTACAGACTAATCATACACTACTGAGTGGCAAGCACTAAGTGGGGGATCCATATCCCCTAACCTTTAGATAGGGAATGTACTCTTTCCCTATTGCCCCATGTGTGGCTGGAAGAGTATAACTTGGACCTACATATAGACAAGGGAAGCATGGATCCTCATGAAAAGATGAAGAAATATGTTGGGAGGCAACACACCCACCAACCTCATGTTGAAGACTTCTGGGAAAATTTTAAACACATGATAAAGAGGTTAAGATGTGGCATTATATGATAGTTCATGAAATCTATCAACTTGTTCCCCATGCCAAGCCAGATTATTCAAGACAACAACATTGTGGATGAAAGATACAATTCCTTGGATAATGTTCTATGACCAATTCTTGATTGGGTTGAGGAAGAGGTCACTAACCTAGACATTCTCACTTGCCCTATCGAAAAGAGAAATAAACAATGGGTTGATAGACAAATAGCTAAACTAAAAGCAAATGGTGCAGAATTGACATATGTAGATCTTGAGGATGAACTAGAAAGTGAAAATGTCATGGAACTATCCCAAGATCATCTAGTGAAGCTCCTAATTATACACCTATTATTAGATCCAACAAGAGGAAAGATGCACCTGAGCGCAAGACAAAAAAAGGGTGTACTCTCAAAAGGCCACAAAGGGGCAATCATAAAAAGAGTGAAAAGGGTGGCAACATTTGTTCTAGAAATTCCAACTATTCAAGAGGAGGAGCATCAACATGAAGAGGAAGAAGAGTCTGAGCTACCTCGCTCACCACCACCTATCAATTCTTTCCTCCATATGCTACTACTGCCACCCCACCACTTTCCACTTATAAATCTTTGCATATCTCATAACTGCTCATCGTGGACATCTTTGTCCACCTCACCTCTATCTCGCCAACTGGTTTCGTGATGGTATTGGATTCTTCTTCTTCCACTAGTTCCCCACTATCATCCTTCTCACTCCCACCTCCACTTCCTACTCTTTCCATGTTACCTCCTTCCCTGCTAGCAACCACCATGGCATCACCCACTCTATTGCATGCCTTCACAGGCTATATGCAAAATGTGTCCACCGAGCTCTCTAGGGTATTACTCAAACATAAGGTCTAGGCATTAATGGCCCAAATTGTTACCACTTTTCCTCTCCCTCCACTACCAACCGATCCACCAAAGATGGAAGCAACAATTCAAATTAAGAAGAAATGGAGAGGTGCAACTTAGAACAACCCAAAGAGGCTACAAAGGACACCATTGAAGAAGCAAAGGACTCTAATAGGGATGTCTATTTTCAGTACCCTAGGAGAAAATTGAGTCTAAATATTGAAAAAGTGGCTTTTGATGAAGAGGGGCAGAAAACATCTAAAGGTGAAGGTAGGGATAAACTTGATGAGCATTATGAAGTTCAAATGTTTGATTAGGATCCAGATGAATAGTTGCCCCAAGAACACAAGGATGAGGAGACACACCCAAAGTAGCATCGATCTAATGTAGGGGAAACATATACAGATGTTGATGTTGAAATAATTGATGAGCCTCCACATACTTTCCAAGATGAGGGCATGAAACATGAAAGGGTTCTCCTAGAAGAAGAAGAAATGAAAGACAAAGAAGAAGAAACTGTGAAAGAAAAAAATGCTACTAAAAGAACATCACCAAAGAAAGAGAACATTACTAAGAAAAATGTAGAAATCACTGAGCTCGACAAAGGAAAATTCAAACAAGAAGAGGAGCCAGACGAGCAAGAAAAGAGGGATGAAGAAGCTCCTAGTGATGAAGAGTATGAACCTCAAAAGGAAAAGAAAGAGGAAGGTAATCATGAATAACCAAAGCAACAAACAAAATTCCAGATAGAGCAACAACTCAAGAAGACGACTCTTGTGGTTGCTGATCCTATGGCTTGGTTAGAGGAAATCTTGGAAAGAGCACAAGTGAGGACCCTTAAAGAGAAAAATCCTAAAATCATATTCCACATCACAGTTGATGCTTCTGGATCAAGAATACTATAATTGACCACCCATAATGTATACAAGGATGCCAGGACCATTCAGGGGCAAGATTACCAGATATCCACTATCAACCTAGGTCCAACATCTTGAGACCATAAGATTGATGACTTCTAGGGGTTTTTATCCACCATTATACAACAAATGAACAAGGACTAATCCACCAAGGAAGAGTTGAAAGCATAGGTAGTAGACCTCACTACTTACATTCAACAATGGACCTCAACAAAAGAAGAAGCCTCAGCAGAATCATTTGCACCTACCCTCCTCTCCAAGGAGGAGATAAATAAAATAGGAAAAATGAAGAGCTAGACCAATTCTACCTTAGACTGGTTTAGAAGGGTAATCTACAATGGTGACATGGGAATTCTTCAAGAAAATAGATTGCATAATGACTTTCGGACCTTGCAGAAGGATGCTAAGGAAATGATAAACACCTACAAGGAGTTCCCAGAGCTATATAGGATAACATATCCAAATCTAGAGAGCATCCTCAAGCTCTCCTAGAATGTATGGGAAAACAAGTTGGGGCTACCCAAAGAGGATCATTGGCTACTTGATGCATGCCTAATAAATTTTTATTATAGAAGGGAGGTTCTAGAGAAATTCTTATAGGAATTGGATGAAAATTACAAGTGGATCATGGCTCATCGGGTTGAGTGCAGTGATTACTTGAAGATGATGACAAGTTATGAAATTTCCTCGCTAGATTTGCAAAGAAGATTAAGCAAAAAATTCATAAGAGAGTGGAACAATGAGATGGCAACACATTGTCGCTAGACTTTATGGATTTTTTTTCCAGAGCCTTTATAGATTCCAAACAGATGATCAAGGTAGATTTGAAATGCATTGGAAACCAGGACTAGATGAGGGAAGGACTTAAAAGAATTACCTTTCAAATCTTCAAGAGAAAGCTCACGAAATATAAGAAGCTACAAGACATGATCAACAATTTTGTAGAGTACGCCACAACTCAAAACAATGCTAGGAAGCCTTACATTGATGATGAATACTTGTTGAAATAGTTATGAAGGCTAGAAGTAGCTAGAGGACAAAATAGACTAGGTGAAAAAATTGTGAAAAAGACAAAAGTATATTTTTATATTGTAATATATTGAGGGTAGGTGAAACCCTAAATGAGAATTAATCTAATCCATTCATTGTAATTAAATATTTTCCATTTATTTCACTTCTGGAAAATTATAAATACGGGTATCCTCTCATTTTCAAAGAGAGAGATGAGTTGCTGTAAATACATGTAGAAAAATATATGAGAAAAGTATTTTTTTATGGTTTCTTGTGTATTTCTCTCCATGTGTGCATGATTCTATCTCCAAGTACTTAATTTCAGCATTGGTGTTTCAAGCTTTAAGTTACTTTTAGTTATTAGTTCATGTTGTGCTTTAATGGTGGATGTATGTTGCTCTATATGATGCATTTTAAGCTCAAAATTTTAGCTTTTTGTTGATAATAAATGGCTATGTAAAGATAGTCTGAGAATTACTTATATTGATGCACTTAAGTTCAATTGTTGTTCATGCTTTAAAGGTGAACAAATAGTTTGAAAATCTATCATGACCCTTTGAAGATTGCACTAGTTTCATGAGACTGTGGGCTATCCTTGGTTATGTGGAACTTAGTTTTAGGAAAATTTTCCACTGTAGCATCCTCCATTGTTACTTTTTATCATTATTTGTAGGTCTAGTAAACTTCTATTCCCTTTTTCCTTTTGATATTTGTTTTAAATTTGAAGCTTAAGACAAGTTTTAGCATCATTGTAAATCCAAATCTCATGAACAAAAAGGAGTTTCAGCTTGTTGTTTTGAACTTGTAGCAACTATTCATTACTTAAAAACTTTATGAAACTCCATTTGCATACCCAAATTCCTTCATGCTTAGTAAACCATAAAGGCCCCTTGTGATTACCAACAAATCACATCAATCAACTAAGTTCTTCTTACACTATCATGACCTAACACCTGAGAGACCTTGGGGTGATTTCAAAACTTAGTTTTAGAAATTACCTTTCAAGAGAGATAGCATACTTGTGTGTTGTCTATGTTGAGAAGTAAAAAAACACCTATCAACAGGACTCATGCACCACTTTTGGTGTATCAGTCCCAAATTAGACTTTCTAGTCTGAAGTTGGTTTTTGGCATAGATTCTAGATCTACAAAAATATTGAAAATTTCATGTAGTGGGACTCATACGCCACTTCTAGTGTATTAGTCATGTTCTATTTTTTCAAAAAATTAAGGTTTGATTCTACTCTTGAATCTATGCTATTTCTCCTTGATCTAACTTTTGGATTTAAAACTATTGATTTTGGACCTATAGGTGACATTTTGTGAAGATGACAACCTTGTGACAACTTGATGACTTTCTCCAACCTTGTAACCTAATCTTCAAAGGATCATCAAGTCTTCAAAGCACCTAGATCTACAATCACACAAAGAGAGAGAGATAGAGAGAGAGAGATACAAAGTGTTGATTGTTAGGGAATAAGGGTTTGCCTTGGTCAAACCCCTTTAAGGTAATTAAACCAAATGATGAAACAATGAAACAAGGACATGAAACATGATACATGAAACATAGGACATGAAACATGGACAATGATACCTTGAATGATGTCTTTTAAATCAACAATTTAACATGAAATGGCCATGAAGGATGTAGATCTAGATCTTGAGATAAGTATAGAATAATGCTTGACCTTGGATCTTGAATGCAACATCAAGCACTAGCTCAATAACATGCTTGCTACTTGATAATCCTTGATGTGATGATGAATCTTGAATTTCTATAATAATTGATGAATAATCAGCCCTTGAATGCCTTAGAAATGATCTTGAATGTGCTCTTGATGATCTTGTAATGTCTTGGAATTCCTAACTTTTGAGTGCTTGACTTGATATCATGAATGCTTATGTCAAATAATGATTTGAGACCTCATTTATATAGGCGATCCATGTAAAATCCCATTAATTGAATCCCATTGGCTAACATTCATAAAATTTGAACTTAAAACTCAATTTTCCCACTCAAAACCTTAAAAATAGGTCAAATGGGACTAATACACCATCTAGTGCATATGGGTCCCACCCATATGCCATTTGTGGTATATGGGTCCCACCTAGGTGGGACCCATACACCCAAGGTGGCGTATGGGTCCCACAAGGCCAATTTGGAGAGAGTAAGTGTTGGGGTGTCAAGAAATTAAGTTTATTTATTGATATGGTCAAGATTTTGATTTAAATATGCCTTGGGATGCACAATATAGGGTATTATGGTCCTAGTAATGATGATATTAATTAAGGTCATTAATGAAAGAGGGCTCAAAATTCCATGTGAAAGTGTAAATAAATATACTTTACAACATTAAATTAAGGAAAAATGAGGTCTATTTATCTTAGAAGTGCCCTAAATCCAATGTGAATGTGTATGACACATTACAACACTAGATTAGATCAACTTAATTTACAAGCCTCCTAAATTTAATGTGAAGGTGTGAATAAATACACTTTACAACACTGAGTTAAGGAAAAGTTAGGCTTATTTAGTTTTAAAAAGGCCCAAAACCTAATGTGGATGTGTAAAACTCATCACAACACTAGATCAAGGTGATATCAAGTCTAACTTATCATTAATTATTCCCAAAATAAGTGAAATTGTAAAATTTCCAAGGGTGTACAATTTTTGTAACTACATAATGCAACAATGAATAATTAATCTTCAATATTTTCCCAATATTCTTTAGATCATAAACCTACACATTCAAAGAGAGAGGAAAGGTTGTACCATATAGGGTCTTGTCTTAGTCAAACCATTTGTTGGTGTTTCCACCTCCACAATGTAAAATTCAATTGAAAGATAGTTTATCCTTTTAAGGGTTAGAGGCTAAATGATAATTGAATGATGAATCAACCATGGAATGTAACTCACCACTCAAAAATGGCTTCCTTGAAGGATTGAATTCATGCACATCTCCTCAAGGCTTGATTGTTGTTGGATTGATTTTCTTTAAGACCTACAAGGTTTAGATCTCACAAAGAATATGATAACATATAAACATGTACAAAATCACATAAAGCTTGACATGATGCTTTGATATTGAGTTGGAATAAATTTTCTCTTGATTGCTCTTGACTTGCTTGATGCTCTTGACAATAATTCTTGCTCTTTATTTTCAATTAGTTTTCAAATGATGAAATGATTGGGTATTTATAGGTATTTAATCTAATTACCCAAAAATTAAACATGTCAAATTTAACATCATTTTCATGTATTAAGCATCTTGAATCTAATAGTGGGGTCTATTTTATTCTAGGAGGTCATTTCTGCAACTTCCTCCATAAAATCTTTAGTGAACACTCATAAAAATGTGTTTTATCTAATATTTTTTAAACATTAAATTTATGTTAATAGACACAATATGAACCTTAAACCATAAGTCTATAACTCTTACAACCTACACAACACATATTATACCTTGAAATATCTAAAATCTTTCCAACATTACCATGGCTTTAGCTTTGCACCAAATTTTCTCAAATAAGGTTAAGAAAAACTAGGGAGATCTCAAGTCCTTTAGCTAGAACCATAGCTTACATACCACTTGTTAAGAAATTTCCAAGTTGATTAGACTATTTTCTACATAAACTTATGATATTTATAAAGGCATATAAGCTTAAAAAATAATAATAATAATTTAAAAATCAAAGACATATCAAAATATTATAGAAGATATTCCCTAAAAACCCACCCTTAAAATCTATCCACATTTAATGTTTTATTTAGCAATGAAGCATTATATTACATTTATAGTTTCCATGATGTTTATTTAAACATCAAGCTCCTTCAACACAACCTTCATGTTTTCAAGCATAATAAGTAACCTTGCAGCTATAGATCACATGTAATGCTTCACATATGCACTCCACAAGAGAGTTCAATACAAATGACAACCAACCTCAATAACTAAATATGTGCTTTCTTATATAGATTCAAATACATACAAAACAACTAAGTAGTATTTGCTAAACAAAGTCTCTCAAATCCATGAGAGCACAAAATAATTAATGCCCTTATTTTCTTTTGGTACTAAGATTTATGAATGTACAACCCACACATAAAAAATATAACCTTTATTACAATAAAACTTTATAATTGAGGACAAATAAATATTTAATGCACATATAAATACATCTCAAAATGTGCACCACAAATAAATATGTTTTTGCATAATTAAAATATGTTTTCTTATGAAAGGTGTACAACACCTTATTTCCTAACAAGTATAAGCCTTTATAGGAGTATAGCCAACAAGAGATATATAAAAACTATAGCAACATAATCTAGTACCTACAAAAATTCATTAAGAAACTTTCATCTTTGAGCACACAATAAACATGAGAATGAATACATGAAGCCATCAAATAGTAGTTAGGAAGGCATGGGCTAAAATTTCCAAAAATGTGGCATCCTAATTTCTAGTTAAAATCCCAACACCTAAACCCCAAGATGAGTCCACAAGCTAAAAATAAAATATTCTATCCACTTTCCACAAGCTTGTCACAATCCACTCACCAATGTGGCCACTCCAATTTTTCTCCATTATCTCTATTTGAAGATTCCTTATGACATGATGTAACATACATCATAAGTTTCCGAACAAGTGTAACTCCCTCTTACAACTCTCTTATGCATCATAGCTATTATATTTTTGATGTGGGAGTCCCAACTTTAAGAGGCCATAAACTTTGATCTAGGAAGCTAGTTGAACCCCTTTTTTAATTTTACTATCTCTTTGATATCTACATTCCCATAGCTAAGGAATTATTTATCACCCCAATCTAACATTTTTAAGACAAAAACAATCTCTATAACTTAGAAATTGATTTTTTATTTTTTTCTAATATTTATAATTTTTGTGCTCTTAAAATTAGAATGTAATATTGAAACACCTTTCTTAACAAAGATATATCCATATTCATGTTTTATTTTCTATGTGTTTGAAATAATCTTCTTTCACGCTAGCTACTTGTTTACCATGAATAATAATTAAATAAGACATTGAAGTCTAAGTGAATGAAATATAAGGGTGAAAAGAACATAGCTAACACTTATACCTTTCTCTTTATATTCATTACATGTATTAGCCATTTTATAATTTGAGGAGTATTAAATTTTCTTATTTATGAGTTACAAGATTTTGTAAATAACATAAGCCTTGACTAAACCGAATTGTGTACATTGAAAGATACATCATTTACCTACTCATAATGTTAACTCACAATCATAGTATAAAATTAACCTAATTTGATTTCATTGCACAAGATCGAATCTTGCACTTTTAAATCTCAAATTTTAAAATTTACATTTAGGCTTATTCTATCCTTTTCTTACAAGTTGAACATTAGGGGAAAAGGGTGATTTATAACCTAGGTCATAGAACACCAATCTTCTCCTATTGTCACTCAAATATGCCCTAGGATCCTAAATTAGATTGACTATCAACACAAAAGGTGAGTCAATTCTCAACAAGGAAGACCTAGGAGGGAGTTATTTAAGCTTTGATGGGTTCACCACCAAGCAAAAGCTTGGGAAAGGACAACTTAACATTCAACTCACAAAACCTAGCAATGCAAGTCAAATAATGAGTGCAAAGGATGAAATTGAGCAATAGCAAGTTAGCGTATGTGTATCTGAGAAGTCTATAAATGTAATGAGGATTTTGGAAATGAAAAAATGCTACCAAAATATGCTAGGGAGGACTAAGACACCCTTATTGTTGTCTTAGTCCCACTATTGTTTTTTGGGGCAGGTGTGGAATCTTTGGATAGTAGAAAAAAATCTAAAAGAATCTCTATAAAATACCCTTGGGAGGACTAAGATGCCCTTGTTTCCAACTTATTCCCATCTTGAATCTCTCAAATCTCTTACAGTGATCCTGAGGCTCAATATCTACACTTCCTTCTTCTCCAATATTAGGTTGTGAAACTTCCAAATCTAGCCTGTAGATGAGTTTCCATGAAGATGATAACTTTGCAATGCAAATTTCCACTTGAAATGATCTTCAAGTCTTCAACCTAAACCTACAGACACAAACATGCAAGAGAGGAAAACTTGTTAATTGTTATTAAATGGGACTTTTCCTTGGTCAAACCCCTTGTCGGTAATTAAACCTTGGAATGAAATAGAATAATAAAGGGAAATGATGAATGAACAAAAAGATATGTTACAACTCACCAAACCCTTGTTATGAAATCTACAAACTTGTATGAAATGGCTAGCTTGAATGTAGATATTGACTTGAAGTAGTGCTTGATAGATCTTGACTTGAAATGCTTTCTTGAATCAAAACCCTACATCACAAATTTTAGCTCCAAAAACATACATGATGCAAGAATATCCTCGATATAATGCTTGAATCTTGATGATGGCTCCAAATAATTGATGAACTACTTTTGAATGCTCTTGTGAACTCAATTATGCTATTAGGAATGCTCTTACAAAAGTCTTATATGAAAAATGAATGAAAGAACCTTGCATTTATACTTATACATGCTTAATATCCTAAAACTGCACCACACCAAGCCGACATATGAATTCATTAAATAAAGGAGGCTAAATCTCGCCAAGATTTGAAATTAAATATTGAAAATAACCTAAGGGGGACTAAGACACCCTAGGTGGTGTCTTAGTTCTGAGGCATGAGACTTGGGGCAGTACTCCAAGAAGCCCTAGACCTTTGGAGGAAAAATACGCCCTAGGTGGTGTCTTAGTCCTAGTAAAAAAATTAGGGACACATAGCCAAAATCATTAAATTATCATTTCCCCTTTGAAGTTTATCAGGATTAGCCATAAAAAGATACAATTTATTAGGCTTTTGGATGCAAAATAGGACCAATTAAGACATAAATAAGGATAAACAAAGCAAGGCGAGCCCAAACAAGTGTGAAAATGTAAGGGTATATATTTTCCTACACTACATTTAGCCCCCACTTTAGTGAGAGGATGAACTTGCTTCAAAATCACACTAAAGTAGCCAACCACACAATCAAGAGGGTGACCAAGCCCCCAGGATTAAGATCCTATGATAGACCAACATAGGCATAAAGGAACACACTTGCAAATGATCTATTAAGTTATAACCAAAATCACCAACATACACCATCAAAGAAAGAAAAAAGAAAAATACAATAGATCAAGCTTCGACTGGCCATCTAACACGCTATGGAATGGGTCTAGGTTGTTTTTCCAAAAGAGGATTACAAGTGGAACATGTTTTCCACTATGCAAACAAAATGCATGATCACAAGGGCTAGTGAAGCTATGTGTTCACTAGGTGATCCCCAAGAGGTCCATATCAAAGTCATACTCTCATGAATATGATAAGGACAAAATAAAATGAACACTCACAAGGGATAATGAAGCTATATCTTCACTAGGTGAGCCCCAAGGGACCATATCAAAGCCATACCTCCATGGCTTTAATAAGGTACAAAAATAAAAATGCACGCAATAGGAAAGAGGGATGTTCGAAGAGATCTTGCTTAGTTTGTGTGAGGTATTAATCTTATGGGACATCATTCCTAATGTCTCCAAGAGAGGACCAATCATAAGCTAAAATATGCATAACTTAGGGAATGCAGTGTGTCACATCAACACTAAGAGGAATGTAATTTGTTGAGATAGATCAAGTTCTTGAAGGATATTACTCCCAATGTCACCACAAAGAGAAAAAACCACTGCATGAAGTAAGAAAATCACATAAAGGAACATGAATTCATGAAAAAATAATGTCAATGTATGCCCCCACTTTAAATAAATTTTTAAACACCATGTTGTGAGCAATTACCTTAAAGTAGCCAAACATGAAAAATAAAATAAAAAAGAAGAGAGGGTTGCCCCCTAGAAACACATAAGAGATCTATGGATTTAGGGTCAGCATCTGTCTTTGTTGCAATGATATTAGAGAGCTCAGAAGTATCATTCCCCAAATACACATAGAACTATAAGAATGACACAAAGAGAGAAAAAACAAAATGAAAAACCTTTTGGGTCAACATGGAAGAAACATAGGGTGTCTCGATGCTTTACATCATCCCAAAAGGAAAACACAAGAAAAAAATGGAAAGAAAAGAAAAGATACTGCAAAATATTTTTGGACAACATGGAAGAGACATAGGGTGTCTCAATGCCTTGCATCATCCCCAAAAGGAAAACACAAGACAAAAATGAAAAGATAAATGAAAATAAAATCTAAAGACCAAAGAAAAGGAAAAAATCTTCCAACATATATAGAAGATGAAGTTACAAATAGAGGAATGCACATTGAGAGGAAACATCAAAACTAATGGGGGATCACATTACACACATGCAATCAACAAAAAACAAAGCAAAAAGACTAGTAAATCACATGTGATTCAACCATCCAAAAATTCATTTGTATCCCAGTATTTTTCAATATATGTGGAATGCAGATCACTAGCGGGAGGGACAACATCAATAATTGAACTAGGAGAATCACTAGGTTCAACACGTGGTGCATCACTTAGTTTAGGAGGATCACCACAGTTGTTATTGTTTAAGCTCATGGAAGAGGAGAATAAAAAATTCAACTAATTATGCACTTCTTCATCAATTTTAGGAGTTTATTCATCGTCATCCAAGTTAACCACAATAGGAGGATGAATGATAATATTGATAGAAGGTGTTGGTCCTCATTATGTTGGAGACATAGGAGCTATTGGTGTTGGACGAGACTCATCATTTATTGGTTCTGTCATGTTTGGATTTTGATTTTCTATGTTGTTCTTTGTGTTCATCTTTTGATCAATAGAACAATATTTACGCCTACACTCTCTAGTAACAACATTTTTGTTTCCTTTATTGTGGTTTTCAAGTTGTGTTTATGTAGGAGCAATTTTTTCAACCATAGGTTCATTTTATTCTTGTGAGGGAAGATTAGAAGAAACCATCGAAGGTTGTTCAACCACTTCCTCTTTGGCTTTATAAATTTGTTTACAAGGCAGATTAGGACTTGTTTGGTGATCTCTTGGCCTTTTGTGGGAAATAGGCAGAGGATTTTTTATGGATGTTTCTTGGTTAGTCAGAAGGGATTTAATCTCAATATTGTTTTCTTCAAGAGGTGGAAGTTTGATAATAGGTGGAGGAAATTTTTCAAGGGATAACTTGGCTATGAATTTTTCTTTGAACTTTTCGTA
This sequence comes from Sequoia sempervirens, assembly GCA_007258455.2. Taxonomy (NCBI): domain Eukaryota; kingdom Viridiplantae; phylum Streptophyta; class Pinopsida; order Cupressales; family Cupressaceae; genus Sequoia; species Sequoia sempervirens. Next base: position 7,556,996 of record VDFB02018296.1, on the reverse strand, counting down.
GGATAAGGAAAGGAAGTCCTCATGGGGTCTTATAGGTTGCATGGGCTTAGTCCAAAAATAATCTAAGGAAAATTTTCCATGGGAAGATAGAGGTCTAAAGCCACTATGGTTGACAGTGAATATTTCATTGCCGACTGGAAACTTTAAGCACTTATGGGCAACAAATGAGAACACATTCATGGAGTGAAGCCATTTGTAGCCTAACTTCACATGAAATTGATCCGAATTATAGATGATGGAGAATGATACATTTGATTTCTTTGATCCTACTTGTAAAGGGAGTGTGATCAAGCCCATTGTAGCATGTGAAAAATCATCATGTGTTTTAATCCATGCTTTCAATTTATCATATCTATTTTGAGCGAGTTCATGCACATATAAGATTTCTTCTATGATCACATTCTCTCCACAGATGGGATCAATTAAAATCCCGGGAGTGGGCCTATTATTTATTTTTTCAGCTATGTAAAGAGGACCATAAAGTGCATGTTTGATTGTTTCTTTTTAAGAGAAAGTAATGTCAATAGGCATTTTGGTTTATTGTTAATGAGGCTCGATTTCAATCACTCCTATCATTGATATAATAGGAATTTGGTCATTAGTATCCATAGGACTCTATTCATCATCATCCATAGGATTTTGTTTGTTATTTCTCATGTTCTCATCATCTGTGTCAACAATCATCACATCAGGCTTAGTTTCATTAGCCTTAACAAATGAAATATTATGGTTAGGCATGGGATTGGTAAAAATTTGCAAGTTTTGGTTAGGAGGAGCTACATATTTATTACCTTTTTCATTCACACCTCCAATTTGGATATGATTGGAATCAATGAGGTCCTGCACGAGATGTTTTAGATTCTTGCAATTGTTGTGTATCATGTCCTCTTTGTTGGTGATAAGAACAATAGGCATTATGTCTAAACCTTGGAGGTAACAACTTTCTAGGATTAAGAGGTCAAATGGGAGGTAAGGTAAGCATGGTCTTGTTTAATAGCCGAGTCATGATGATGTGAAGTGTGTTAGGTAAGGGAGTAAATTATCTTTGTGGATCTCCAAAGATATAAGGATTACTCTTCTTAATAGCAGCTACTTGGGTATTGACTTGTTGGGTAGGTTGGGAGGTCAAATTTAGTTTAAGGAAACTTTTATTTTGTCTTCTAAAAGGCTAGTAGGTGTTTTGGTTTGAAGATTTAGAATATTTAGTATGGGTAGAGGTGGATTTTGGTTCATAACTACCTACATAATTTTGATAATCTCAAAGGGTAGTGCACAATTTCATGAAGGAAGGGAGTTTCATCATGGTAAGCTTGTCTTGTACCTTACTTTGTAAATTTTCTATGAACATATTTTGAAGGTGAAAATCAGAAATCTTCACACTAATTTTGGAATAAAGTGATTGGTAATGACTTTTTCACCCTCATTTTGTTTACATCTCATCAAATTAGCTAATGTCATTTTGGGAACCATATGAACCTGGAAATGCTTAATAAAGGCTTCAACAAGTTCATTAAATGAACGAATTGAGATATTCAGTAATGTAGAAAACTAATCCAAGGAAACCTCTTTCAAGGATCGGGGAAAAAGATTAGCCAAAAGTTTTTCCTCAAGGATAAAGTCACTACACAAGGTAGGAAAGGCATTAACATGATTAGTAGGATCTCCCTTTCCTCCATATTTCTCAAATCTAGGGATCTTTATACCTTGTGGCACCGGAGTTCTCAATATCTCCAAGGATAGTGGGTTGCTTTTGATAGAGTATGAAGGTGGACAATTTTGATTTTGATTTATAGTAGAAACTTGACATTGAATGGATGAAAGGATTTGTAAAAGGTGGTTAATGATAGGGTCATTTTTTATGTTTTGAGATGGAGGTGAATAGGGTGGTGGTGTGTATGTGTTGGGACGACAAGTGAATGGATTTTTTACGAGAGGATATATAAGGTTATATTCCACATAGGTATAAGGAGAAATAGTGGAAATGTTCAAGGTAGGAAAGATATTGCTAGTTGGTTGCATCATTGTGGTCACTTGAGGATCGATATCTAGGTGGGAATAGAGGTTATTTTTGAATGGGGAGGAACTTGAATTCCTTCTTGGCTTTGCACATTGTTTGAAGCTTGAACACCATTGGTTGTGGAAGGAAGTTTTTTTCCAAATATTTGAGCTACCTTACACACAAATTCCAGTCCTTCATCACTTTCCATCATGCGGTGAATACTATCTATGGTAGGTATAACAATGTTGGAAATATTTTTAGTACTCACGCTATCTTGTAAATGGGCTAGGACTGCTTGCATTTTCATTATGTTTTCTTGAGGGATATGATCAGCCATTGTTTGAACACTTGGCATAGCACTTGTAGGTAAGGTAGGCATAGAAAAAGAGGTATCAAAGGTACCATCCATACCTAGTGAACTATTACCAATACTAGGAGTAAGAGAGCTAGATAAACCAAGATCCATAACAAGTATTTTATCGTGGGATGCCATGAGTCTTGCACTTTGTCTAAACATAGTATTAATAGTAGGACACCAAGTAGTACAACTCATGCAAGGGATAAGCCAAAGAAAGTGCAATGAACACAATATCCTATGTTTAAAATTACACTTGAAATGAAAGAAATTGAAATAACAACAATTCTGCAAAGTGTAATAGAAAAATGACAATAGCAAACAAAAGCACATTAAAGAAATTTCAAATCTTGAAGACTAGAAAGTCAAAGTCAATAGGGACTAAGATGCCAATAAGGGTGTCTTGGTCCTACTAATGGAATTATGAGGTTCCAAAAACTGGAACAGGAGGGTAAGTGCATGGATTTGTGACACAATTTTGGCTCTTAAGATGCCACTTTTTTTATTTCTAAAATGAGAAAAATTTGATTTGCATGAGAAATTGAAGATTGTTATGCTCAAATTTTCAAGATGCAGCAAGAAAAAAAGTTGAATTGCTCTAAGTCTAGTTTCTAAGCTACTATTTTTTTTTCAATTAATGAATATTAAGGGTCTCAAAAGGGGGGGGGGGAATAGGCATTTTTTCTATTAGAAAAAAATAGCATAGCGCCTGAGGGCTCCCCCCTCTTTGATTAACTTTTTTTAGAAATTCAAGAATCCCAATAGTGAAAAATTAGCTAACACCATGTAGTTTATCCTCATTCTTTCAGCTAGTTTTTTTAATGAATATATAATATTTTATGAATATTCAAAGTGGAAACATCCTAAAAAGCTAAAATTTGAGCGTGCTCCCACCTATATTTTTTGAAAACTACTTGAAATTTGATTATTATTATTTTCATCATGTGTAGAATGGAGTCTAGTTTCAAAAACTGTAATTTGTTTCACGTTTCAATAAATAAATAAAATTCTATACTAAAACTAGCACATGTTGGTTTTTGACCAAAAATGGAGGCATTTACAATAGAAACCATGGATCAAAATCTTAACTAAATAAAAATGAAAAATGAATTATATATTTATAAAGCTAAGAGAGAGGTCAATGCTATCACATTTTTTTTATAAACTTGCATTGAAAGATGTGCAAATGAGATAGGGAGTACAGACAAAAATATGAGGAAATTTGGCAAATCCTGTCAATTAACACATCCAAAGCAGCCCATTTGGAACTCACCAAATAGTAGGACATCACATTTGGCGAGCACCAAATTTGGCGTGCACCAAATGTGATGTGTCATTTGGAGAGCACCAAATTTGGTGCTCACCAAATGATCTGCTCTGAACAAAACTTGAATTTCCCCTCTCTTTGGTCAACAACTTTGATAATGCTTAGAGTGCACAGTTTATGATCATAGATGGATAGTTGGAGTTTTACCTTTCATACACTCTCTAACTCATTACCATAATTGGATAACTCTTTATCCATTTGAAGTCTCTCTCTCTCAGGTCCCACTCCCTCCCTTGCAACCTAGACTACTCTCTCTCAGTCCAATCCCCTTTCTCAGGTCTCTTTCCCTCCCACCTAAGTACCTAAATAAATCTATCTCACTCCAACCCCCTTTCTCACTTTCCCTCTCTCTCTCCCCCTTTCATCTTTTTGTCTCACTCCATCTCCCTCTCTTAGGTTGTTATCTTTCTCTCTCTATCTCTCTCTCTCAAGTCTCTCCCTCCTACCTCCTCTCCCTCTCTTAGGTCTCTCACTCCCTCTATCTCTCTCAAACTCCCTCTCACTCACTCTATCTCTCTCCCTTTCTCTCTCTCACTCTCTCTCACTTGTACATCTCTTACCCCTCTCTCTCTTACATAGAAAAACTCCTCTCTCTCTCCCAATCCCTATCTCTCACCCCCTCTATCTCTCTCCCACTCTCTCTCCCTCTCCTAGGTCTCTATCTCTCACTCTCTCTCCATCTCCTAGGTATCTCCCTCCCACCCCCTTTCCCCCCCACTCTCTCTCTCTCTCCCTCTCTCTCAAGTCTCTCCCTCCTACCCCCTCCCTTTGTCTCTCTCTCAAGTACCTTCATCCTACCCCCTCTCCCTCTCTCTCTTTGTCAAGTATCCCCTCCTACCCCATCTCCCTCTCATAAAAACTCCCTCCATCTCTCTTCCACTTCCTCCCTCTCTCACTCCCTCTATCTCTCTCCTTCTCCCTCCCACCACCTCTCCCTCCTACCCCTTCCCTTTGTCTCTCTCTCTCTCTCAAGTATCTTCATCCTACCCCCTCTCCCTCTCTCTCTTTTTCATCTCTCCCCCTCCTACCCCATCTCCCTCTCATAGTCACTCCCTCTATCTCTCTTCCACTCACTCCCTCTCTCACTCCCTCTATCTATCTCCTTATCCCTCCCCCCTCTCTCAAGTATCTCCCTCCCACCACCTCTCCCTATCTCTCTCAAGTTTGTCTCTCTCTCATGCCCTCTATCTCTCTCCCACTCCCCCCCTCTGCCTCTCTCTCAAGTCTCTCCTCCACCCCCTCTCCCTCCCACCCTCCTCTCTCCCTCTGTCGGTCTCTCTTTTTGTCTCTCCTCACTCCGCCCTATCTCTCTCTCCCACACCCTCTCTTGGGTGTCTCCCTCCCATCCCTCTCTCCCCTCTCCTGCCTCCTCCCCCTCTCTCTCTGCTCCCTCTATCTCTCTCCTCTGTGTCCCTCCCCCTCTCTCTCACAAGTATCTCTGTCCTAACCCCTATCCCTCTCTCTCTCTCTCTCTTTGTCAAGTCTCCCCCTCCTACCCACTCTCCCTCTCACAACCACTCCCTCTATATCTCTTCCACTCCCTACCTCTCGCATTCCCTCTATCTCTCTCCATCTCCCTTTCCCTCTCTCTCTCAAGTGTCTCCCTCCCACCACCTCTCCCTCTCTCACACCCTCTATATCTCTCCCACTCTCTCTCCCTCCCTCTCAAGTCTCTCCCTCCCACCCCCTCTTCCTCCCTCTCTCTCTCAAGTCTCTCCCTCCTACCCCCTCTCCCTCTATCAGGTCTCTCTTTGTCTCTCTCACTCACTCCTCTATCTCTCTCCCACACCCTCTCTCTCCCTTTATCTTAGGTATCTCCCTCCCACCCCCTCCCACTCTCTCTCAGGTATCTCCCCTGCCCCATCTCTCTCCCATCCCTCTCCCCCTAAGGGTTTAGGGTTTAGGGATTACAGTTTATTGTTTAAGGGTAGAGGGTGCAAGGTTTAGGGTTTAATGGTTGAGGGTTGAGGGTAGAGGGTAGAGGGTTTATGGTTTATGGTATAGGGTTTAAGGGTTTAGGCGTTAGGGTTTATGGTTTAAGGGTAGAGGGTTTAGGGGTTTAAGGTTTTAGGGTTTAGGGTTCAGGGTTTACGGTTTAAAGCTAGAAGGTAGAGAGTTTAAGGTTTTAGGGTTTAAGGGTTGAGAGTAGAGGGTAGAGGGTAGATGGGTTTAGGGTTTAGGGTTTAAGGGTTTAAGGGTAGAGAGTTGAGGGTTTAAGGGTAGAGGGGTTTCATGTTTCAGGTTTAACGGTTTGAGGGTTTTAGGTTTAGGGTTTAAGGGTTTAGGGTTGAGAGTAGATGGTAGATGGTTGAGGGAAGAGGGTTGAGGTTTGAGGGTTAAGGGTATATGGTAGAGGGTTTAAGGGTTTAGGGTTTAGGGTAGAGGGTTGAGAGTTGAGGGTTGAGGGTTTAGGGTAGAAGGTAGAGGGGGTATGGTTTAAGGGTAGAGGGTTTAGGATTTAGGGTTTAGGGTTTAAGGGTTTTAGGGTTTAGGGTTCAAGGTTTACAATTTAAGAGTAGAGGGTAGAGGGTTTAAGGGTTGAGGGTTGAGGGAAGAGGGTAGATAATAGATGGTAGATGGTTGAGGATAGAGGGTTGATGGTTGAGGGTTAATGTTAGATGGTAGAGGGTTTAAGGGTTTGAGGATTTGGGATTTATAGTTTAATAATTGAGGGTTTAGGGTAGAGGGTTGAGGGTTGAGAGTAGAGGGTAGAAGGTAGAGGGTGAAGGGTTGAGAGAGAGAAAGGGAGGGTTGAGGGTTTAATATTTTTAGGGTTTAGGGTTTACAAGTTAAGGGTTGAGGGTGTAGGGTTGAGAGAGAGAGATGGGGGATTGAGGGTTTAGAGAGAGAGACAGAGAGAGTGAGAGGCTTAAGGGTAGAGGGTAGAGGGTAGAGGGTTGAGGGTTGAGGGTTGAGGTTAGAGGGTATAGGGTTGAGAGAGAGAGAATGGGGTTGAGATTTTGAGGGTTTTATGGTTTAAGGGTTGAGGTTTGAGGGTAGAGGGTAGAGGGTAGAGGGTAGATAGAGAGATATATATATAGAGGGTTAAGGGTTTTAGGGTTGAGGGTAGAGGGTTAAGGGTACAGGGTAGGTGGTTTAAGGGTTAAGGTTTTAAGGGTTGAGGGTGGAGGGTAGAGGGTTTAGGGTAGATGGTAGAGGGTTTAGGGTAGATGGTAGAGGGTAGAGGGTTGAGGGTAGAGGGTATAGGGTAGAGGGTTGATGGTTGACAGTAGAGGGTGTAGGGTTGGGGGTTTAAGGGTTTAGGGTTTAGAGATTAAGGGTTGAGGGTAGAGGGTAAAGGTTTTAGGGTTTACGGATTGGGGGTTAAGGGTAGAGGGTTTCGGGTTTATGGATTACAATTTATGGTTTAAGGGTAGAGGGTGTAGGGTTGAGAGAGATATGGGGGTGTTAAAGAGTAGAGGGTAGAGGGTTTAGGGGTTTATGTTTTATGATTTAAGGGTTTTAGGGTTTAGGGTTCAAGGTTTACAGTTTTAGGGTAGAGGGTAGAGGGTTTAGGTGTTTATGGTTTAGGGTTTAAGGGTTTAAGGGTAGAGGGTTTAGGGTTTAAGGGTAGATGGTAGAGGGTAGAGGGTAGAGGGGTTTCAGGTTTAAGGTTTAAAGGTTTGAGGGTAGAGGTTTTAAGGTTTAAGGGTTAAGGGTTGAGGGTAGAGGGTAGAGGGTAGACGGTAGATGGTAGATAGTTGAGGGAAAAGGGTTGAGGGTTAGGGTTAAGGGTAGATGGTAGAGGGTTTAATGGTTTAGGGTTTAGGGTTTAAGGGTTTAGAGTTTAGGGTAGAGGGTTGAGGGTTGAGGGTAGAGGGTAGAAGGTAGAGGGTGTAGGGTTTAAGGGTAGAGGGTTTAGGGTTTACGGTTTAAGGGTTTAAGGGTAGAGGGTTTAGGGTATAATGGTAGAGGGCAGAGGGTTTAGTGGTTTAGGGTTTAGGGTTTAAGGGTTTTATGGTAGAGGATTGGGGGTAGAGGGTTTAGGGTTTAAGAGTTGAGGGTTGAGGGTAGAGGGTTTAGGATTTAGGGTTTAGAGTTTAAGGGTTGAGGATGGAGGGTAGAGGGTTGAGGGTTGAAGGTAGAGGGTTTAGGGTTGAGAGAGAGATAGGGGGGTTGAGGGTTTAATGGTTTTAGGGTTTAGGGTAGAAGGGTTAGTGGTAGAGGTAGGCGGTTAAAGGGTTTAGGGTTTAAGAGTTAAGGGTTTAAGGGTTGAGGGTGGAGGGTAGAGGGTTTAGGGTAGAGGGTAGATGGTAGAGGGTAGAGGGTAGAGGGTTGAGTGTTGAAGGTAGAGGGTTTAGGGTTGAGAGAGAGAGAGGCAGGATTGATGGTTTTAGGGTTTTAGGGTTTAGGGTAGAGGGTAGAGGGTTGAGGGTTGAGGGTTGAGGGTAGAGGGTAGAAGGTAGAGGGTGAATGGTTGAGAGAGGGGGGTTGAGGGTTTAAGAGTTTAGGGTTTTAGGGTTTACGAGTTAAAGGTTGAGGATGTAGGGTCGCGAGAGAGAGAGAGGGGAGTTGACGGTTTAGAGAGAGAGACAAAGAGAGTGAGAGGGTTAATGGTTTTAGGGTAGAGGGTAGAGGGTTGAGGGTTGAGGGTTGAGGGTTGAGGGTTGAGGGTTGAGGTTTGAGAGTAGAGGGTTTAGGGTTTAAGGGTTGAGGGTGGAGGTTTGAGGGTTGAGGGCAGATGGTATAGGGTAGAGGGTTGAGGGTTGAGGGTTGAGGGTTGAAGGTAGAGGGTTTAGGGTTGAGAGAGAGATAGGGGGTTGAGGGTTTAGGGTAGAGGGTTAATGGTATTGGGTAGATAGTTTAAGGGGTTAGGGTTTAAGGGTTAAGGGTTTAAGGGTTGAGGGTGGAGGGTAGACGGTTTAGGGTAGAGGGTAGAGGGTAGATGGTAGAGGGTAGAAGGTTGAGGGTTGAAGGTAGAGGGTTTAGGGTTGAGAGACAGGGGGTTGATGGTTTTAGGGTTTAGGGTAGATGGTAGATAGTTTTAGGTTTTTAGGGTTTAAGGGTTGAGGGTTGAGGTTTGAGGGTTGAGGGTTGAGGGTTGGGGATTGAGGGTTGAGAGAGAGAGAAGGGGGTTGAGGGTAGAGGGTAGAGGGTAGAAGGTTGGGAGAGAGAGGAGGGGTTGAGGGTTTTGGGGTTTATGGTTTATGGTTTAAGGGTAGAGGGTGAAGGGTTGAGAGATAGAGAGAGACAAGGGGTTGATGGTTTTAAGGTTTTAGGGTTTACAGTTTATAGTTTAAGTGTTGAGGGTAGAGGGATTAAGGGTTTCAAGGTTGAGGGTAGAGGGTAGAGGGTTGAGAGAGAGAGAGAGTTGAGGGTTATAGTGTTGATAGTTTACAGTTTACGGTTATAGTTTATGGGTAGGGGGTAGAAAAATCTATTTCACTCCAACCCCTCTCCCATTGTGAGGTCTTTCACCCCCCCTAATTGGATAACTCTCTATCCCTCTCAAGTCTCTATCAATCTCAGGTCTCAGTCCCTACGATGCTACTAGGACTAATCTATCTCACTCATATCCCCTCTCCCTCTATCTCAAGTCTCATTCCCTTCCTATTCATATTGTTAAAGCAATTCAAAGCACCATATTTGGAGTTTGCCAAATTTGGCATTCACCAAATTTGGCGAGCACAATATTTGGCGTTCGCCAAATTTGGCGAGCACAATATTTAGCGTTCGCCAAATTTGGCGAGCACAATATTTGGCGTTCGCCAAATTTGGCGAGCACAATATTTGGCGTTCGCCAAATTTGGCGAGCACAATATTTGGCGTTCGCCAAATTTGGCGAGCACAATATTTGGCGTTCGCCAAATTTGGCGAGCAGAATATTTGGCGTTCGCCAAATTTGGCGAGTGCCAAATGTGTTTTTACCTTGAAACAATAAAATATGAGTTGACCCCATGATTCTGGCCCACATGCTTCTTCTGCTTTTGTCTGGTTCAATGCTTAATCCAATAGAGAAATGCCTTTTCTATGCAGTTGAATCCTTGTTGTACAAATCTATGCTTGATCCATCACCTGTTTGCCACCAATTTCCATGTTGACAATGTAGATGAAGACATTTTGAAGTTTCTACATCATTTTACATTATCTCAAGTAATATATTCATTTTTGGTAATATTGAAATGTTTATATTTAGTATGTTTGTTTATTTTTGACTCATTTCTAAATTCCTTGAATGATTTTATTAATCATAACAATTGGACATAGAATTCAACATTGAATTAGATGAGAGTTGCATAAAAAAGTTTAATTTTTATGATTTTAAAGAAAAAAATGAAAACCATGACATAGATTAAATGAATTTTTATTTAAACTTATATAAATGACATCAACTTAACAAAAAATTTCTTATGAATTCTATTTGCATTGCTTATAGTAGTCCATTTCTAGCATGCTTAGATAAACGAATTAAACTTAGCACAAGTTTTTTTGTTTAGTTTTGACAATTTATATACCATTCATTTGATGATTTTATTAATCTTCATTGTTACACATAGAATTGAACATTAAATTCATTATTACTGATGGTTGTGGGAAAACTTTTAATTTCAACTAATTTGGAAAACCTAAGATCTTTCATCAATGTTAATGTGCAAGTTTCTATTTTAATTTTTTTGTGCCATAAATAATTCACCTTCATCATGTGCTTAGATAATTTCAAGTGACTCAAGACATAGTTGGTTTAATTCAAGTTTCCATTCATTCATACAATTTACCATTCTTCCTTGGTAGATTTCTGTATGAAATTTTTTGTAGCATATAGACATGTTTGATAATTCCAAACAATTCACTGCCATCTTTCATAAAATGCTTTTGTGTGTTCAATAAAATGCAATGTAATCAATGTTATCAATATGTTTCATAAAATTCATTACTTACTTTTGTTCTATGTGTGATTGTGAATATGTAGCATTCAACATCATGCCGAGGAAATGACCAAAGCCTCTAACACCAGAAGAACGTGTAGTAAAAAATGCAAGGAGAAGAGAATAAAAAATTGGAGCTCGTGAAGCAAGAGAATTGCAGCCCATACAACCAGAAATTCCCATGCAATCTAAGAGAGATGTACAATTGGAAAAAAAAAGGGCATGGATGGACAAAATTCGTGGAAGGACACAAATGGATCCCTAACTTGGAGGCACATCATCAACCATAGGTGAAGTTTAATGCACATCTCTAGTTGAAGACACACCAACAACAACATGTGATCTTCCAAGTACATCAAAAATTACACCTACAATTGAAGACACACCATCAACAACATTGCATTTTGAAAGTACAGAAAAAACACCTCTATTTGAAGTCACTCCACAAATAACATCTCAAGTTGGAGGTACAACATTGTTTACATGTCAATCTCAAGGTATGTCATCAATTGCACCTCCGATTGAAGGTACGCGATCTATCCCCGATGTTATGGACATTCCTAATGTTGACACAAATTTACATTTGAGAACTCCTATATTTTTTCATAGAAAACCTAGATTTTTGATTGATATTGATTCCAATGTTTTGAAATGGATGCCTGATAAGATGTCAAAATGTACATGTCAAAGAGCTACATAGAGGATATGGAATTTTTTTGAGAAGCTAAGTGAGGGTGGAAGATGCCAACTATTTGTTGAAATGATAAGGAAACTCAAATTTAGGCCCACCATGAAGGCTCTTGGGTTGATAGTTTCAAATGAATCAAGTGAAAATTCCATTGTAAAGAGCTTGATGAGTGCATATGAGAGTGTGGGTTCTACCTCACGCACGAAGGATAGTTGTGCCACAAGATGTGTGATGACAACAACATTGTTAAGCAGTCAAACAAGGAACAAGGTGAACCTTACAAATACTAGTAAGTCTTTAAAAATAAGTAGATCATCTCTAATGAGATCCAAAGGAAGGCCTGAAATATTGGAGGAACCAAATAGCAATGAGTTATGGGAATTCTCAGGTAGAGTGCCACGGAAAGATAAAAGAATTGCTCAAGGTGTGAGATCTTTAATAGTATATTATTGGAAGGATAACACAAGGACCTCTCCTAATCAAAGAGATTTTGTAAGGAGAATTGGTAGTTAAATCTATGAACCACATCCAAAGCATTATTTGGATACTAATCAAACCCAATTTTTTGCTGATTTTGTACAAAAGTTTCCTGAAATTAAAATATGTCAAAGTTATTTTGAAATGCTAAAGCCTTTTTATGTCAAAATAAATCACACACACACTAATTTTTGTTGTAGAGTACATATTGAGTTTTCTAACCATTGTGATGTTTATTGACGTATATGTGTAGATATGCATACTAATAATGTTTTGTAGGAATATACATAAGGTCTCCACCCAAATCCTCAAGGGAATTCTTATCTTCCATTTTATGTGAAAGAGAGGATGGTCAAATTTTTTACAAGTCATGTTTGGATGGCACATATCATCATTGTGGTAGCATGCAACATTTTCCAATTTTCCAACACATGGCTAGTACACACAGAATTGGAGACAAAATTGTGGAATTTGGAAAATAAAAGATAGTGGCCTACAGTCTAAAAGATGGGAAAGAAGCAAAGAAGTGTGAATTGGTCAGTGATAAGATTCTAGTATATCATTTTATGGGAATTTTCTATTATTAGCTGGTCTATGAATATGCAAGGCATACATACAGAGCTCAATGGTTGGGATCATAGTTCAAGTTATGCAAGGACACGTTTCCACTTCATAGCATCATTTCAGTTGTCGACTTTGCAAAGAACTACACACTACAGCCACAGAACGAGGTGCAATCACAGTACTACAATTCCACATAGGTTGCTATATTTGTGCATATAGCATTCATTCATGCAAATGATAGTATAGAGGATAACATGAAATTATTGAGGGAGTATCACTTTTACATCAGGGATTATCGTACACATTCTAGCTAGTTTGTGCAAGGTTGCTTTTAGATGTTCTATGTTGATCTGGCTAGTAGGGGCATATCATTAAGTGAACATATCATATGGTTAGATAATTGTAAATCTCAATTCAAGAATGCCAGAATGTTTTACTAGTTGAGTAGGAAGCATATGATCAGTGGTGTTCAAAATATGTGGAACTTCTCAAAGGTTGGGCATGGAAAGGGGGAGCATGATGGAATGAGTGCATGTATCAAAGAGCCCTTGCACAAGAATATTTAAAGTATGAAGATAGTGTAAAGTTGACAGATGCAAGATCAATTGTTGAGTGGTGCAATCGTGCAATGGGTCCAGGTAGTCAAGGTAATTCTTTAGTTTGTAGATTTTTTCATTTAGTAGATGATACTAACATTGAAAAATATGAGGATTGTTGTACACTAACAAGATCGAGTGAGCTACACTCTTTTAGAAGCTCCAATGTAGGTACATGGACTATCCATACGCAGAAGATGGTATGCTTTTGTTTTGCATGTACACTTCGAGCATGGAATGATTGCGAGTCAAAAAAGTGGGTTAACGAATGGTCTGTAAGAAGTCTAACCCCACTTGACACTTATCAGCTCCCGACAACTCTAAAAATCAGAGATATGCAATCATCTGTTGACTTTGATCATGTATCGGACCTTGTAGAACCAGGTAATATATCTTACTTTCAGATTTTATTTTGATGTTCATTAAATACATCTAACAAGATGAACATATCAATGAAGCACACATATATGAAATGATTGTAGATGAATACAATGAAGAGGGTGCATATTATTACCTATGTCATTGTATCAAGGCCAAAAAGAAACTAGAGGCCCCAGTTATAGATGGAGAAAACATAGAATATCCTACAAGTTCGATATTTGTTACTGGAACATGGCTTAGAATGTACCCAGTTAAGAATGTTGCAGTTTGGTTGTTTGAGGACTTCGACATGCATCAAAATATTTTTCACTACTCGAACCTTTGCATTGCCACCAACGTTCATTTGATCAAATATAAGGGTAGACCTACGAACAAGAACTTGTGGAAAGTGCGTGAGTTTGACCATGAGGCAATACTTGACACAATAAAGAGTAGAGAAGACCCAGATGGTTCCCAGGATTGATTGGTAAGTATGCACATTGATTTTTTAAAGTCATTTTATTGATCATTTCTTTATTTCAAGTTTTTAAGTTTGATCATATGGTATGTTTGGGGTGTTGGATGTGAGAGTTAATTATTGGAAGAGTGATTTTCAAAGTGGGTAAAGACAGGGTATTTTTATGGTTGTTCTTTAAATCATGAATAAATTCTTAAATAAGGTCTAAATGATCATATGTTAGGTGTTTAGATGTATTTAAGGTTTTTTGAGTTCAATAATTGCAAAAATGCAAAATGTTGCAAATGTTGTCAATGACAATTTTGTTGATTTGTGCTGATTTGCAAAATTGTAGTAATTTAAAGGGTAATTAGGTGCAAGTTGGTTGTTTTGAAGGTTTTTATGGTTTTTAAATTCTATAATAGGCCTTCTCAAGCTCGAATCATGTTTTTTGGAGGTGTAACAAACTCACACAATTCAAAATACCATGTTTTTGGTGCATTTTCTGAGTTTTTTTCACTATTTTCTAGAATTGTTTATTGTTGTACGGACCATACAAACCCAATCATGCTTTGAAATATTTGGAGGTTGAATTTTTATGAGTTTAATTTTATCTTCACTTGGTTTGGAGTTCTAAATTTCTGTTTTGTGAGAGAAATTACAAAAATACAGTGAATACCCTATTTTTTCCATTATTAAGGGTTTGAAAGCAAAATAATATACTTTTGACCAATCCACCCAATGTCTAATATTGTAACTCAATGGATTGGTATGAAATATGTTATATTAGATGTATTAATGAATTTTATATTAGAATAAATCATTTTTGTGGTGATTGTGTGATGCCCTAGGGCTGGAAAGTGTATTTTTTCCTTGAAAAGTGATGTCTTTGAAGTGCTTCTCAATGAAATTCTGATGGAGTTGAGTTTTTGAGTGTGTTAAATGACTAGGAAGACCCTATGGAAGGTTTTTGGACCATTTTTTTTGGTTCAAGCGTTGGAGTGAGGATTTTGACAAAACCCTTATTTTTGCATTAGGAAAGGAGGGTTATTGAGTTGGGAGAGTTTCTATCCATACACGTGCAAATATATTGTGGATTTTATGGTTTTGATGTATTTAATTTTCTTCCCCAATGTTTCAAGGTTATTGGATAACTTTGAAGGGTACTTCCTTTGTTAAATTGACCTATTTTCCTAGTTTTTCCATGGTGGATGTATAGGAAGTCTATATTGATCCAAAGGAGTCTTACTTGAATTTGAAGTATGTTGTGTAAGTACTTAATGGATGTCTCAGTCCATTATTTAATTGACAAGTCTTTTGGGAAATTTCGTAGAAGGAATACACCTAACAAGTGGATTTGAGAAGTTCTCTTGAACTTACTTTGAAAATTTGGCTGAACATTTTGTATTTTGTATTTTTATTTGATCTCCAACCTATTTTTGCATCAAAAACCTCAGTTTGGTGGCTTTAGAGTGATGGTTTAGTGGATTGGTATCTTGGTGAGTGGTTGTGGTCCAGGAGCACCTACACCTCATCATCCCTTTTTGATCATTTGATGGAAATAGATGGTGAATAGGTTAGAATGAGTCTTTTGAGTGTTTTTCATATTCAATAAGGTATAATAATACCAATGGATAGGTTCTAGGTTGAGTTTTAGAGTTTTGGAGTCAAAATGTGAAATATTGCAATCTTGCATTAAATGTAGTCATGTAGCCTTGAGAAGGAAAAATCCTAAATTTGTAATTGTATATTCAATATTGAGGTCTTAAGGATGTAATAAGGATATTTTGAAGCGATTAGAATGGTTTTAGAAGTCATAGGTGTTATAATTGAAAGTTGCTTCAAAATTGCAAAGTTGTCATAATGCAATTTAATGTAATTTCAACATTAATGATGTAATTATGCTAACCAATGGTTCCATCCTTCAAAAAAAATTGAGGTACATTGGATATTATGAGAAAAAATTTAAATAGCCTCCATTGGGTCGAGGTAGGTAGGAGATTGAAGTTTTGAAGCATTTTAATAAGAAGAAAAACTCTATTTTTCTAGTTTTTACAACATTTTTTTATTGGTATTTTGATTGGTATGACCTGTAGTAGTATTATATGTCCTATAATATATATATTTCGATATAGGGGAGATTCTTCTTTCTTTTTGCGGTGATTTAAGTTAATTTGATTAAGAATTGAGCAAGTTACATCCATTTTACTATCAGAGGGTCTGAAATCCTACAAAACAAGGGTTTGTTCACAAATATGTTCATAATTCACTATTCCACCATACGAAAAATTCTAATTTTTGGTGGAATGGTGGATTTAAGGGTCATTTACAGAATTCAATTGGTTTCAAGAGGAAAGATGAAGGTTTGCAAAAGTTATGTGATGCCCTAGGTCTAGTTTTACCTTGAAATAGTCTAGAAAATGATCATTTGTAAGCATTTCTTTTAATTTTTGAGTATTTTAAGTAAATAGAATGGATGTAAGGTGTGAATTGGGTCTTGGGGAGAATTTTTGAACTTGAAAAAGGATTTAGGGGTGTTGGGGTGTGCCTTGGTAGTCAAACCTTCTATATAGAGGCCTAAATCAAGCCTTCTTGTGGCTTGAAAAATCAATATTTTGAATCATTTGTTTGTGGAGTTTGATCCTATTCATTTGTGCACCTGTAGGGGATCTTTTCAGAAGTCTAAAACCTGATTTCATTATCTGATTAATGCCTTTAATAAGTTTTTATTTTGACTGTTCCAGTTGGCAATGTTTCAAAGTTGCATGGGCTTGTGTAAGATTGATGAGAGAATGGGAGTTTTTGAGTGTAAAGTCAAGTTGTTTGGTCTTGTTTTGAAATTTTGAGTGTACATAGCATCAAAAAGTCCTTAAAACATGTTTGGGTATCTGAGTTGAGCTGGGTAATCAAGTTACTTGTTGGAAGGAATAGTAAAGTTGATGTGTGCATTTGAGAGAAACTATTGGAAAAAGGTGTTGCTTCCCCTGCCACTCTGCATCAGGTTGGAGCTCTGAATATTGTGAAATCTTAAGGTTAGTAACCTATTTAATGAATTTCCATGGTGTTTGAATTGATTGCAGGTGTTTGGGAAGGTGTCCCTTTGGAAGAGATGCCTAATTGGCCTAGTTGCCCTTACAGTACAGTGGGATTTTGGAGAATACATTGAAAGACCCATCTCTAGGCCTCCTATTACCTTATTAAAACACCCTTGTTTAAGCCTACACATGCTTAATAATCCTTAATATTATGCTTCCCCAGAACTTCACCCACTTTTAAACTCTAAAACCTCAATTTTCCATTAAAAAATGCACTTCTCTCAACTAGGGCTTCATGCCTAAACATACACATGACCTCCCTAGTCCTTGAAAACCTTCAAATACATCAAACCCCACCAAATCTCACTAAAACCAATGGGTTATAGCCTTCTTCAAAACAAGTTATTCAATTTGCTACTTCAACCCATACCTTTTAGGCCTGAATTCATGCATTTTATACTTGATTGTCATTTGAATTGTTTGGTAGGTTTTAAGGTGAGGTTTTGAGTTTAGGTGCTAAGAAGTGAAAATTGAGATTTTGCACTTGGAATTGTTTGTAGCATTTGGAAGGAAATTTTTTGAATTTACATGCATATGTGAAAGAATAGTGTTTTTATAATGTAACAAGGCTATTTGAAAGCCTTTGGGAAGGTTTTAGGAGGTCATAATGTGCAAATACTCCACTATGTTTGTAAAGGCATTAAATTGTGTAAAAGGTGGGTTTATGAGTTCCAACGGTCATTAAGGATTCACAAATCAGTTGAAAAGGTAGTTGGTCAGTGGTTGAGATGGACAGGCATTTAAAAAAGCATGAAGACATCATTTTTAAGGTTGTTGGTTTGGAATTTAAGGTCTTGACAATAAGAAATTCTGAGTTTTCTTTCAATTTTTTGTGTTTTGCCTTATTTTGTAGATTTCTATAGGCCATACAAGTTGATGTAAACTATATAATATTTATTTTTACATAGGGGTCTATGTTAACATTTATTTCTATCTATTTTGAAAGTTTAATAAAGGATTGGAAGCCTCCTTTAAGGATTTTCTTGTGAACAGTCGGTATACCCTATTTTCGAGGGTTTTGTGAACAAACATGTGTTAAAGGGCCCTTACACTTACAATGGCAACTGTAACTCATGAAAGGGGCCCTATGGAGTTTGAATTAGGTGTAGGATGCATGGATAGAGCATTGGAAGAGGAATAAGAGAGATAAACTTGTTGTTCTTGAGTGTTTTATGAAGAGAATGCATGTAAATGAGGGGTTCTTGCCTAGGTTTTGATAAAATCTATATGGGAGGCCTTGTTTTTTGAAATTTTGAGCATGTTCAGGGTTATTGGACTATGTTAAAGGTGGTTTTAAGGTCTGGGAGGTTGTGGAAGCATCATAACCAATAAACCCTCAAGAAATGTGCATAAAATAAGGGTTTTTCTGGTTTGGCCAAAGTTTGTGCATACCAGAGAAATCTGATGGTGGATTTGGAGGTTTTTGAGAATTTTAACTACTTCCCCAAGGTTTACAGGATTTTGAGAAGTTTGAAGGGTACTCTCTTTGAAAAAGAGGCCTATTTCACTAGGTTTTTCCATGGTAGGGGTGTTGGGTCTCCATGTTGGTCCAAAGGAGTTGTTGTTGGGGATCACATATGATTTATAGCCTTGAAATGGGTATCTGCATCCATCCTTTTTTTTCCAAGTGTTTTGGAGGATATTGGAGTTAGAAGTCAAAAACTAGGTTTGCACTACTACAAGGGTTCAAGGGGTGAAGTAAGAAATCTAACTTTTGTTGTTTGTTAGAATTTGAGAGTGATTTAGATTGTTAAAATAGCTCATCTTAATCTTGTTAGATGCCTATTAAAGGTAGGTTGTTAGATTGATTGAGTCAACCCTCCCAAGTCTACATCATATAGTTTAAACAACTTTGAAGATAATAAAATGGAGCCCTCTACCTAGGGTTTGTGAAAATTAATTAGTGTGGAGTTTTTTTCAAATTTTGAGCACATAGGGGTCAAAATACACATTTTTGACTTGGTGGCATGGTCTGAGAGGTTGTGAAAGGGGGATTTTGAATAAACCCTCTTGGTTTGGCATGAAATTGAGGGTTTTTTGGTTTGCTCTGTTGTAAGGGTTAACCCTGGGAAAAAATTATGGTCTTATAGGTTTGAGGGCATAGGAAATTCTGCCCCAAGGTTTCAAGGCCCTATGAGAAGTTTAAAGATATGTTGCTTTGTAATTTAGGCCTAATCGACCTAATTAGGTCAGCGTAGAAGGGGTGATTTTAGCAGGTTGGTCCAAAAGAATTATTTATAACTTTGGGATATGTGTTACAACTCTAAAATGGGTGTCTGAAACCATCATATTTTTGTTAGGTGTCTTGGAGAGTATTTGAGTAAAAGGCCAAAAATTGAGTTTGCACTACTACTAGGATTCATGGGTGAAATTGCGAAATGGTGCTTCTGATTGTTGTCTAACTTGCAAGATATTTTGAATTTCTTTAAAAGACCATTTTAATCTTGTTAGATGCCTCTTGAAGGAAAGTTTTCAAATTGATTGAGTTTGAGCCTCCTGGTCTGTTGAAATCCCTTAAGAATCTGAAGTGTAAAATGGCTACAAACTTCAAAATTATGTTACTTGGACACTATGAGGCTTAGAAACTTCTTGTCAAAGCCTATACAATCGTGTTGTTCCAATCTACATTAACTTCTCTCAGTTTTCACTATCTTGGAGGTTTTTTCTTGTGGTGGCAAGATTTCTCTTCAGGAAAAAGTTGTCAAATGCAAGTAGTGCAAAGTTGCAAAGTGGTGCAACTTTTGTTCTAAAAATCATGTGACCAAAATAACTATTCCAACGCATCCAAGTGGGTAATTTTACACTAGGCATAGTCCTCTTTCTCACCGAAACATATCGAATCCCTCTAAGCTATGTTCAACTGACTGAATCCCTTAACAACCCGAAGTGCAAAATGGCTGCAAACTTCAACATGATGTTATTCAGACACCGTGAGGCTTAGAAAATTATCGTTAGAGACTATGGAATCATTTTGTTCCCCTATAAAATAAACTCTCTTAGTTTTTCTATCTCGGAGGTTTTTTCTGTGGTAGTGAGATTTCTCTTGGGGAAAATTTGTCAAATGCAAGTAGTGCAAAGTTGCAAAGTGGTGCAACTTTCGTTCTTCAACTTGTGTGACCAAAATAACTATTCCAACGAATCTGAGTGGGTATGGCTATGCTAGGAATGGTCCTCTTTCACACTGAAATGTGTTGGATCACTTCGAGCTACGTTCAATCGGACGAATCCCTTAAGAGTTAGAAGTGCAAAATGGCTACAAACTTCAGCATGACGTTACTTAGACACTATGAAGCTTATAAAATTATTGTCAGAGCCTATGGGATCATGTTGTGCCCCTCTAAAATAACCTCTCTCATTTTTTTCTATCTCAAGGCGTTTCCCTATGGTGGCGAGATTTCTCTTGGGGAAAAAGTTGTCAAATGCAGGTAGTGAAAAGTTGCAAAGTGGTGCGAATTTCATTCTACAACTCGTGTGACCCAACTAACTATTCCAACACATCCAAGTGGTTACGTTTATGCTAGGCATGGTCCTCTTTTTTACCCAAACACGTTGAATCGCACTGAGCTACATTTAATCGGTTGAATCCCTTAAGAGTCTGAAGTGCAAAATGGATGCAAACTTCAACATGGCATTACTCGAACACCATGAGGATTAAAAACTTTTTTTAGAGCCTATGGGATCATGTTGTGCCTCTCTAAAATAACCTCTCTCAATTTTTTCTATCTTCGAGGTCTTTTCATGTGGCAGTGAGATTGCTCTTGGGGAAAAAATTATCAACTGAAAGTAGTGAAGAGTTGCAAAGTGGTGCAACTTTCGTTTTGCAACTCATGTGACCAAAATAACTATTCCAACACCTTCTAGTGGGTACTTTTATGCTAGGTATGGTCCTCTTTTGCACCCAAACATGCCAAATTGCTCTGAGCTACGTTGAACCAGTTGAACCCCTTAAGAGTCCAAAGTGCAAAATGGTTGCAAACTTTAGCATGACATTACTTGGACACCATGGGGCTGAGAATATTTTCTTTAGAGTCTATGGGATCATGTTGTGCCCCCCTACAATAACCTCTCTCATTTTTCACTATATCGAAGGTGTTTTCTTGTGGTGGCAAGATTTCTCTTGGGGAAAAAGTTGTCAAATGCAAGTAGTGAAGAGTTGCAAAGTGGTGCAACTTTCGTTCTGCAACTCGTGTGACAAAAATAAATATTACAATGCATCTAAGTGGGTATTTTTTGCACTATACATGGTCCTCTTTTTCACCCAAACCCGTCAAATTGCTTTGAGCAACATTCAACCAATTAAATCTCTTAAGAGTCCAAAGTGAAAAATGGCTACAAACATCCACATAATGTTACTCAGACACTGTGAGGCCTATAAAATTATTGTCAGAGCCTATGGAATTACGTTGTTCCCCACTACAATAACCTCTCTCATTTTTCACTATCTCATCGGTGTTTTTTTGTGGCGGCGAGATTTCTCTTTGGCGAAAATGTTGTCAAATGCAAGTAGTGAAAAGTTGCAAAGTGGTGCAACTTTCATTCTGCAACTCGTGTGACCAAACTAACTATTCCAGCACATCTGAGTGGGTAATTTTACACTATGAATAGTCCTATTTCACACCCAAACATGTTGAATCACTCCAAGCTATGTTCAATTGGTTGAATCCCTTAAGAGTCTAAAGTGCAAAATGGCTGCAAACTTCAACATGAGGTTACTCAGACACTGTGAGGCTTAGAAAATTCTCGTCAAATCCTATAGAATCATGTTTTTTCCCCATCTAATAACCTCTCTTGGTTTTTTCTATCTTGGAGGAATTTTCTTGTGGCGGCAAGATTTCTCTTGGGGAAATTTTTTTCAAATGCAAGTAGTGAAAAGTTGAAAAGTGGGGCAACTTTCGTTCTGCAACTCGTGTGACCAAACTAACTATTCCAACATGTCGAAGTAGGTACTTTTACACTAGGAATGGTCCTCTTTAGCACCCAAATGTGTTGAATCACTCTAAGCTATGTTCAACCAGTTGAGTCCCTTAAGAGTCTGAAGTGAAAAATGGCTACAAACTTCATATGATGTTACTCAGACACTATGAGGCTTAGAAAATTCTCATTAGAGCCTATGGAATTGTGTTGTGGCCCTCTACAACAAACTCTCTCATATTTTTCTATCTCAAAGTCATTTTCCTGTGGTGGTGAGATTTCTCTTGGGGAAAAAGTTATCAAATGCAAGTAGTGAAAAGTTGCATAGTGGTGCAACTTTCATTCTGCAACTCGTCTGACCAAACTAACTATTCAAACATGTTCAAGTGGGTAAATTTATTCTAGGAATGGTCCTCTTTCACACCCAAACACACTAAATTTCTCCGAGCCATGTTCAACCGGTTGAATCCCTTAAGAGTTCGAAGTGCAAAATGGCTACAAACTTCAACATGACGTTACTCAGACACTATAAGGTTTAGAAACTTCTCAAATTCTATGGGATTTTTTTGTTACCCTCTACAATAAAATATTTTAGTTTTTGCTATCTCGAAGGTGTTTTCCTATGGCAGTGAGATTTCTCTCGGGTAAAAAGTTGTTAAATGCAAGTAGTGCAAAGTTACAAAGTGGTGCAACTTTCATTTTGCAACTTTTATGAACAAACTACCTATTCCAATGCATCCAAGTGGGTATTTTTACACTAGGCATGGTCCTCTTTCACACCCAAATGCATTGAATCACTTTGAGCTATGTTCAACTGGTTGAATCCCTTAAGAATTTGAAGTGCAAAATGGCTGAAAAATTCAACATGACGATACTCGGACACCGTGCACTTAGAAAATTATAGTTTGAGCCTATGGTATCATGTTGTGCCCCTCTACAATAACCTCTCTCAGTTTTTTCTTGGAAGGAAAATTAATGTCTCTAAGTCAAGAGCAAGTCCGCCATACCCATGGTGAAGGAAAATGTTGAAGATGATGCAAAGTCTGCTTGGGAAAGAAAATCTATGTCCAAACTACTATCAAGTCCACCCTTGGCTTGAATAATGCTTTTCCAAGACAAAGGTAAAGCCTACCCAACTCAAAGTATACATGGAAAAGACAATGTAAAGTAGGCCCAACTCAAAGCATACATGGCAAAGAGAACTTAAAGTCCACCCCAAGCTGAAAATAGGAGATGGAAAACATATCTTGAAGTCTGCCTTAGGCCAAGATCAAAGGGGACATCCAACACACTGAGATGGTGCATCACCATCTTCCAACCAATCAAATTGTTCCAAGCTAGCATGTCTAGGCTCAATGAACCTGACACTTCATAATGCAAAAAATGTTTACTGTTGGTTTATATTTAGTAGAAGGACAAGTCTCCCCAAATGTAATTTTCTTATTGGTTGACAGGTAGTTAGTTGTGACAAACCCTAATCAAGGTTTTATTTTTTAATCTTGGTTGTTCATTAAAAATCAATCTTGTGCATTGAATTGTATTCAAGGAGCCTATAAATTGAGCTCACCCCTCATTTGTAAAACATGGAAGCATCCATCGCATACTACCAGCTCACTACCTTGTCTATGCTTTCACTTACTATTATGCTTTGGTAGATTTTTTCCAAGCATCCATCGCTTGTTTGAAAGAACTTGTTGTAGGTTCTTAGCCATAGTAGCAAGATAGTGAAGTGTTTGATAAAATTCTTTGGTAGACATGTATGAAAAATGTGGTAGCATAAACAAGCTAGTAATCTATTTGAAAAAAATTCCTCAAAGAAATGTGGTCTCATGGTGATGGAATTCCATGAAAATCCAAGGAATTTTCTTGTCATGGCATTCCATCACCATGAGACCCTATTTCTTTGAGGCATTTTTTCAAATAGTTTGCTAGCTTGTCTATGCTATTGCTTCTTATTATGCTTGATAGATTTTTTCCAAGCATCCATATTTTTTTTGCAAGCACCTATTTTAGGCTTATAGCCATAGCAGCAAGGCAGTGAATTGTTTGGTAAAATTCTTTGGTAAACATGTATGAAAAATGTGGTAGCATAGACAAGGCAATGAATTTTTTGAAAAAATTCCTCAAAGAAACATGGTCTCATTTTGATGGAATGGCATTCCATCGCCATGAGACCACATTTCTTTCAGAAATTCTTTTCAAGCAGTTGATTGCCTTGTCTATAGTATTGCTTGCTATTATGATTTTGATAATTTTTTTCCTAGAATCCATAGCTTGTTTGAAAGAACTTGTTTTATGATTTTAGCCATACCAACAAGCCAATGAACTATTTGGAAAATACTTTGGTAGACATGTATGAAAATTTTGGTAACATAAACAAGGCAGTGAACTATTTGATAACATACATCAAAGAAATTTGGCCTCATAGAATGCCATTATAACAAAATGCAATTGGAAGCTACTCCTACTTATTAGTTATACAATGTGAAGTAATTGCATAACTACTTAGGTTGACTTTGTAAAAACTATATTGTAATTGAAATTTTGTCATCTATCAACATCTAATTATTAGTTATGTAGTGTGAAGTAATGCTTTGACTTTGAAAGATGTGCAATAAAATGTAATCAATGATATGAATATAAACTACAAAAAAATACTTTTTACAATTCATTAGTTAAAATATTTATTTTATTTTCTCTCTATATCTCTATATGTTATGGAAATACCTTTCAATTTCAAAATAAAGAGATTTTATCTCTTGTTCTACAATTTTTTATGTTTTTTATAATATGATTTTTTCCCAAATTTTTAAAAAACTCTTATACTTTTGGTTTGTCAATTTTTTTCCCCAAAAGATTTTTGTTGCTATGCATTCAAATCATGAATCATACATGTGAATACACGCACTATACGTGAAGCATACATATCAATAAGTGAAGCATACATGTGAATAAGTGAGGCACAAGTAATTGAAGCATTCCAAAAGATACAACCACTAGGAATGGAGCTTATTTACACAATATGCTTTAGATGGAGCTTATTGAGCAATCGACAGTAATTAATTAAGCATTAGATGTAAACAAAATCCATCCCTACAACATTCAAGCATACGATTTACACAATACGCATGATAAAATCATTCAAGAATGGGAGTAGAAAAATAAATAAAGTTTAATCAAAAAGCCATAAGGTATATACAATGATATATATTGATAAAAGTATATAGAATATATACAAAAAGTAATACAAGCTTAGTACAAAGGAGCCATATTATGGACATAAAATGTCATGTATATATCGCTTGTACAAAGCATATGTTCCAAAATGCCACATAGGTATACAACAAATGACCCTAATACAATCATTTTCCTCTACGGGAAGGAAATAGATCTCATGCTACCTTCGAATTCGACTGAATGGAATGACTGTTGGTTCTCTAGTCTTTCACACACATTCGCTAGTCCTCCTCTCTTCACTCTGGACCTTCAACTGATACCATAAAATTTAAAGATGCTAATACATAGAAATTGAATTTTGGAATGACATATAACAAAATATAATCAGTCATCGCATATAGATAGTCATGATTCACATTTACATCATTACTACGTCCACAATCTAGAGTGACAACCACCTGTAGCAACCATCAAGTTAGAAAGTAAGCTACAAAAAAGTATTGTGAAATTTTTCTATAATAGACCATAAAAGAGAAAATATAATGTCAAATCAACATATTTATTGCATACCTCTCTCAATGGATTAGAACTGGCTATTGCTGCAGGGGGTTGCCACAATAGTGGTTTACAATTTCTGGGAGGAACTGATTTTTGCTGAAATCACACATTTTTAGAAAATATAATGATTTAACCCTTGAAAAGTTTCATTTAAAGAATTCCAATTGAAGTTGATCAAACCCCCTTGGATAGAACCGCACTAGTTTTAAACCATACCTATAACAAAGTCTCCTTTACACCTATCAAAATGATGATTAAAAAAAACTTTTGATTTACCTTTTGGGGGATCAAATGAATTGATTTAAAATTTATTTTTTGCAAGTATGTAGTCCTTATTATAAGCTTCCCAAAAAGAATAATTTTAAATAAATTTAATTTGATTATTATATTTATTTTTTATTTCTCGTCAATGTAGGGTTTTCACTGAAAATCAAGCTCTCTGTTATGCACATGTGGAAAAATAGTAGATTATTAAAAAAAATTAAAAAAATTTGTGCACCAAATATTTAAGTCCTTGATCCAACAAAGAAAACAAAATTGAATTTCAATATATATAAAAAAAGTTACACGTCATACAGTCACACTATGTCTAAATTATAATTGGTTTGAATTTGAAACTTGATTAAAGAAAAAATATTCAATAAAAAACTATCTAACCAAGTGGAAGCACTAGATATCAGAGTTGCAAATCTAAATTCGAAAGAACTAGAATTTTATACTTCATGGAAAAAAAGTTATGCGTTATATGGTGAGCGCCACTTTTTAAAAATATTATTTTATGAAAAAACTAGTTTTCGAGGGAGATGGAAAAAGAAGTGCAATTTGATTCCAAAATTTTTGAAAAAAATATATTTAGAATATATAGATAAAATTTCATGAAACTCTAGTTTACATCATCTTCAAATTCATCATGGTTTAGCTGCTATAGGTGCCCGAAAGTGAAGATTTAGTTTTAAAAAACTATTTCATTGTCCAATTTGGCCAACAATTGTAAACCACTATTGTGGGATCACCCTGCAGCAATTATGTGGTCGATCGTGTCACCAACATCACTAGGGTTGTCTAATGTCAACATATGGGTGAAGCCACAATAGTGGTTTACAATTTGATGAAGCAAGGAGAACTGAGAAAAAATGACCCCATGGCAAAAAAAATGGTTTTAGGGATTCAAATGAACCTATAAGTTCAACCAAACCAAAGAAGGGTTTGACCGAACTAGGGTTCCAAGAAACCTATTTAATTGTTTTGCCCACATTTCCCGCCTAAAAAAAAAGGAAAATTCATATTGAGGGGGGTTTGAATGAACCCTGATTCGCTAGAACTCCCCTGGTTCTAGCGAACCCCCCTTTTCCCTAATTTTTGAAATTGTTCACAAAAAAAACCTATTTTTTTACGCTTCAAAGCTTGAGTTGAGGATGAAAATGGAGGAATATTTACAAATCCAACTAGAATTAGGTAGTCCTCAGAACAAGCTATCCAATGAATATAAATTTAATATGTTTTTGTTTTATTATGTACTTGTTTTTTTAGTTTTATTAAAAATAGGTTTTTCATTGAAAATGAAGGTCTTTGTTTTGCACATATGGAAAAATAGTAGATTATAAAAAGAAAAATTGAAAAATATGAGTGCACTAGATATTGAAGTCCTTGATCCAACAAAAAAAAAAGAATTTCTATATATACAAAAAAAAATTACGCGTTATATGGTCGCACTATGTCTGAATTGTAATTGGTTTGACTTTGAAACATTATTAAAGAAAAAATATTCAATTAAAAAATATCTAACCAAGTGGAATCACTAGATATCAGAGTTACAAATCTAAATTCGGAAGAATTAGAATTTTATCTTTCATGGAAAAAAAGTTATGCATTATACGGTGTGCGTCACTTTTTTAAAATGTTGTTTTTTGAAAAAAAATAGTTTTCATGGGAGATGGAAAAAAAAGTACAATCTAATTCCAAAATTTTTGAAATTTTTTTTTTAGAATCTGAAAAAAAAATGTAATGAGACTTTAGTTTGCATCATCTTCAAATTCCTAGCGGTTTAGCTACTATAGGTGCCCGAATGTGAAGATTTAGTTAAAAATAATAATTTCAGTGTCCAGTTTGGTAAAAAATTGTAAACCACTATTGTAGGATCACCCATCTGCAAATGGTAAATGAAAGAGTAAATGGTACGGTGAACTATTAAATGTTAATGGGATGGGATTAGGAAGGAATAAAGGAACAAAAAGTGAATTAGGAGATGATAATGTGACATGATCAAGGAATACAAATGCAATTTTTGTGTTTCTCATCAATTTTTTAGATTTGTATGTGTAAGATTATGAAAAATAGCTAAAATTTTTTTACAACACAATTATTGAATAAAGGCTACCTGAGTGTAAGGTCCTTGAGGAAATGAATTGTGATGTGTGGAGGTTGAAGGTCCACTAGGAAACTGTTTGAAATCCAAAGCATGTTATGAGACAAAAATTCAAATATAAAATTCAACTATTCAAATGCAATAATAATATCTTTAATACTAGTTGCATACCCGTGGGCTCAATGTTGAAATGAATAAGGGTCTATATGAATGGGGCACATCTCATGAACACTCCAACCCTAAAATTTCATCAAATTAAAATTCTACTAATTTACTTATTCAAGTAAATTGCAAAATATAATCTAATAAACAACATTAAATGAAATTATTGAATTTTACCTGATTTTTAATGTTGAATGTATCATTTAGAAAGTCATATGTGAAATCCATCACCTCTACAACTAATGTAGGCTATGTAGTTGCATCTCGAGCACTCTGATAATCGTATGTGAAAACTGCACCATAAGTGCCACAATGGTGGGGTGGAGCTTGGGTCCTACACGTCTCCTCCACACCATGCTCTACTAGAGGCCTCGCACACTGTAAAATGGTCTAGGTGAGTGAGCCAATCGACTCCAGCATGTCCATCTCTACATTATCCTTAACAATGGAAGGAATGGTGACATGCTCCACCATGGTTTTGGCCAAGGGTCTCGGTGCCAACTATGGATTACGTCGTGCAGTAGGTATATCATGTGTGGATCCCCCACCTCTACCCTAAAAGTCTAAGATGTCAAAATAATTTGGCATCTTATTGAGAATAAACTCAAAATACAGTTTCCTCAAAAAGTATTGTGGTACCTCATGGTTATTTCATGGAGGTTGGTCAAATACCATCCACCACCGCTCCCAAAATTTATTTTTAATTAACTCATGCTAGCACCAATGGATTGGGAACCTCCTACATATATGAGACAAAGGTGTGTTCATTTTCGAGTCTGTAAATAGGGTACACAAGTCGGCTTTGATAATTTTTTATTTTTTAACATCTGCATATGACAAACCTATAGAATAATATTGTCTCATCTCATTCCTCTTATTTGACCAAAATTTTCTTGCTCATTTCTCCTACATGAGATACAATTGACTTCAATGATTCAACAATCGCTCTCCTATAAGGGTGGGTTTCGACATACTCGGTTAATATTCTAATTAATTGTTCAATGTCTCTTTTATTGTTTTCAATTTGATTTAGAATATTTTATTTTTTTCCATGAGGATGCCTATGAATTGATGGAGGGGTTTCAGGCTGTTCTTGAATAAGAGGCTCTTCTTGAGGGAGTGACTATGAATTCTCAAAGTTTTGAGGTGGAGATTCATTCCCTGATAATTAGAAAAATAAATATTATAAAAACCTATTTCAATTAGCATTCTAAATCAAATTTGAAATAAATTGAATAAAAATACATACCTCTTCACAATCTTCAACATCTCTAACGTGTTGGTTGCATCCTCGTGAAAGATAGCTAGCTAACAATGCAAATAATGGGTGATATTTTGTGAGTGCAAGTTACAGACCTCCAATCCTCCAAGCCAAGCCATAGGTTGAAGAGAAATGAGGTTTTGAAATACGATATGGGATTTTTATTTTGCTTTTCCATTTGGCGCATGCCAAATTTGGCATGCACCAAATGGCCAATTTCACCCCTTTTTTGCAAAGTTTTACAATTTGACACCTAAATTGTGTCACAGATTGGTGCACTTACCCAGGAAGCAAATAACACAGACAAGGTTCTAAGCTAAAAACCCATAGAGGGACTAAGATGCCAATAAGGGTTTTTTAGTCCCAATAAAGGTTTTTTCCAAAAAAACCACCAAAATATGGATTGTTTATAGTGTTCCAGAGTTGCCTATCTAGGTACCTGATGTTAAGAAACAAAAAATTGTGCAAATGAATGCAAGAAAAGGTGACTAATGAAAAGTAGTTGGATGCATACTTGAATGTAATTTTTTCAATCTTGAATGCAATAGCAAAGTTCCTAAATGTAATTAGGATGATTCAAAATGCACTTTTCAGTTTTCAATGAGATAAAATGATGCCAGAAAGCAAAAATGCAACCTATATGAACTTTCACTAATGAAAATATGAGAAACCCTAGATGCACTTTCACTAATGCAAGATGCAATAAAAGAATGAATGCAACCTAGATCTAGGACCTTAATGAACTCCAAATTAGAAAAAAGAATGTTCTAAAATGTCAGGTTCACCAAAAAACATAGTAGGGGAAATAGGGATGCTTTATGGCCTAGGTCATATAACACCACTCATATCCTATTGTCACTCAAATATGCCCTAGGGTCCCAAATTGGATTGACTGTCAACACAAAAGGTGAGTCAATTCTCAACAAGGAAGACTTAGGAGGGGGTTCTTTCAGCTTTAAGGGGTTCACCACCAAGCAAAAGCTTGGGAAAGGACAACTTAACATTCAACTCACAAAGCCTAATAATGCAAGTCAAATAATGATCATCATGTGCCAAATGGCCAATATTTCCCTTTTTGCAAAGTTTTACAATTTGACACCTAAATTGTGTCACAGATTGGTGCACTTACCCAGGAAGTAAATAGCTTAGACAAGGTTCTAAGCCAAAAACCCACAGAAGGACTAAGATGCCAGTAAGGGTGTTTTAGTCCTAGCAAAAGGTTTTTTTCAAAAAAATAGAAAAATATGGATTGTTTATAGTGTTCCCAAGTTGCCTATCTAGGTACCTAATGTTGAGAAACAAAAAATTGTGCAAATGAATGCAAGAAAAGGTGACTAATGACAAGCAATTGGATGCATACTTGAATGTAATTTTTTCAATCTTGAATGCAATAGCAATGTTCCTAAATGTAATTAGGATGATTCACAATGCACTTTTCAGTTTTCAATGAGATAAAATGATGCCAGAAAGAAAAAAATGCAACCTATATGAACTTTCACTAATGCAAATATGAGAAACCCTAGATGCACTTTCACTAATGAAAGATGCAATACAAGAATGAATGCAACCTAGATCTAGGACCTTAATGAACTCCAAATTAGAGAAAAGAATGTTCTAAAATGTTAGGTTCACCAAAAAAAATAGTAGGGGAAATAGGGATGCTTTATGGCCTAGGTCATATAACACCACTCATCTCCTATTGTCACTGAAATATGCCCTAGGGTCCTAAATTGGATTGACTGTCAACACAAAAGGTGAGTCAATTCTCAACAAGGAAGACTTAGGAGGGGGTTCTTTAAGCTTTGAGGGGTTCACCACCAAGCAAAAGCTTGGGAAAGGACAACTTAACATTCAACTCACAAAACCTAGTAATGCAATTCAAACAATGATCATCGTGTGCCAAATGGCCAATATTTCCCTTTTTTGCAAAGTTTTACAATTTGACACCTAAATTGTGTCACAGATTGGTGCACTTACCCAGGAAGTAAATAGCACAGACAAGATTCTAAGCCAAAAACCCACAGAGGGACTAAGATGCCAGTAAAGGAATTTTAGTCCCAGTAAAAGGTTATTTTTGAAAAAATAGCAAAATATGGATTGTTTATGGTGTTCCCAAGTTTCCTATCTAGGTACCTGATGTTGAGAAACAAAAAAAATGTGCAAATGAATGCAAGAAAAGATGACTAATGACAAGCAATTGGATGCATACTTGAATGTAATTTTTTCAATCTTGAATGCAATAGCAATGTTCCTAAATGTAATTAGGATGATTCACAATGCACTTTTCAGTTTTCAATGAGATAAAATGATGCTAGAAAGCAAAAATGCGACCTATATGCACTTTCACTAATGCAAATATGAGAAACCCTAGATGCACTTTCACTAATGCAAGATGCAATACAAGAATGAATGCAACCTAGATCTAGGACCTTAATGAACTCCAAATCAGAAAAAAGAATGTTCTAAAATGTCAGGTTCACCAAAATAAATAGTAGGGGAAATAGAGATGCTTTATGGCCTAGGTCATATAACACCACTCTTCTCCTATTGTCACTCAAATATTCCCTAGGGTCCCAAATTGGATTGACTGTCAACACAGACAAGTTTCTAAGCCAAAAACCCACAGAGGGACTAAGATGCCAGTAAGGGAGTTTTAGTCCCAGTAAAAGGTTATTTTTGAAAAAAATACAAAATATGGATTGTTTATAGTGTTCCCAAGTTGCCTATCTAGGTACCTGATGTTGAGAAACAAAAAATTGTGCAAATGAATGCAAGAAAAGGTGACTAATGACAAGCAATTAGATGCATACTTGAATGTAATTTTTTCAATCTTGAATGCAATAGCAATGTTCCTAAATGTAATTAGGATGATTCACAATGCACTTTTCAGTTTTCAATGAGATAAAATGATGCTAGAAAGCAAAAATGCAACCTTTATGCACTTTCACTAATGCAAATATGGGAAACCCTAGATGCACTTTCACTAATGCAAGATGCAATACAAGAATGAATGCAACCTAGATCTAGGACCTTAATGAACTCCAAATCAGAAAAAAGAATGTTCTAAAATGTCAGGTTCACCAAAATAAATAGCAGGGGAAATAAGGATGCTTTATGGCCTAGGTCATATAACACCACTCTTCTCCTATTGTCACTCAAATATTCCCTAGGGTCCCAAATTGGATTAACTGTCAACACAAAAGGTGAGTCAATTATCAACATGGAAGACCTAGGATGGGGTTCTTTAATCTTTGAGGGGTTCACCACCAAGCAAAAGCTTGGGAAAGGACAACTTAACATTCAACTCACAAAACCTAGTAATGCAAGTCAAATAATGAGTGTAAATGATGAAATTTAGCAACAAGTTAGGGTATGTGTACCTGGGAAGTCTACAAATGTAATGAGGATTTTGGAAATACAAAGAAGCTACCAAAATATGCTAGGGAAGATTAAGACACCCTTACTATTGTCTTAGTTTCATTACTATTTTTTAGGGCAAGTGCAGAATCTTCAAATATAAGAACAAAATCTGAAAGAATCTCTGCAAGATACCCTTGGGAGGACTAAGAAGCCCTTGTTGTCAACTTAGTCCTATCTTGAATCTCTAAAATCTTTGAATGTGATCTTGAGGCTCAATGTTTGCACTTCCTTTTTCTCCGATCTTAGGTTCTAAAACTTTCAGATCTGGCCTATAGGTGAGTTTCTGTGAAGATGACAACTTTGCAATGTAACTTTGCATTTCAAATGATCTTCAACTCTTCAACCTAAACCTTCAAACACAAAGATGCAAGAGAGAAGAAACTTGTTGATTTTTAGTAAATGGGGGTTTTCCTTGGTCAAACCTCTTGTTGGTAATTAAACCTTGGAATGAAATAGAATAATGAAGGGAAATGATGAATGAACAAATTGTTATGTTGAAACTCACCAAACCCTTGTTATGAAATCCACAAACTTGTGTGAAATGGCTAGCTTGAATGTATATGTTGACTTAAAGTAGTGCTTGATAGATCTTTACTTGAAATGCTTGCTTGAATCAAAACCCTACATCACAAATTTTAGCTCCAAAAAGACACATGATGCAAAAATATCCTTTATATGATGCAAGAATAGCCTTGATGTGATGCTTGAATCTTGATGATGGCTCCAAATATTTGATGAACTACTCTTGAATGCTCTTGTGAACTCAATTATGCTATTAGGAATGTTCTCACAAAAATCTTATATGAAAATGAAAGAAATAAACTTGCATTTATACTTATCCATGCTTAATATCTCAAAATTACACCACACCAAGCCAACATATGAATTCATTAATTAAAGGAGGCTAAATCTCGCCAAGATTTGAAATCAAATCCTGAAAATAACCTAAGGGGGGACTAAGATGCCCTAGGTGGTGTCTTAGTCTCGAGACATGAAACTTGGGGCACAGACTCCAAAAAGGGGCCCATTTAAGGTTCCTTTGAAAAGAGGGTCCCAAGACCTTTGGAGGAAAAAGATGCCTTAGGTGGCGTCTTAGTCCCGATCCAAAAATCAGTGACACACAGGTGGAATTATTAAATTATCATTTCCCCTTTGAAGTTTTTCAGGATTAGCCATTAAAAAATACAATAATTTATTAGGCTTGTGGATGCAAAAAAGGACCAATTAAGACATAAATAAGGATAAAAAAAGCAAGGTGGGTCCAAACAAGTGTGAAAATGCAAGGGTATGCATTTTCCTACACTACACAAGTCCTTCACTTATTAACTTGTGTTTAAAATATTTTAAATTATCTTTTAGGTTGTTTTATAAAAGGTCATTCACTAATAGATTCTAAGGAGTGAACATACACCTAAGAACTTATGGACATAGAGATAGATCATTTCAAAAAGTATTGTATTAACACCACATTAGGATCTACATACATAAAGATATATATATTTAGATTACATGGTGTCTTGATATCTTAGATCATTAATCACGTGCTATTGAGTCAAATTTCCTATGGGCTTGACTAGAGAATACACCTTATCTAGCAAGCTCCTCAAAGGTGTTTGCAAACACTACTAGTTTTCTTAGTGTTATTTTATATAATCGAATGCAAGGTGAATCAATTTTTAGACCACAAGATTTATTAGATCATTTTCACACAAATGAGGTTGATTCCATACATAGAGCTCAAATTTTGCATTGTAGTGTAATCTCTAATAAAAATAAAATATTAGAAGTGATTTTCTTATACATTTTTGGGCACTAATACTTAGAAGAATCATTTAATGCCATTTGACATTTTGAGATTAAAATTAGAACTATATAAGCAACTTTTCTTTTTCAATGCTTGTCATAATATTTATTTAGTAAAAACAATCCCAACTCATAAATCTAAATTATTGAGCACATTTAATTGTTTTGTTTAAGTCTAATTTCTTAGATATGGAAAATATGGTTTATTTTCCTTTTCACTATAAAATAATTGCCAAAAACATTTTTTTATTTTGAAAATTTATAATTATACTAATGCATAAGATGTTTTTTAACATTTTCAATATTTAAAAAATTAAACTTCACAAATTATAAAATGCCATATATTTTTATATATTGATGGAAATTTGGAAATATTTAAATATATTTTAAATTCATTAAATTTCATTATGAAAAAAAATGTATTTGTTCTTAATTAAAAAGATCGGTCCAAATAGAAGACTTAGGCATTGGCCTCATGGAGGGGCTACATGAAATAGGCTGGTGAAGTAAAAAAGAAAAATACTACATGACTAATCAAAATCTTTTCATAATAAATAAGAACTATATTTTTTAGTTAACTTAGTAATTTATCGCTACTTGTCAATTATCTAAAAAATTTATATTTTCATAAATTATTCTTTAAATTGTTATATTTATATATTCTTAAATTAAATATATAAAATAATCAAATTCATGAAACCACCCACTTTAAAATACTCCAAAAAATCTCAACAAAACTCATTGAAATTTCATTGAAATTTTTGGGTAAGCACCCTCAATGGAACTGCAGCCTTACCTAAAACACCCTCTTTTAAAGAATTGAAAAACATGCAAACCTTGACTAGAATTTTCAAAACCATGTGACGGTTATATGGGGAATTTCTGCGAATTAATAAGGGCACTTAACGCAGGCAGAGGACTGATTGAGTAGAAATTTCTAATTAAAAAGCATGGAATAGCTTATTTAAACTGTGGAGAATGCCGTGTTCTACCCATAACCACCAGTGCTGGAGATCTTCTCTATTACTGTAAGCTATCCTCGGCTTTCCTCACCTTGTATACCATGGCTTCAGCTAAGTATAGCCCACAATTCGGAGATGTTCATGGCTGGATATGTGAATTGGGTAAAGTTACGTCACTTACGCCAGCTGTTGTTCTTTCCGAAGAGATTGAACCCATATCCCTCCATGCCCAATCCATTGGTAACGGACAAGTGTCTATGCGTCTGTGCCGTGATTCTGTATCCGTTTGTGAACTGGCAAAATACTGTATTATTGAATACTGCAGTGAAAATTCTATTGCAGTTACTGATTATTAATCTCCTATCTAATACATAGATTATTTGACTCTGAAAAATTAATTCTCAGCAAATATCGAAAAATAACACAACTGCAACTTCACTAATAAAACTCACAGAAGAAAAACATTCACAATAATGAACACAATATTTTTGGACAAATTGTCCGTGGAAAAACCCCGAAGGGAAAACCACTACTGTAGATGAGGAATTATATTAACTTCAGCAAATTAAGGAATACAAAAACTGCTTGCCTCTTACTGGCAGAGCTCCGGTAATATTCTTCTTCAGAAATTCTTCCCTCAATTTCTCCTGCTGAAATTCCACAGCTACTATCCCCAACGCTATTACTGCGCCCTTGCTAACACTGCAAGACTATTTGCTCTCACTGCAAATTTACTACTTGCTAACACTGCAAGTCTTTCTCAAGTATCTCTACTTGCTATCACTGCAAGTCTACTTGTTGTTATTGTTGTTATCCAAATGCCCATTGATCCCCTTTTATACTTTTCTCATTGGAAAACCAATGGCCATGATTTAATCTCAATCAATGGCTAAGATTAAATAGACTCTAACAACCCTAACTAACTGGATTCTAGAAGTCTCTAGGGAAATCAATTTATTTAATTACATAATTATCTAGACAACTCAGCCCTTTCTGGAGGTTTCTAGAAAATAATTAAATAATTAAATGACACTTCTAGACAATGGAGACACTTTGTCCAAGCTACATAAATTAACACTCCCTCTTAGCGAGGAAGGTGTTCTGCATGACACCCAACTTATCTCTGAAGAAGATGAATTTAGCCTTCCCCAATGCCTTAGTCAAAATGTCTGCTACCTGCTGATCTGTAGGTATATACTGTAGCTGAACAATCCCGCGCTGTACACAATCTCTGATGAAATGATATCTGATGTCTATATGCTTAGACCTATCATGAAACACCGGATTCTTAGTCAACTTGATGCAACTCTGATTGTCGCAATGTATCACCGTAGTCTCAACCCTCTGACCAAACAAGGCCACCAGCAACTTCCGAAGCCATATCGCCTCACACGTCGCCATGCTAGCTGCTATGTATTCTGCCTCTGCAGAACTCAAAGCCATAGACTTCTGCTTCGTACCAAGAGACAACTCGATCCCAAGCTAAAGCAACACCCTGAAGTGCTTTTCCTATCCGTTGTACTGCCTGCCCAATCTACGTCAGTATAGCCTATCAACCTGATACCATCACCTTGAGTATATTTGATTCCATACTCGATTGTACCACGCAAATACCGCAACACATGCTTTGCCGCTATCCAATGCACTCTCTTCGGCTCCACCATGAACTGACTAAGAGAGTTTACTGCAAAGGATATATCTGGCCTGGTGTTGACCAAATACATGAGAGACCCAATCAACTGCCTGTATAAGGTGGGGTCTACATCCTTCTCCCTGGATGTCTCTACCTTCTTCCAATTCGTGATCATAGGAGTAGACATGGCTCTGCAATCTTCCATCTCGAACCTCCTCAAGATTTCGATGCAGTATTTCCCTTGTCCAAGGAAAATCTCTCCATCTGTCTGCCATACCTCCATGCCTAGAAAGTAGTGCATAAGCCCCAAATCCTTCATCTCGAACTCTGCTGCAAGGTCCCTCTTGCTTTCCTCTATGAGCCCTAGTGAACCTGTTAAAAACAAGTCATCCACATAAAGAACAAGAATGAGAACCTCACCCCCAACCACCAAGTAGTAGAGGTTAGCATCCGCTTCACTCTTCACGAAGCCCATTCCCTGCAAGTATTTATCAATGCGCTCATACCACGCCCTGGGAGCCTGCTTGAGTCCGTACAAAGCTCTCTTCAATCTGCACACGTGGGTTGTACTGCTGTGTGCCACAAAGCCCTCTGGTTGTTCTATGTATACCTCCTCTTTCAATTCACCATTAAGAAACACCGTCTTGACATCCATCTGATGGATCTGCCATCCCATCTGTGCTGCAAGAGAGATCACGACTCATAGAAGTATACCTGGCCACTGGAGCAAATGTCTCCTCATAGTCAATTCCCTCCTTCTGAGAGAACCCCTTGGCCACAAACCTTGCCTTGTATTTTTTGATGCTACCATCTGTACCGTGCTTGATCTTATAGATCCAGCGTGATCCAACTACTGCCCTATCTGTTGGTCTAGGCACAACCTCCCACCATCGTTCTGCACTATTGAGGTATACTCCTCAACCATTGCATCTTGCCACACTTTCTGCTGTGCGGCCTCCTGATAGCTAGAAGGCTCACTATCTACCAACTGACTAACTAATGCCATATAGTCATCATACCTGGCTGGTTGTCTCCGCTGTCTACTACTCATCCTAGGAGCTCCCACAAACTCCTGAGTATCCCTTTGTGACTGTTGGTTCTTGCTACCAACTGTAGAGGATGAAGTATCAACCTCCATATCACCCTAATGCATCTCTTGGATCTGCTACATCTGCTGCTCCATACTCTGTGAATTCTCAGCACTTGAGCTTGTGCATGTACTAATAACTGTACTCGAGCTTCGTTGTCCTTGATCTGGTTGAACGATCCTTGGAGCTTCCACTAACTGCTCACTCTGATCATCTACTGGCAAATCTCTGGACCTCCTGAATGCCTTGTCCTCCATGAACTTGACATCACGCCTAACTATAGTCCTCTTGGTCCCTGGAATAAATATCCGATATGCCTTTGAGGTTTCACTGTACCCCACAAAGTACCCCTTCTCTGTAGTTTGATCTAACTTGGAACGTGTCGCACCTGGAATGTGACAATACGCCAAACTCCCAAATATTCTGAAGTGGCTGACATCTGGCTTCTTCCCTGAGAACGCCTCCTCTGGTGTCATCTTGCCCAATACCTTATGTGGTACCCTGTTCTGAATATACACTGTTGTACTGCATGCCTCTGCCCATAAGTAACGTGGCATATCCTGGTCATACAGCATAGCCCTTGCTGCCTCTGATATAGACCGATTCTTCCTCTTAGCAACCCCATTCTGTTGTGGGTTGTAAGGAACAGTCCACTCTCTCTTGATTCTTTCCCTGGTACAGAACTCCTGGAACTCTTTCCCTTTGTACTCGCCTCCATTATCTGACCGAAGAACCTTTATCTTCCTCCCTGTCGAATTCTCCACAAGAGCTTTGAACTCTTGGAAGCGACTGAAAACCTCATCCTTGGTCTTCAAGAACTATATCCAGGTCTTCCTAGAGAAATCATCAATAAAAGTAACAAAGTACTCATATCCTCTGAGAGACTTCGTCGACATTGGTCCACATATGTCTGAATGTACTAGATCAAGAACACCCTTGGATCTAGTGTCACTCCTTGGAAAAGTTGCTTTCGCAAACTTCCCCAACACACATCCCTTACAAACATCATCATGCTCTGTGCTCACCTCAGGAACACCTGTCACTGTCTCACGAAGCAATTTAAGTGCTCCATGATGAATATGGCCCATCCTCCTATGCCATAGCTCTCCTTGATCCCTAGAATTACTGCTGCTCATCAGTGCCTTATGAGTATCAAACTGCAGCCTGTAAAGCCGGCCGCTCCTAACTCCAATAGCTATGGGTGATTTCCAATCCTTGTGCTTGATTAACACACTTGCCCCTCTAAAGAGTACATTGTAACCTTTATCCTGAAGGACAGATATGGAAATAAAATTCATACCCAAGCCTGGCACATGCAACACATCATGAATGGGAATCCGCTTACCATTCTCCCTCTGAAATAGAACAGTCCCTTTCCCAACTGGATTGAGCTTGGACATGTTCCCCATAGAAATCTGCATTCTGATGTCCTCCTCCTTATAGCTGGAGAAGTATTCTCTAACTCCTGTCATATGAAATGACGCCCCACTATCTATATACCAAACACCCTGTGAGGTTGAGCTAGCCATACAAGCTATGAGAGCGAACTCATCCTCCATTCTACTAGAGAGCTCATCTGCACTTGCTGAAGCTGCTGTCTGCTTCTTGCCTTTCTTCCTTTGCGGGCAATCGCTGACATAGTGGCCAAACTCGTGACAGCCATAGCACTTGACTTTAGATAAGTCCTTCTTCTTCTTCTCACCTTGTGGATTTGATCCTTTACTAGACCCCTTCTTTGCTTTCCCTTTTCCTGCAAGGGCAACGTTCTCCTGTTCCGCCTCACTTTGCTGACTCTTGCTACTGGTCCTACTGACAAGACTTAGTCTAAGCTCCTCCTGAGTGAAGTCACTCCAAAGTCGATCCCAACTCGGCAAGGTGTCTCGTCCATTAATAACTTGAACAAAGACATGCCACTGCTTAGTAAACCCATTTAGGGCTATCCGCACTAGCTTGTCATCACCTAGATTATCTCCAACAATAGCCAACTCATCCTTGACAAGTCTGAGTCTGGTGAGGTAACTTGTCACGTCCTCTCCCATGTTCATCCGAGTATTCCTCAGCTTTTCTCTGAGAATCAACTTCTGGTTAGTGGTAGCATTCTGGTACAGATTCAGAATGGCATCCCACATCTTCTTCGCTGTATCTAACTCTGCAACATGTGGAACAATATGATCCTTGACACCATCAAGAATCAGCCTCCTCGCCTTGGCATCTTCCTTCTTATATGCTAAGAGCTGTGTTGGATCTGTAGGTACAGGTACAACACTGGTCACATATTCTTTGATCCCATTCTCTTCCAGCAACAAAGAAATTCTGGCTTTCCAGACACCAAAATTTGAGGCTCCATCCAATCTGTCCTGATCTCTTAAACCTGCTGAGGCCATCTCGAAAGATAAAAGAAAATAAATAATAATAATAATTCTGAAGAGGCAGGATCTTTCCTTCCTGTGTTGAGCCTTATCTGCCTTCAGATCCTCTGATACCATGAAAATTCTATTACAGTTACCGATTATTAATCTCCTATCTAATACATAGATTATTTGACTCTGAAAAATTAATTCTCAGCAAATATCGAAAAATAACACAACTGCAACTTCACTAATAAAACTCACAGAAGAAAAACATTCACAATAATGAACACAATATTTTTGGACAAATTGTCCGTGGAAAAACCCCGAAGGGAAAACCACTACTGCAGATGAGGAATTATATTAACTTCAGCAAATTAAGGAATACAAAAACTGCTTGCCTCTTACTGGCAGAGCTCCGGCAATATTCTTCTTCGGAAATTCTTCCCTCAATTTCTCCTGCTGAAATTCCACAGCTGCTATCCCCAACGCTATTACTGCGCCCTTGCTAACACTGCAAGAC
Source organism: Sequoia sempervirens (assembly GCA_007258455.2). Taxonomy (NCBI): domain Eukaryota; kingdom Viridiplantae; phylum Streptophyta; class Pinopsida; order Cupressales; family Cupressaceae; genus Sequoia; species Sequoia sempervirens. Next base: position 7,516,001 of record VDFB02018296.1, on the reverse strand, counting down.
TATTTGCTCTCACTGCAAATTTACTACTTGCTAACACTGCAAGTCTTTCTCAAGTATCTCTACTTGCTATCACTGCAAGTCTACTTGTTGTTATTGTTGTTATCCAAATGCCCATTGATCCCCTTTTATACTTTTCTCATTGGAAAACCAATGGCCATGATTTAATCTCAATCAATGGCTAAGATTAAATAGACTCTAACAACCCTAACTAACTGGATTCTAGAAGTCTCTAGGGAAATCAATTTATTTAATTACATAATTATCTAGACAACTCAGCCCTTTCTGGAGGTTTCTAGAAAATAATTAAATAATTAAATGACACTTCTAGACAATGGAGACACCTGTCCAAGCTACATAAATTAACACTGTATCCGTTTGTGAACTGGCAACATACTGTATTATTGAATACTGCAGTGAACAGGAGATGCAACAGAATTTGCGTCCCTTGTTCTTCAGGCTCTGTATTCATGCATTCCTTAAAGTCGCCCAACCAAAATACCGTGGACTTGAAGGGGAAATTGGGATGGAAGAGGATCAGCAACGAAGATATTGAGAAATTGATGCGAGTGGACACCGATCCACCTACAATTGAAGCATCAATATACAAGCGTTTAACAAGGTCTTCTCTGCTGCATGTTATGTTCATTTCAACTCGGCAAGGGATAATGAAATAGGATATCCCGAAACAAAATTGAGGGAGTTGACTGTGGAAACGCTGAGAATCATTCATGCAGATGCTACAAGTAGTTTGGTGAGATCTTTGGCTTCCAGGTCCACTGAAATTCTGTTAAATTACAGAAGGGGGAAAATAAAGGAGTTTAAAATTTCATACAGCTCAAGCATTGACGGTCTTTGGACAATCCGCTGCTACTACCCTCGCCTGTCAATGAAGAAAGAAATCAGGTATTGGATGATCGGCCCGCATCTTAAGCATGCTTTGAGTCATCAGCTGCTGTACTGCATGCTACGCATCTGCCATGCCGTCAAGAGCCACAAGCACTGCTTAGAAGTCGAGCTCAAAATTGATAATCTCTGCTGCAAAGTCGTTCGCCTGAATTCTGATAAGCACACATAAACAAGATCATGAACGCTACTTTCCTGCAAAGATCACTGTAACAACGGGGCCTGAGACAGAGAGGTATTCTTTGGACGCAGTCAACTCGGGCGCCTCATCGTCAAACCCCACAGTAAATTATTCCGAAAGCAGTTCTATAGAAGGAGGATTCCAAGCACAATTTGAGGTCGGCGTCTCCCCAGGTTTAAAATTCACCATGGATGAGACAGTGAGACATAGCCGTACAAATACCACCACCAGTGAGCGGAGGAACTGGCATTTTGAGGCGTCTGTGCAGGACAATAGACGAGGGAAGTTCCAGTGGACTCTATATCACCATTCTTACCAAGAAAGTCAGTGTTTAGCTATGACCCAAAGCACAGAGACAAGCAATACCAAGCTTTCAAATATTTGGCGCAGGCGAAGGGGCCGAATAGCCCTTTCACAGAAGGAAGGGGAGTTGAATTTGCAGGAGATAAGTACGGGACACCCTTAAAGTGGTCGTTCTTAAGTAAGATAGAGGTACAAACCCTCGACTGGTTTATGGAATGTGAAATCTGGATGGCCTATTATCCCAATGAATATAATACTAGATGTATGGAGATCAGATATCAAAATTTCGTGAACTGCTCCAACTTAAACTTCCAAAGAGTCTCTTAACAAAATTGAATGATTTTGTTCATCGGATTTGAAAAGTATAAGAGATTCTAAAGACTTCTGGGAGGGGGGAAAGGGGTGTTTGGTGCAGGAGTTACTTTTAAAGAGCCGTTTTGTATCAATGAAAAAAAAGTTCTATATTTGTTTTTTATTTTAAATGAGAGTTTTTTAAGAATTGTATAAGTGAATGGATTGAGGATGTGTAGTGTATTTATTTGTGTTTTCAGTTTTAAACTTAATGTTACAAAATAAATTTGAATGACTTCATTAAACATAATATTGTACAAATTTTAATATTTTAAAGAAAATAAATATTCTTTAGGATTAATCCAGATTAATTTAATAATCTATTTACATATAAGAATAATTCATATATAGAAAACTTAAGTAATGAGAAGGAATCTCAATATTATATCGGTAATTGAAATGTGTAGGAATATAAATAGAATTTAAAATGTAGTTCATTTGATAACTGAAGTTTACACTGAGTCGGATATGGATTTGAATTTGATATGTCTTACGATTAAGAATAGTGTATGATTGTTTGCTAAATGCCTTCCAATTAGAATATTTTGTTGACACTATGTTAGGACAAAACTATGGTGTTGAGAGAAAATTCAAGACAACGAGTTGATTAGATCTTATTAATAATTGTAGAAAAATAAAAATGGTTTGATGTTGTTAGAAGATATAAGATCTATATCTCTATACATTCATACATACATCATTCCACATATTTACATATATATTTTTTATTCATCCTCTTACATGTATTTCATGTACCTCCTTCCATTTTTCTCATGGCTCATTTGAGATATTACTCTTTATGCTCATTATCATTCCTTGCACGTGATTCATGATCTTAACTCACATTCCTTCCCTCCTCATATAGCATCTTCATACCTCTTCACAACATTTTTCTATTTTAACCTTCAATAATGACTCTTAATAACTCTCCAATTATTCTACCTCTTCCTTTCTTATTTTAACATCTATTATGAATTATTATGCATATAATGGGGTATTTAGAATATTTAACAAATTTATGAACCATATATGAATCCTAAATTTGAAATAGAATGATGTGCAATACCACATAAGTCTTTGTGTCTCTACTAAATATCTAACTTTCTTGTGTCATATTGCATAACCTTTATAAAATAGGAGAATATTATATATAGTCATAAATCCCACAAATATTAAGATCAATTATGCTTTCATTATTATAAAACAATCTTTAACTTGTGAACTTGCTATGTCTAATTTGTAGAATGCTTTTGTTCACTTTGCTTTAATATAACTTTATTTCATATTTGCTTCATGATATGTGTGTCGGAAATATTTATAAATACCTTATTATGGCTATTATTATATCACAAGGAGACATATTCTTCTTGGTGAACTGTTAAAAATATGTGTGAATAATAAAACACAACAATATTGAATCATACAAATAATTCCACAAATGGTTACATGCACATCCATATTTATTTTAGAGCACCAATTCAAGTTTGTGAAGCATATTCTTGCTCCTTATAACAAGATTTTGCGGATGATAATAATGAATGCATTAAATTCCCTTCAATAAAAGAATATAAAAATATCTTCGCCTCTATAGCACACCCCAATTTTTAAGAGTTGTGTGCTCTATTTTGTATTATGGTTATTCCTTGATTTGATGCTCATCTTTTGTTTTTGAATATGTTGGCTTATATTGAATCATGATAAGAACTTTTAACTTGTGTCTCAATTGAAGACTTAGTGGTTTTCCTTTATTACGTGTTCATGTTTTGTTTATAGTTTATCTCATTCTTATTTGAGTTGTAGTTCCTACCATAGTCATGGGATATTGATCTTGGTATATTCTAATTGATTATGATAGCTATAAGAGTATATTCTATTTTTAGCCTAGAAAATCATGGCCAACTTGGGCATCAAAATTTGGCCAAACATGGTACCACTTTTGGGTCATAGTTTTGGCATATGGTTTTGGTAAACCATAGTTGGTTTGTGGTTTGACATTTTCCTATTTATTGGATGTTAGAGCTAGACTTTTCATAGCAAGTTTTACATGTACCTTTATGAGCTATCAAAATTGCTCTTGATCTTTTTTGTTGGTGATACTCTTGTAAGGTCTTAGAATTTGCAAGTGTATTACAACTATGTTGGTTACTAAATAATACATAGAATTGCTTTGGAGTCTATGGTTTTTCTCTTGAAAATGTTTTCTCCATAAAAATTATTGTGTTATGTATATTTTTTTTGTGTTTGTTTCCTTGTAGCTATTATGATCAATTTTTTTTTTTTACATATATACCTTCTCTTATAGATTAGTGTAGGAAGTGTATTCTACACTTTTGTTTCCTTTTAATTAGATGGAAAAGTAAGCTTAACACTTGGACCTTAGCCTCTAAACATAATCATTCACACTTCAAAGACAAAAATGGTAATAGATGAAGTTTGTTATATAGTCTATAAGTAACACTAGGTTTTGAATGTAATGATCGTGTAGCAAGTAGGATTGAATTGTTTACTTGAGCTCTAACTTGATGTTGCCTTAACATGTATATGGATAAAATAAGTAGATTATGTATAAGACTATAAAAGATTCTTGAGGATGATACAAGATGAAGCAAGAAGGCCTTAATGGTTGGAGGATGATCTTAATATAGTAATCCTAAAAGGCTCCTTAAAAAATTGAACCAATAAACCAAATTAAATGTTTAAGAATAATTATAAACAAAACCTCCATTATATTCTTATTCTTAGATTGATGGTAAAGAAAATAACAATCAATCTTGATATCAACCAATAACGTAATAAAGAATACACAACATCATCATCTCCACTCTAATGAAAATGGATCAATCAACTCATATCTATATAATCACTCTTAAGGGACTTTAATTTTGACTGTATTTTGAAACTCAATGTTTTAAACCCAAATTAAAAACTGTGTCCTTTTTACATTGTTAAAGTTGTGAGTTCACCCTATCAAGTTTCCAGCGGATACTTCGGGAAGCATTCGCTGAGCTGATGTCCTAGACTAAAAGAACTGATTGATTGAGAACCTAATAAACCCTTGAGTCTGTAGAATAGTCAACATCCAAAGGAAATTTATTAGAACGTATGATGTGCTATAGAAGAAAGGACCAACTAGAATTATCAAACGTGTCCTTGTCTAACATGTGCAGTGGGCCTACAGTATTTATTGTTAAAATAGTAGCTCAGAAGATATTCTAGCCTAGAACCATGTCATCTAGGTTGGAGCAATTGTGGAGAAGTAATCTCCAAGTTTCCTATTTTTTTTCTTCTTCTCTTCTTATCTACAACGTACTTGCGAATTCAAAAAATTTCCTTTTTAGCAACAGCTATGCATTGTTTCTAAGTTAATCTCTACTCCACCATAGGTGATGAGAGGTTATAAAAAGGACATCGATGTGAGTGCTGGAGAGATACAAATGAAGTTTTTTTTTTGCAGGAATGACACAAGTGAAAGGGAGATTCGGATGAACAGAATGAGGAGTTGAAATATTATCCAAGATTGTAGTATTGTTGTGGATGCTAAGTTCTTGTAGTTATTATAAATTTTTTTTTTCTATTATAATAAAATATCTCATTGAATGTTGGTTTTTCCCAAAGTTAGGGGTTTTCTAGGGTAAATCACCATGTCATAGTGTGATTCATTTTAACTATTTTCTATTGTGTTTAGTATTTCTTGAATGGTGTTGTGCATGCTTGAATTCTTTAATTCAGTCATTTAATTTCTGTTATTTGAATCTCTGAGTTTAAACAATAGTGAATTTATTGCTGGGTTTCACAAAACCAATAAGGGAGATGTGTTCTTCACACAAGTGCAAGTTTTGATTTTCTTTTTGTGTTCAAGGAGGTTTAATTTCAAGGGTTTCAACAATGGAAACAACTAGATTAAGAGATTCAGGCAGACTTGAGGGGGCTTCAAACTTTTGCGTGTGGAAAGCAAGAATTCTTCTGTTACTGGAGGAGAATGGTCTGAAAGAATACACAAACACTAATGTTTTTGTTCTGACGGATGCTACACTACTTGCGACCTACCAAAAAGAAGATGCCAAAGGTAGATGCATTGTTATGGATGGGGTCAAGGATCACCTTGTTCCTCATATTGCAAATTTAGACACCTGCAAAAAGATGTATGATGCCATACTCAACCTATACCAGAGTTCAAATTTGAACAGGCAGTTGATTCTTAGGGATAAGCTGAGAAACATCAGAATGAAGAAAGGGGAGAGTGTAGTGGACTACCTTACTAGGATCATAACAGTAAAAGATGAGCTGGTAACTACCAGGGTAGCAATACCAGATGATGAGGTTGTTATGATTGCTTTGGCAAGATTCACAAAAGAATGAGATATCTTTGTGAAAGTTGTATCCGGACAACAAGATATTCCTGATTGGCATCGTTTGTGGATTGATTTCACTTAGGAAGAGTTATGAATGAGTTATGTTAATTGAGGCAACAACAATGGTCATAAGGGTGAGGTAGAAGAGAATGTTCCTCTTGCTAGCAAAGGAAAAGCCAAGAAAGGCTCAAGCAGTGAGTCTACCTCAAAAGGGGACAAGAAGAAAAAGAAAAACCTGAGCAAAATTAAATGGTATGGTTGTGATCAGCTTGGACATTACGTTAGTCAATGTCTGAATCAGAAGAAAGGAGAAAAGAAGAAGCAGACAACAACTTCCATGAATGTTGATGAGCTATCCTCTAGACTGGAAAATGAGTTTGCTCTTCTAAACTGCTTATCTAGCTCAAAAACTACAAGGGTCTAGTATATTGATAGTGGTGTGTCATGCCATATGACAAGAGTTAGAGAAAAATTCTCCACCTACAAAGAAGAAGAGTTAAGCTTCTAGATAAAAATGGGAAACAAGACCACATGCACTCTAGTTGGGAGAGGGACTGTTTCATTTAAGAGGGAGTCAAGTAGTGGTATTAAGATCACAGATGTATTGCATGTGCTAGGGATGTGCATGAATCTGATTTCAGTATCTACCCTTGAAGACAAAGGGTACAACATACTCTTTTAGGGATAAAAGGTTTATTTAAAACACAAGGACTAGAAGAAGGCAAAGCAGATTGGGGTTAAAAGAGACAAATTTTTATATTCGTTGCAGTTTGAAACCTTATACAAGAATATATTTTAGGATCTTTTGTAGTATAGCATACTGTCACGTTCCATCAGAGAAACAAACTAAATCATATTCGACTGTAGAGAAAGGTTTCTTTGTTGGGTACAATGAATCCTCTAAGGCATATAGGATCTTTATTCCAGGGTCGAGGAGGATCATAATGAGAGGTGATGTGAAGTTTTTGGAGGAGAAAGCCTTTAAAAAATCTTAGGATTTGCTAGCAGTTGAGCAAAGTCAGCAGATTGAAGCTCCAAAAGTGGATCAAGAGGCTTAGGTATAGGGCACTATGATAGGAACAAATGCAGATACTAGTACCTTAGGTGAGTCGAGTCCATAAGATCAGGAAAAGAAGAATAAGGAACAACAAGATCCATCTATTAGTGTATCTCCTACCAGCGGGAGAAGGACTAGCTGAGTGGAAACTCAAATTGTGCAAGATGCTCAAGAGTTTATGGAAGCTCCTAGAATGAGTGGCAGGGAGAGGAGACCACTGGCTAAATATTTAGATTAAGTGGCAATAATAAGCGAGCTCATTGACAGTGAGCCTTCCAGTTATCAAAATGTTGCACAACAGTAGGTTTGGCAGGATAACATGGTGGAGGAATACAACTCCATCATGAAGAATGATGTCTGGGAGCTAGTGCGAAGGCCTATAGATAAGGCAATGGTTGGTTCTCGCTGTATCCATAAGATCAAGCATGCTACAAATGGTAGCATAGAGAAATACAAATCTAGGTTTGTGGCCAAGGGGTTCTCTCAGGAGGGAATTGATTATGACAAGACATTCGCTCGAGTGGCCAAATATACCTCCATACGAGTTGTAATCTCATTAGAAACACAAATGGGATGGAAGATCCATTACATGGATGTCAAGATAGCTTTCCTAAATGGAATTATAGAGGAGGAAGTGTACATTGAACAACTAGAAGGTTTTGTGGTGCATGGGAGTCACTCTCATGTTTGTTGGTTAAAGAAAGCACTATACGGACTTAAGCAGACACCCAGAGCATGGTATGAGTGCATAGATAGCTACTTGCAGAGCATGGGATTCATGAAGAGTGAGGAAAACTCCAACCTTTACTATCTCATGGTGGGAGGTGAACCACTCATTCTAGTTTTGTATGTGGATGATTTATTTATGACTGGTTCATCGAGGCTCATAGAGGATTGCAAGAGGGACCTAGCAGCAGAGTTCGATATGAAGGATTTTGGGTTGATACATAATTTTCTGGGACTAGAGGTGTGGTAGGCAGAGGGAGAGATTTTCCTTGGTCAAGGGAAATATACTATGGAAATATTGAAGCAATTTAGAATGTTGGACTGTAGACCCATGTCTACACCGATGGTTACAAATTGGCGAAATATCAATGCATCAAAGCAAGAGGTAGTAGACCCCACCTTGTATAGACAACTTATTGGTTCATTGATGTATCTTGTCAAAACAAGACTAGACATTTGCTTTGCAATCAACTCTCTTAGTCAGTTCATGGTAGAACCAAAGAGAGTACATTGGACAATAGCAAAGCATGTGCTGAGGTATCTATGTGGTATAGTTGAGTATGGGTTGAGATATACTCAAGGTAATGGTGTCAGGTTGATTGGCTACACTGATGCAAACTGGGTAGGTAATGTAGTAGATAGGAAAAACACTCTGGGGTGATGTTTCAACATGGGACCAAGGGTTGTCTCTTGGTACAGTAGGAAACAAAAGTCTATTGTATTAAGCTCTGTGGAAGTAGAGTACATGGTAACAAGCATGGAAACATGTGAGGCCATATGGCTTCAAAAGCTATTAGTGGCATTGTTTGGTTAGGAGCTAGAATCTACCATCATTCACTATGATAATTAGAGTTGCATAAAACTCTTTGAGAATCATGTGTTTCATGATAGGTTGAAGCATATTGACATTAGATATCACTTTATCAGATATTGTGTACAGTGTGGATTAGTTCGACTACAATATATATCTACAGATAAGCAGGTTGCAGACATCTTAACAAAGGCCTTGATGAAAACCAAGTTTGTTGTAGTAGAGAACACCTTCCTTGCTAAGAGAGAGTGTTAAAACAATAGTTCGAAAGATATTCTAGCTCAAAACTGTGTCATCCAAGATGGAGTGATTGTGGAGAAGTAATCTCCAAGTTTCCTATTTTTTTTCTTCTTCTCTTCTTATCTACAATGTACTTTCTAGTTCAACAAATTTCCTTTTTAGCAATAGCTATGTTTTGTTTCTAAGTTAATCTCTACTCCACTGTAGGTGATGAGAGGTTATCAAAAGGAGATCGATGTGAGTGTTGGAGAGATACAGATAAAGTTTTATTTGGAGGAATGACACAAGTGAAAGGGAGATTGGGGTGAACAGAATGAGGAGTTGAAATATTATCCAAGATTGTAGTATTTTTGTGGATGCCATGTTCTGGTACTTATTGTAAATTTATTTTTTTCTTTTTTAATAAAATCTCTCATTGAATGTTGATTTTTCCCCATAGTTAGGGGTTTTCCAAGGTAAATCACTATGTCAAAGTGTGATTGGTTTTCTATAATTTCTGTTGTGTTTAGTATTTTGTGAATGGTGTTGTGCATGCTTGAATTCTTTGTTTCATTCATTTGATTTTTGTTATAAGAATCTCTGAGTTTAAACAATAGTGAATTTATTGTTGGGTTTCACAACACCAATAAGGGAGACGTATTCTTCACATTTATCAAGCAAAGATGGAACAAAATTTAATTACATTAAAAAAACCTCTCAAAATCCATTCAATTATGGACATAAGACTAAGAACAAAATGTATGGTACTATCCATGATTTATTTGTCTATATATTGATCTGAAAATTAAAAACACGCGAATTTTAGTCTGAATTTTGAGTAGCTCATTTTAGCCCGTTCTAATATTAATTTTGAGGAAATTTCTTGAAGGTATCTTTCTTTCCATAGGGTGATCCCACAATAGTGGTTTACAATTTTTGGTCAAATTGGACATTGAAATAAAAAAAATTTAGTAAATCTTCACTTTCAGGCACCTATAGTGGCTAAACCGTGAGGAATTTGAAGATGATGAAAACTAGAGTTTCATGACATTTTGTGTGAAGATTCTAAATATATTTGTTTCAAAAAAATTTGAACCATATTACACTTCCTTGTCCATCTCCCTCGAAAACTAGTTTTTTTCAAAAAATAACATTTTCAAAAAGTGGCGCTCATCGTATAATGCATAAATTTTTTTCCATGAAGGATAAAATTCTAATTCTTTCAAATTTAGATTTGTAACTTTGATATCTAGTGCTTCCACTTGGTTAGATACTCTTTTATTAAATATTTTTTCTTTAATCAAGTTTCAAAGTCAAACCAATTACAATTTACACATACCTTGACCATATAACACATAACCTTTTTTGTATGTATCAAAATTCAATTTATTTATTTTTGTTGGATCAAGGAATCCAATATCTAGTGCACTTATATTTTTCAAATTTTTTTATGATGATCTTCTATTTTTCCACATGTGCAAAACAAAGAACTTAATTTTCGGTGAAAATCCTACATTTACAAGAAATAAAAAATAAATATAATAATCAAATTTAATTTAACTAAAATTATACTTTTTGGGAAGATTATAATAAGGACTAAATACTTAAAAAAAATTAAATTTCAATTAAATTCATTTGATCCCCCAAAAGGTAAATCAAAAGTGGTTTTTTATCAGCATTTTGATAGGTGTAAAGGAGACTCCATTATAGGTATGGTTTAAAACTAGTGGGGTTCTATCCAAGGGGGATTGGTCTAAGGTGGTTTGATCAAACTCTATTCAATTGGAATCCTTTAAATGGAACTTTTCAAGGATTAAATCATTATATTTTCTAAAAATTTGTGATTTCAACAAAAAGCAGGATCTCCCAGAAAGTGTAAACCACTATTGTGGTAGCACCTCATACCAAAACCGAAGCATCATTCAAGGTAGCTTCTTGTAAGCTTCATAGCCATCTGACTGATTGAGCATATAAGTTAAACCGATGAAAGTACCTCTCATAGTAGTGTAGTAAAATTAGGTAGTGTTTGAGATTTTTTTTTTTTAATGAGGAATCATATAGGTTAAACAATTATTAATCATTTTTGTTTTCAATTTTTTTTTTAAATAGGTTCTATAAAGGGTTTTTATAAAAAAAATTGCAGTTGTAGTAAATATGTTTTATTTATTCATTTATAATTGTCATAGAAACTTGTCATAGAATATTTTATAATGGGTATTCACTTCTTGAATTAATGTTTTGTAAACTTTCATTAATTTTCAACTCAATAATTCTTTTTATTTTTAAAAATTATCAATTGTAACTCTTCATTTATGAACAACCCTACCAAAACAATTATGATACAAAAAATGCCAAATAATCTAGGAGTTATATTATCCCACCTCCATGAATTCACATGCCTCACCTTGGTGTAATACTAAAAAATATAAGTATTTTATTAATTATTTGATCCTTTTATAAAAAAAATAAGAAATAAAAATTAATTTGGCACCAAATAATCAATTGGTGCAAATAATTTTTTTTAATTAAATTTATTTTCATAACATTTTTTTCTTTAACCCATAGGGAAATATAGGAATTGACATTTTGACCATAAAATGAAATTAATTAAAATGGGACATTACAACATAAGAATTAATGTGCATTAACTATATAAAGGATATAGGTAGAAGTTTGATAATAAGAATTTTCCTTCTACAAACACATCTTTTGAGAGAGGGTATTGAACATTCACCATGATAAATTACAAAGGACATCATGCCCATTACTTAGATCAAGTATGGATCAAGATGGCTACTAGAAATATGTCAAATTAAGTATGTTATATTTTTTGTCCACCTTTTCAAATTTTCAAACATATTTAATTTTTTTTTATTCTCATGATATAATTTTTTAACTCATTTTCTTTTAGACTACAAGAATCGGTCGGGTATCCGTCCCCCTATAAACTGCAGTGCACCTTGGTAAAAAAATTTCACATGACTGGTGATGTTGGCATGACACGCCCTTCGGTACCACAAAGATGGTGGGGATACTAGACCTTGTGACCTCTTTCCTGCAATAGGATACTTTCGCGAATCGAGCTAGGCCCACCACCCCATTTTTTTGAGTCATTTTTCCTTCTATGAAAATGACCCCTTTTCTTGAAATAGACACACATTTCATTAAAAAATATTCAAATTTCATGAAATCAACCTATGTATCATAAAATCAATCCACACATTATGAAATCAACTAAATGATTATCAATTTTAATTTTAATAAACCTTATACAATAATATATTTTTCCCTACTCACCCATGAATTAATACATATATTATTAGTCTTTGAATCTAAAAATATACACAGGTACAAGAGAAGGGGGAAACCATGAAATGATACTATCATACTACTTGGATTTCTCAAGAGAAAAAATATTACTCTACTAAAGGTAGTAGGCCCGAGATTGAAAGAAATCTAGGTATGCAAAAAAGCTTCCAACGCTAATCTATCAGAGGAGAGAATGTGTAAATTTTGACAGTTTCAAACCCTTAAAGAATTGCAATAAAAGAGATGCACATTACAAGTAAAGATAAAACAATATCAGAGATACAATAAAACACATAACACCAAATATACGTGGGGAAAACCCTTTCGGAAAAAAAAAACCCACACTCCAAAATCCTAAACAATGTATTATCTGTAAACAACGGTTACAATAAACTTGCAGTGCAAGCTTCTATAGGAGTTTATATGTGTTAGAATTCTAGAGTAAATACACAAGTGCTTAATATACAAGAGCTTACAATGCATAAAATAAACATTTCTAAATCAACTGCCAAATGCTAAAGATGCAAGATGGAAAGTGCCAAAAACTTTGTAGATGCAGAATGGTAAGTTTCCAAATTGTCACTAGATGCCAATTTGCAATATATACACTTGCCAAAATAACCGTTCTTCGAAAACTCACATTCCATGCAAACTCAACACAGAAATAGAAAAAACCTTTATGCACAACTTCACCTATAAAAAAAAAGAATTTCTAACTTGACTCCACATCCAAATGGAAAATACAAGTTGTAACTCACAAAGGAAAACTGAGAAAATTAGCAACTTTTAATATTTAGAAAAATCAAATCTTCAGAAAAATCAAAGGTTGAGACACCTTCTTTTTCCTAACAGAGATTTATGATCAAATACTACTACGCATATAATGTGCACATGCTCAAGTGCATTGGCCAAGTGTTGGAATTAGATAAAACACTTTCGTCTTATTTCAAGTGAGTTTGCAATGATAGTTGAAGATATTTGAAGGATCCTTAGACTATTAGGGTAGGTCCCCATGTGGCTTCTTAGCTTATTTTTTCTAGTAGCCACTGCTCAACTTATTTAGGAGTTATTTGTGGAATTGATGGCCCCATGAATGTTTAATTTTTGCTTCTTTTTATGCAGGTGGCTTAAATTTGTATTGTACAATAAAATATTAGAAAAATAAAAATGAAAGCAAATATTGGAAAAGAGGGAAAGAAAATTGTGGATCCACATCGAATTTTTCCATAACTTACTAAGTAGTCCCATGGGGGGGCTTGGGCTTCTATTTTCATGGAGCAAGAGGTCCCATGGAAAATAAAATAAAATTGTGCTACGAGATTAATTGGAATCTTTTCCAAAAAAATAGGAGCCCCTACAGTATAGGAATGCATCTTTCAGTTGGTGAAATTAGGGTGGGGCTAGAAATTTCCCTCTAGCTTAAGAATTTTTTAGAATTTTTTTTTACCACTTGTCTATCACTTAAAATTTTAAATTCCTAAAAAAGAAAAAAAAATGAGAGAATTTTTATTTATTAATTAATTTTTATCAAAATACTCTAGTTTATTCCTTAAATTTTGGAGCTCAAAATTTTAAGTTGAATTACAAAACTGAATTCATGGGACCACCAGCTTTAAAATATTCTTAAAAACTCTCAGCAGCACCTGCTCAAATTTTTTAGGAAGCCCCACTCCATGGGACCGTACCCTTATTTTCAATTCCTAAATAGTAGTTGATCCATTAAAATAGGAAAAGATTCTAAATTACACTTTCCCAACAATCAAATTTATGCATGGGAACACTCCGCTACTTAAATTTAAGTAGAAAATAGAATTAAGCAGCTGCATGGGGACATGAAGTTAGTATGAGTGACAAGTGCCCAGAGCGAGGCATTTAGCTTAGAATGATGAAAAATTTAATATTGAAGCCCAACACAAATAGAGAGGTATATCGTTTGCTCATAAATTATTAGATAGGTACCTTCCATGTAATTAAACGCCAAGCAATGGGAAACTCTTGAACAAAAAAATGAAAACTTATTTCATACTAAACAAATGTATAAAAAAAATCATGTTAAAAAACCAACCCAAGTGGGGGCTTCTAAGTCTGTGAGGTACCATCAAAAGTCAATGAGGTTGGAGCAGTGAGAAGACAACAAGAAGTAATATTGATTTTGAGGAAATTTCTTGCAATACTGAGACCCAAGCATTATCGAAGGTAGCTTCCTATTGGCTTCCTGCCTGTGGGACCGATTGAGCATATAAGTTAAACCAAGGAAAGTGCCATCTCTCACAATAGTGTTTAGTATTTTATCATGTAATGTACTAAAACAAAGTAGAGTTTGAGGTTTATTTTTATGATACTATGTGCTATTTGTGTGCCTTAGTGAATTAGGAACGTCTTATTAAAGAATACAGTTAATAGGAAATACATAAGAATTTGCTTCTAAAAAATATACTATTTCATAGTGATTTTGTATGTTTCTATTTTCATATGGTTGATCATAGAGATATAATCTACAAAAAATATTAGACAACTAAATTCATTATTAAGAAGATGAAAGAAATAAAAAGATTTATTTTCCTCTCTCATGATGTTTAACAAAGATGTAATCTGAAAACTATTAGACAATTGGACTAGAATATAATATGCTTGAACAAGAGGATGAGAAATAAATACATTGAGGAATTAATGCAAATGTAGATAAAGTTGGGTGTGATTGAAGCAAAAATATACAACTGATGGGATAGTCCAACTAAGAATGTTTCCCTAGGTACATTGTCACAAAACCTTTTGTAAGTTTTTCCAAAAATAAAACTAGGGGAGAGAGCTTGATGGTGGTGCATCCTATATTTAGTATTGTTCATAGAAATTGATGTCATGTTAGCATCCCCAACTAATAGAGTGGTTGGTTTGACATATAATTCAGGAGTATCTCATGGTGTAAGAGTAATCTTACATCATCTATTTATTATTTTTACTTTATTCATTTGTTTGTAGGTTTCAAATAATATTCTAGTAATCATCAAGCACCAATAATACTATCATAGTTATATATTTAATCATGTGGTTGGGATCACATGATCTATATTGAGCTTATAATGTTCGGTCAAATTCAAGTCATATATTATAATCACTACAAAGACACTATTCCCCTTGAATGTTATTAATAGGCATAATAGAAAGAAATCTAACTCCAGGGTAAAAGCAAGAAGTTGGGTACACGAAGAGGGGAAGTTTCGGCCAAAAAAATTCCCGCAGAAAATGCGTATGCGTTATTAAAAAAATGCGTATGTGTTATGCTTCGGGTACCCGAGCCTAAAAAATGAGTACGCGTTATAACACATATGCATTATATAACACATACACGTTTTATATCATGTAAAAATTGATTATTTAAAAAAAAAATACTTTTAAGAAACGGGTACCCGTTTTTTAAATTTTCTTTTTTTTTTAATTATCAAGAAAATAAAGAGCACATATGCGTTTTGTAATGCATACGTGTTTTTTGAAAATACTTATGTGTTTTTAAAATTCAAAATTCCCAACCCACATGTTTCCTCGGTTTTAGGCTTGGGAAAGGCTTGGCAATTCGAACCTTAGCCTTTGACCTGCAACTAAAAAACTAAGGCAAATTGAAGAAGAATGTCCAAATTTGGCAATATGGCTGATGGACTTTTTTTCTGAATCAATCTATAAAATTAAAACCCACTAGAGAACACAATGTCTACTTTCCAAATATATAATTTTTATTAATATTGGATTATTTTTTTTATTTTTTAATTAATTTCTAAGCAGAATAGTCCTTAAACTTGAAATATCAATTTTTTTTTGTTTTTTAATAACTTTTTTTTGGTTAAGTTTTTTGTGAAAAAAATTATATGGCATCAAAATTCAGACAATTCTCTACACAATGAAAAAAAAATTCAAAAAATATTTAGTTTAGGTCCAATTATATTGTCCGTACACGTTGATTTTTATAAACAAAAATTAAGGCCAATAAAAATTTAATTAAAAAAAAACTCAACCAAAAATTACAAAAAAAATTCTAAATAAAACTTCATGTTCTTAGCTCTCTTTTCCCAAAAGGAATTAGCAAAATACTTTTATTTGGGTCAAAAAGTGTTGTCCGTACATGTGCTTGGTATTGTAAAAAAAAGGGACTTTTAAAAAGTGGTTTTTATAGATCCCTATCAAAATTTAATTTCTATAATCTGGATATTTGAATAATTTACATATTTGGAAACTAGATTCAAAATTATAAATTTCATATTACTAACTTTTTAAAAGATTCATTGTGTAAGTGCCTCAAATTTTCAGTCCAAGTGTGACAAATTCTGAAAAAATAGCAAAAACACTTCCACTTTTTGAGCTTTTTGTGTACCCAACTTCTTGCATCAACCCTCCACTATTTGAAGCTTGTAACACCTTTTTGAAGAACTTGATAAAAAAATGAACATATGTTTCTAGATTCATTAGAACTAGTCGAGCTAATGGTATGAACCACATATAAATCCATTGATCTATTATCATGACATTTATCCCAAAATATTCCTTTGCATGTTTGGATAACTACCTATAACACATGGAATAGAGATTTACGCCTCCTTGTGGCTAATTGATATCACTCCTAAGGATTGTATACTATATAATAATCACTTATAATCATTTGAAGGTAAGTTTTGAGTTCTAGACCTAAGAGTCAAATTTGAGCATTATATATTAATATTATTTGAATACTATAATTCCCATAGAGTTGTGTCCATATCAATTTAAGCCTATGTTCTCACATTGTATTCCTTTAAGGTGGACAATAAGGTATTTATGATCATGTATGATAAGGGTATTTCCTTCAAAAACCTTAAAACTAAACTAATACAAACTATGTTCGAATCTAAACAATCTCTGAATTCATATTACATCTATTTGAAATTACCCTCACGAAACCAAAGTGGTTTCATCATCTAATTTCAACATCCAAGGATTTTCATCCTCAAGTTTATGAGTGAACATAAGTGGTCAAATAATTTTAGCCAAGCTTTGGAAGGATAAGATTGTGAAGCTAAAATAAAGAAATTGCTTGTCTTTTATAGATGTTGAAGGCCTCAACTACACACCAAAATTCTAGTGTCTCTCTAGCTCAGATAGATGAAAACTCCTCCATAAAACCATTTCATAAAATATTCTAAAATTAATAGTACGTATACAAGGCCCATGAATAAAATATTTATTTTAGGTACCAAACTTGTTGAGATCTTAACTTCTGGCCAATGGGGCAAAAAAAAAACTTATTTGGTGCATTTTAAATTATTTAATTAGCTAGTAAAAGAAAAATAATCTAATTAATTAGTTTTGGAGGTATTACAAGGTGAGTGACATAAATTAGTTAAAAATATAAGTATATTTTAGGTATCTATATTTTCCCCCTCATTGAAATGACATTATTTCAAACAAAACAAAATATAATTTCTTTATATGAGGAAGAGGGTTCCAAGATGCCCCAATTGACTAAAGAAAAAAGGAATTAGAAAGTGGATAGGTGATGCCACTTCAAGGGAACATGTGGGAAAAAATGGTACAAGTGGTCTCTCAAAAAGAGGGGTGGAAATGGTGAGAAGGGATGAAAAAATAGATAAGAATTATGGAAAGAGATAAGAAAATGATGAAAAAGGATGAAAAATAATTAAAATGATGAAAGGGGGTGAAAAATATGATGGTGGGTGAAAAAGTTGGGAAATTTTATTGGAGATTAAAATTATTTGAAAGAGAGTGAATAAATAGTACTTAGGGGTAAAATATTTAATTATTACCCTTTCCAATAGTAAATCATAGTGTGAAGAGATCACCCTTGAGACATAAAAACCAATGTGTACTAGTCCACTAGTATTAAATTGAGAATGAGTGGCTGAATAGGTGGGTGCAAAGACTAGGTCAAATTGTAACTATAAGTACTAAAATTTTGTATTTTGAGCATATTTAATCCATTTAAAATTAAGGGAAATGAAATCAACATGTAATATTTAAGATGAAATTCATCCTAGAGTGTGTTCATGGGTAGGCCAACTGTATCATGTTAAGTCTAATGAATGTTCTTTATTGGAGCACATGCATGATTAGGCGAAGTGTGTTCATAGGCTCATGTAGCACATATTTTGGATGATAGGAATAAATGCATTGTTGAAGTACACATGTTGGATCATAAAGTGCATGGAGTATGCTAGGTAGGTGGTACTTCTTAAAATTTTGGCTCTTTCCCTTGTAATACCTTTGAAAATTTGCTGAATGGCAATATTTTCTAGGTTTTTTTGTGTAATACATTAGGGCTTTAAAAGAATCATAAACCCTCATCAAAACCCTTCTACACTTTTCTTATGTTTATTGATTAGCCATTGGTTTTGATTTTCTACCCTTTTAAGTTATATCTCCAAGGCCTTCTTCTCATTTAGTAATTGAACCCATTCATTTAAGCATTAGTTAAACCCATTACCTTTATGTGAGTTAAAGTATTGCTTAAACTCTTGTTCTTTTTCAAGTCTCACTAGACATGTCACATCTATGTGTAGGTGAATTCCTAGTCTAAAATTGCAAAACAAAAGAAAATAGAAAGAAGAAAAATACAAACAACACCTCAATGATTAGCCTAGTTGAACTTGAAAAAAAGAAAGATAAAGAGAGTATTTTACCTTGTCAAAGTTGATGAGTTGGTTGGTCATGTTGATCATTCGAATGTGTGCTCCTTTGGATGGAAAATAACATGAAACCTAGCTTTATGTGATCGTGAGATGATGGAGAATGCAATGATGCAAGTGGGTATTATAATGGATGCATGATATGGATGCAAAGGGTGCTGCAACAATGGTGGTTTTTGGCTTGGTTGAATGCTTGAAGGCTAGAGTGCTTAGTTGAATGCAAGTGTGTTGATTGTTGGATGATGTAAATGGGGGAAAAATCATCCATTTTTAGGGGAAATGCCTCTAAATAATGGAGGGTCAAGATGAGGACACAATGGACAAGATCAAGGGATAGGGTGAGTTGAGGACTCACAAGCCCTCACACCTTGCCATGTGTTAGATGAGGTGTCAAAAGGGAGATGAGCTGGAGGTACCTTATGGTACCTAGGAATTGGGACAAGATCTCATCATAAAGGAGGTCGTTGTCCACATTTGGGTGATGGGATGTATGAGGAATTAAAAACTCCTCAAATATCCACATGGGGAAGAGGGGAGGAATTAAAAATAATTAAGGTTGTGAACACAAGGGATTAGATGAATTAATGATGGATTAGGAACAAGTGGGGAGTTATGGAGGATGTGACCCTAATAATGATTACAGGTGTACACATCCTAATCACAAGTTAATTTAAATTATCCTATATTAAGAAGAATTATGGAGGATGGGACAAGGAGAGAGAAAATGATGAATTTAAAATTGATTTAAATTCATAAAGGGAAATGACTAGATGAAATAAATTAGAACATTTATTTAATTTAGAGAGGAAAGGGGATAAAGGATAAAGTATTTAATTATTTAATTAAATACCTTAGGAACATTAGAAGAAGGGGAATATTGATTAAATAATAAATTATTTAATTGATGCGGATAAGAGATGCGGGATAGAGGAATAAAGGGGGTGGTCAAATTCAAGTGTCTACATTTTTCCCCTCTTCAAAATACTGTTAGAGTAATAGTGTTTCAAAGAAAAATAAAATAGAGATGACTCGATAGAAGAAAGGACTATCAGGCAATGCCCCAACATGGGAGAAGTTATGTAGGTTGTCTAATCATAAAGAGATGAATGAAAATGCCCCGGTGTTGCAAGGAAATGGACAAAACAAAGGAATAGAGGAAAATGGTAGGGTATGCCCCCTCAAGAGGGTGGATGGGGAAGAAAAAGGGGCCCCATGCGACTTCTCGATATGGAGAAATGAAGGGTACCACCTGATAGAGTGCAAAAAACCATGAAGAATGGCTTTTGAACGGAGTAAAACAAGCAAACAGGGTGTGAATGGCATGAAGAAAAGGGATGAAATGAATTAATAAGAGGTTAAATAAAGGGTAAAAGTTACCCAAAATTTGAAAGGATAAATAGGTGCAAAAGTCAAAAATTATAAATAGTAAATTTGAAAATTACTATTTACCATTTGTACACTTGGCAATTAACTCAACAAGAGAGAGAAAGAGAGAGTGATGAGGATGGCAAACGGGTCGAGCGAGGACGAGGGATTTGTGGATGATGAGCTCATCCACTAAGGTGAGGAGGTGCACTAGTTCTACTATGAGTGCATGGTACCCTTCCAGGTAGGATTCAAAACCCTTCTTCATGATTTTGATTTAAAATTTGATGCATTTTAGATTGGGGATTTTGCGTAGATTGAGGGCACAAACTCACGACGATTGGCCGAATTTGCCCGTCCTAATGGAACCATCAAAATATTTTTCTTGTTCCATGTTAAAACCCTCATTGCATTTGGGCATAGGGTTGCTATCTAAAAAATATTATATTATTCTATTGGGCCATTGACTCCCTATTACCTGTTGCCAGTTACTTTAATGTGTCCATTAGTCATTCATTATCACCGAGTAACTGGCCCTTTCTAGCTTAGGTTTAGACCTTTCTACATTATTTAATTGGGTAAGGATCTTTGAGACCTTACACTCTTCATATTTTATAACTCGAAGGTTTTTGAGTTAATCTTTGTTCTAGGAAGTCCCTTTCATAAGAAAAACTCATGAGCGCGTGCCTAAAACTTTCACTTAAGTCTTGATGTCCCTTGCAACTGTATCAATCATTGCTATTTTTTTCTTAGATTTACACTTTGAAATAATGATCCGATCCTTCAAAATTGTAATAGCAGTGAGTGATTTCCTTAGCCTTATACTCATTTCGCCCATCACGAATGACCATTAAAAAGAAACTTTGTAATAGCGATGAGTGATATGTTTTCACATCGTATGATGATGAATATGTTGTAAAAATTAGTTTTCACATTAGCAATGTGTAATGAAATTTATAAAAAATGTAAACCATTCATCACTAATTGCTCAAGCACAATATATGAGGAGAATTAGCAATGAATAGAGGCCTTATCACTCATTGCAGATTTACCTCAAAACTTAAGTTCTAAAATAGCGATGACCGATGGGTGCCTTCTAAAAGGTTTTCTCTCTCGCTAAAATGATATGATCATATGAGAAATGTCTTTGTGATGTTTGTTCTATGCAGGTTGTACGTGTCCAAATCTAGTACTGACACCACATCTCCCATCATGGATAGAGTCTTAAGAGTAAGGGTTGAATTAGCGATGCACAATGAAAGAATAAATGTGACTAAAGATCAAGCTATGGAACCAAGGGTTGAAGAACATCGTTGGGATATTTGCATCACTAATAGGGTAGGGCAGAGACAAAATAAATCAACGACAAGTGATGGTCACTGCATGGAATAGGCTACGTGGCAGATTCTAAAGATTTAGCATAAAGAAAAAAGAAGCAATGAGAGGATTGAGGACTATTGATGAAGTTTTAAATCAAGATAATCTAATGGACTGAAAATCACCACACAAATGCTTTCATTAGAGTTTAGAATCAACGATGAAGTGATCAAGTGTATAAAGAAAGTTTCCCTCTAAGATAAACTTGTCTTGTATACTTCGCTGATATTAATAAAAACATGGATTGGGTTGGAGATACATGCTGATTGAAATATCACAACACTTGAGTTGGCAATGTTGTTTCCCATGGATGAAGTTTTAATTTCTTTAAAAGCAGCAACTTAGATTCAATCTTCTATTGTAAGTTACCAACTTTCTCACATAAGGAGATTTCAAGTAATTAATCTTGCACGCTTCAAATTTTCTATTTAATGCAAATCATTTGAGTGATTTTCCATGTCATGATTCATTTTATAATGAATGAGGGTTGAAAGTTGATAAGGAAGTGTGTGAGGATTGAATTTTCCTAAGAAGTGTGTAGACATTCTAAGGAAAGTGGGTTTGTCATGATGATTTAAAAATCTAAGGGGTTGTGTTTGTGTGAACCTAAGGGAGGCCTTGAGAATAAAGTTGGAATGCATGGAGCTCCTAATATGCCAAAAGGAATAGTAGGAACTGGGAAATTCAAGGAGTATAATACCCAAGAAAATTACCATCTAGAAGAGCAGATAGTTTAAGAAGAATTAGTCAAATACATAGAAAAGAGGATAGTAAAATATAATAAGAGGGCATGGATGAAGATAAAGCATTGTAAGGCCTATCTAAAGGAATGAAATTCTCCATGTGAGGTTCTTAATAACCCTTCAGACAATCAGGGTGACACTAAATCAAATGGAAATTATTATTCCCTCTCCTTGGTACTATTGAGGAATCCTGACGAAGCGGTGGTGACAGTTTCTCTAGTCCCACCACAAGCAAAATGTGGGTGAATATCCTATGGGGTCGATGACTCGGAGTGATGATTGTGCCCTATTTTTGTTTTTGATGAAACCATGCCCTTTCTGTTAGGATTGTCCTATTCAACACTCATGTGATTTCTTGTTTCATGTGTTGAGGTGGAATGTTTTTGGGCTGGTATGTAGGAGAAGTACTAGAATAGCTAACCTTGGCGGTGCATATATTGTATCTGGACAATATACAACTTTATCTTGGAGCTGCTATTGGAGAATATTCTTTGGTCAACAAGGATGAGGATTCAACACGGTTACAACAAACTCTTCCTTTTGAGGAGCTAGTGTGTCTTCATTCAAGGAATGTGGAAAATGGTCTTTTACTCTTCCATTTTCTTAAAATGATTGCATGTAACAAATTAGGAATATCTCAAATTCTAGTACAAATGAAATGAAATGGAAAGAAGTGTAAATGTAATTAAGCCTGATACATGTTGCTCACTTATTCTATAAAAGGGATTTCAGGGCTTATTACAAAGGTCAGATTCTGGAGTCTTAATAGAGTTCTAGGTAAAAGCTAAGTTCAGAAAGGGCACTTAGAATAGAATTCTGAAGTAGACTAGTAGTATGTCTTGGATAGGAAGTCATGTATGTAACGATCTTAGATGAGTTTTATAGAATTACTAATATCAAAAAAAAATATCAGTCAAGGAATTGATACTCTCCTATGTATGTTCATTTCAAAGTCATGAATGAGAAATACTAATGGTATTGTCAATTGTCTTCAAATATTTCATTTGAGTGTATTACTCTATTTTTAGCTTTAATTCAAAGAATTAATTAAAATTCTTGAATAGGGTCATAAAATTTGTGAGGAATGGCTTAGGATTACTAAGAAGTAAATTCTTTCTTGCACAGTGAGTTTTTCATAAATGCAAAGCAATACGAAGATAGTCTGTTTCTCTCCTAAACAAGCGATTTTTGTATTACTGGCCCTCTTGCATACTTGACTTTGTTGCCCCAATTTATTAGACATAGGAAATTGGTCAAAAAATCTTGCATAAGATGAAAAAATAGTAATCCTAGCTCTAGAATTTTGAGAAGATAATGCTTAAATAGAAAATATCTCCAAGGGTAGTAAAATTGGAATTATTTTCAATTCCTAGCAGATGGCTAATCCCTCATTTGAAAATCTACCAAAATTTCAATGAAATTGATTCTATCTACTATAAAAGGAATTAATTTGTGTATAAATGTGTCATTAATTGATTATATTGCATGAAAACACAATTGGGATTACCCTCCTAGGTTTCACAGAGCTTGAAGTGAAGGAGTAAAGACTTAAAAAATCCTATGCTCGGTGTGTTGGCCACTAACTTAACAGTTCTTTATTATAGGAGTTGGCTACTTCTTAGAGGATTGTTCGATTCTACTAGAAAAATAACCAAAAGAAATGGTGAATCCGTTGGGGATAACTTTGAATCTCTAGTTGTAGACTATCATAGTCAAGAAATTGGTGAATCTGAACATCTAGTTTAGATACTAAGGAATTACTAAACCTGGAAATGTTCCTACTGAGAAAATTTTAAAAGATAAATGTGACTCTAATGTGGGAGAGAACCCATAAGAATATTCATCTTTTAAGGAGCTTCATAATGTTTGAATTTCAATCCTTTGAAAAGAGGTGGTGACTCTGTCCAAAGAACCTGCTGAAGATTTGAAAAAAATATAAGATCTACAAGAATTCTCAGTCAAGAAGAAAGGTTAGCAGCTGCTCCAAGTTTCTAGGTATTCTTTAGTTTTTGGTTTTCAAGAAAGTCAAAATTGTATATGAAAACCATACTTGTAAGTCTTGTAAAAATTTGATTTCCTATTAAGTGCTTAAGCACTAAGGAGGGGAATAATAGTTAATTTTTATGCATACTTCTATGTTACCAGATTGTAGTATCTATTAGGAAGAGAAGTATTATTAAATGTTTTCTGAAGAAACCCATTTATAAGATCTTAAGCAAGTTGAGATATAATTTTGAATTGTAAAAGCTTAAGTTCATCTTGTAAAAGAAGTCTGAGTTACCCAATGTAGCTAAAAAATTGATATAAAAAGGCTTGTAGAGTTATAAGAAAATGTATCATCAACCTATGCATCCCTGTGTGGACCCAAATGTAACAATGCATAGTGCTAAGCCCTTGTCATTTAGTAAAAGAAATTTCAGCATTAAAAGGTACATGGCCATAAATTTTCATGACATTTATGGTTACCATATGTACCTCCACCAGCCAAGGATCCGGTGGTACTACTAACAAGAGCTCTTGTGAGATTGAGGATTGTAGAGCATAGGCTCAGGGAGTCAGAGATAGATCGAGATAAATTATAAGGAAAGGTAGCTAGATTATAGGTGGAGGGACAAAGGGATTATGGAGAGCTGGCAGATCAAATATCTAGGCAGGTGCATGAAGCAGAGAGAGAGGGAAGACTTGATGAGGTAGCTAGAAGAGATGTAGAGGGGGCTAGAGGAGATGAGGAAGGAGAGAGATGAGCTTAGAGATAGAGTAGAGTGTGCAGAGGTGACAACAGGGGATGCAACTTGGTGATGCTAGAGAGTGCTGAGGCAATAGAGGCATAGGTATAGGCCCTGTAGGGTGAGAGGGATGCAATGATATAGGAGATGTCACAACTGTAGGAATAGATAGACTAGCCAAGGATGGCATAGGATGCATGGGATCAAGAGAGGAGGTGCCTGGTTGGATTACGAGATAGGTATAGGGTAGAGTCGTACATGGAAAGGGAATAGGCAGCAAAGAGGGATGAGTTTATGAGAGAGTCCAGCTACTACATGGGGGGTTACTTTAGAGAGGTTCCAGATCCTAAATGTTGCATACCTCCATATGTCCAAGTAGTACCATAGATGCCAACACCGTCACACTCAGTAGGGACACACACATGAGGGTATAGCAGTTACCGAGGGACTCCCCCACGTAGAGGACTAGTTCTAGACTCCCCTTAGAGATCATATGGTGCCAACACAGGGTAGAGAGGATAGGGGGATAGGATCCCAATGTTTTGATAGGTGTAGAGTGGACAGGCAGTGACAAGGATAGGGGCTACAGATTCCATAACGTAAATGAGACACATATTATTTCATTCATTGATGTGGCATTTGCATTTGATCAAAGCTCTATACCTATATTTTATTTGATGATTATGGATGGCATGATGGATATGTATTTTTGCTTTAATGATGGATTTATTATGCACTTTGTGATGGAATTTATTATGGTTTATGATGGAAACGATATCTATATGATATGTGATAGCCCTTATCGACCCTATGTGTTATTATGTGATGGATGTTTACTTATGTGCATGTGTATGTATGTCATTTATTGTGGATTATGATGATGATGATGATATATGTGTCTATGATTATTTATGCTCATGCCTATGAGGATGATATGGATGAAATGCATCATGTCTAACACTTTGTGATGTAGGATCTAATGGATGATTGATGATGTTATATGCTATGGTCATGGGACTAATGATTTGTGATGCAGGTGTCAATGTATGCATGGAGAAAAAAAGCTTATGCTTGCAATGGATTTTTTTAGAAATCCTTGTGATTGATTCAACAAATGTGATGGATATTTGTGTTATACACTGTATAATCAATTTTCTTTTAATTCTAGTGGGCAATTTTTCCAGGCATATTATTATGATTTGATGTATGTTATGAAAATACAACGTGATGAACTGAATGAATGATGTGATGCATGCATATGTACTAATGTTATGGATGGATGAAATGGATGTGATATTATGCAATGTATGTAATGGGATGGACTAGTATGTTTAGAATAATGACTCTAAACAACCTAAAAAAGATAATGCAATGAAATGAAGTTAAGATGCTTAGAATAACCAAATAAGATCAATATAAATAACTTAAAATAAAAATGATATGTTAAATGCATACAAGATGAACATAAGATGCAAGATAAGATGACATTGATGTCATTTGGGATCAAATTGTACTTTTTGCATTTAATATGATATCGATCAAGATTAATGAATGATTGGATTCACTTGTTTCTGTGATGGGCATGCTTTTCCTTGTAGTTATGTATCAATCTCAGTTTCTTTGCTCATTTTGTACATCATAGACCAATGATTTGATAGTAGAAATGACCTTGGTACTATTGGCATAATAATGAATGCAACCTTCATGAATGATGGGTGTGATTAAATTCCTTACAAACATTAATATCTGAATTAAATTAGCACAGATGTGAGTGTAAATAAGGACTTGCATAATATGGAAGCCATTAATAGTCCTCCTTTATTTACGTATTATGCTTTCTTTCTGAGTACTTTCCCTGTAATCATATCAAAATGAGGGATGATGGGTGTGAAACTACACCTATCAAAAGCCATAGGAATCTTGAGAAGAAAAAATATGTGAAAGAGAAGTGTTTGCACAACCAAAATCACCAATCATAGGTGAAAGGAAAGGGTGGATGGGTGGGTGGGGAATGCAATACAACGAGATGTGAAATGAAATGAAATCCTAATGCTATTTTTCCAATTTTGAAGCAACGATTTTTGCTATATCATAAGACACGATACGACAAGGTATGAGGGACCAAGGCAGATTAGTGTCTAATGCATGAAACAAACAAAATAGACAAGGATGCTATCCCAACACCCCAAAGTCACAATGAATTCAGTTAGGCCAAGCACTAGGATAACCACAAGCACAAAGGATTCCCTAGTGTAACACATGACCACATGGATCTTGGTAGGTACTATGTGGGACAACCAAGAAGAGAGAAGTAGAAAAAAGATCAAGATATGCCCCTATGCTTACCAGTCAAAGTGCACCATGATATGATGCACCATGGTGACCCTGATAAGGTATTATAGGAAGCTTAAATGATGAAAAAAAATGCCAAAAGTGTCACAAGAAAATAATCAATTTCAAACGTCCTTTTCCATAGGATCAAAAAGTGGATGGGATTGATGTGGTCTGATGTAGGAAGGATGCATCCTGTTAAGACCAAATATGGAGACTAAACTTAGTGATCGACATGACTCAGGAAACTCAAAAGTGATTGAACCTCATGATATTAGTGGATCTCATTTGTTAAGAACTAGCTAGATAGGGACATACTTGACAACACGAAAAGATGACAAGACACACCCTAAAGACCTAGGGGGCTTGGGGGCTGATCAAAGATTAGCATTGCCTATGTGAAAGTGAAAATCTCTCATAGTTCGATAAAAGACCATGGATAAAAGTGGAAAGAGGAAAATGGAGACCAAGATGGATGAAAAATATAGACTAGACAAAAGCCCCAAGGGCAAATAAAATGATCAATGTTTCCTACATGAAAGCGCAGGGGCAACATAGTTCGACAAAAAAGACTAGAGACAAGAAGATGAAACTACATAGATGAATGATGGGGGATTGACATGACAGGGTGGAAAAATATCCTAGGGGGAGATCCACATTAGTTTGCAAACCATACTAGTATTTCAGATACTAGAAACAAATGAGGATATCTATCGGCAAACCACATCCAAACTAAGGTGTATGCAGTCGGATTCATTATTAATGACATGACAAGACGAGACCCAATAAGGAGTGACATGATGAAGGATCCTAAGTGATGACAAGAGACCAATAGATGACATAGAAAAACAACAAAATCTAAAATTGGGATAAAATCTCAGAATTGTGGATAGCCGATAAAAATTGTCTGATGCTCGACCAAAACATACCAAGCGGTGGATAAGCGAACATGGATGAAAGGACTAGATCTATAGGGTGCTAGGATAGGATGAGAGGATAAGATGGATGGAAGTATAAAGAAACTAGGACACAAGGTAGATAATGATTAAGCCCTCTATGAATGGTGCCTATTGCCAGGTTTTCACCAAACGTACTTATCCAAGGTTTTACCAGGGGTGGTTTTCACCATAGGATGGATTATTTCTCTTTACTATTTTTCAGATTTTTTGTATTTTTGACAATTTTATTTTATTTTTGGTATTTTTTAGGATAGAATAACCTAGCTAACTTAGGTATAAAACCTCTTCAAGTGCATGACGTTGATAGGGTCCTCTAGGGGCTCCCCTTCAGGTGTAGCAAGCCTATATGCTCAAGAACCATATTTAGTTGTGACAACATAAGGTCCTAGCCAATTTGCCTCAAACTTTCCTTTCTTGTCTCAATCTTGTTGCATACATTGATTCTCCTTGAGGACTAGATCACCAACATTAAACTAAAAGGGGAAGAACTTTCTTATTGTGGCTCCTCCCAAGATGATGTTGGTATGCTTGTAGATGATTCTAGGCTCTAATACACTTTTCATCTAGGAGTATCAATTGAATGAGTCATGCAACCCGAGTGTCTTCATCACTTATGAGGTTCTTTAGAGATATTCTAAGTGATGGGATCTCAACCTTGATCGACAAGATGGCATTGAATCCATAAATGAGAGAATATGGAGTGGTGCTAGTGTGAGTTTGGATGGATGTGCGGTAATCCCAAAGGATGGGGTGGAGATGGAGGTGACAATCTTAACCAGTATTATTGACCACCTTTTTAAGGATTTTGATAAGAGTCTTGTTGGTTGCCTCTACCTGATCATTACCTTGTGGGTAATAGGGTGTGGACCAATGATGTTGGATGTTGTAAGTTTCACACATGTGTTTCATGAACTGGTTTCTGAAGGGCTGCCCATTATAGGTGATGATGGTGAAAGTGATTCCATATCTGTAGAGAATATGGAAAATGATGAATTTTGAGATACGAATACCCATACTTTGAGAGAGTGGAATTGATTCCACCCACTTGGTGAAGTATTCAGTGGTGGTAATGATGAAATTTTGGCCATCAGAAGATGGAGGGTAGATCTTTCCAATCAAGTCAAAACCCCATTAAGAAAAGGGCCATGGTGTTATGATAGGTTGCAAATCTTGGGTGGGAGCATGTATCAAATCTATATGTTGCTGACAGGGTAGGAATTTCTTCACAAACTCACAAGAGTCATGCTCCATTGTAGGCCAATAATATCCAGCTCTGAGAATCCTTTTGGCTAAGGCCATGCCATTAGAATGGGCCCCACAGACACCACTATGTACCTTAGTTAATGCAATGTGGGCCTCTGATTCATTCAGACACCTAAGGAGAGTGCCATCATACCCATGAGGATAAAATGCATATCCCACAATGGTAGATTTGGAAGTGCATTGGATGAAGGACTTTTGTTGATTTCATGTAAGATCAGGTGGGAGGATATTATCATGAAGATAGGTGTAAATGTCATGATACTAGGGTGATTAGGGACCTATGATGTCGTAAAACATCTCACTTTCAAGGATATCATATGCCAAGATTAAAAGTTGTTCAACAAGGTACTCATAGTCTATTTGATCTTTAGGTATATCAATGAGGGAACTGATCATAGCCATTGCATCTGCTTCCTTGTTCTGAACTCTGGGGATCTATTCAAACTAGAAAAAGGTGAAGTACTTCTTAAATTCATCTACCATGTGTTTGTAGGGTAACAATTTATCATCCTTTTTTTTAAACTCATCATTGACCTATTTGATAATCAATTAAAATTTTCTAAAGACTCACAAATGGGTGATGTTCCATTGAATGGCGATCCTAAGACCAGTGATAAGAGTTTCATATTCAACTATATTGTTTGTGCATGGAATGCTAATATGTATGACTTTGGGATGTAGTCACCCTGAGGAGTGAAAAATAAGACACCTGCACTGGCTCCATTATGTGTGTATGAGCCATCAAAATAGAAATTCCATGTATCTACTTTTGCGACTGTGAGGACTTCTTCATCAGGAAATTCAGCTACCAAAGGATAAGCATCCACCAAAGGAGCATCACCCAACTGATTTTCTATGACTTGTCCCTTGATCACCTTATGATCCACATACTCTATGTCAAATTCACTCAGTAGCATGACCCACTTGGCCATGCAGCCAGTTAAAGAAGTTCTAGATAAAAAATACTTAAGTGGATCAACTTTTGATATTAGCTTCACAGGATGACTGAGCATGTAATGACAAAGTTTCTGTGAACTGAAGACTATATCTAGAAAAGCCTTTTCCATTGGAGAATATTTGAGTTCATAGCCCACCAATGTTTGACTAATGTAATATATTGTGCATTATTTAGAGGACTCATCACATTGAGCTAATAATGCCCCTAATGTAATTGATGTAGCTAAGATGTACAACAAGAGTGGTTTTCCTAGAATAGGAGGCATCAAGATAGGGGGATGAGCCAAATACTCTTTAATTTGATCAAAGCCTTGTTGACATTCTGGATCCCACTTGAAGTTGATATGTTTGCGCAAGAGATGTGTGAATCATTGACACTTGTCAGGTAGTTGAGCTATGAAATATCTAATGGACTATAGCTTCCCTTGAAGGATTCTTAACTGCTTGAGATTACGTGGTGGGGGGATTTCCATTATTGCTTTGAGCTTAGTTGGATCTACCTCTATACCCCTTATGGAGACTATGAAGCCCAATAGCTTTCCTGATGTAACCCAGAACACACACTTCTTTGGATTTAGACACATCTTACAGTGCTCTAACCACTCAAATATTTTCTTCAGGATCATGGGATGCTCCTCTCTTGTTTTGGACTTCCCCAATAAGTCATCAACATAATCTTCCATTATGATGTGAATAAGGTCATGGAAGATAACAGTCATGGCATGCTGATAAGTTTCCCCCGCATTTTTGAGTCTAAAGGGCATGAAATTGTAGCAAAAGGTTCCCCAAGGGGTGGTGAAGGTTGTTTTACATTGATCTTTTGGTGCAATCCTGATCTAATTATAACTAGAGAAACCATCCATAAGGTATAACATCTCATGTCCTACTGTGAGGTCAACCAACATGTCAATATTTGGGAGGGGGAAATCATCCTTAGGAAAAGCTTTATTGAGATCCTAGAAGTTTGTAAAAATTTTGATGTTTCCATTTGGCTTGGTTACGAGCACTATGTTGGATATCCAGTCAGAATAATCGATAGGCCTTATGCACCAAACTTCTAATAGTTTCTCCAACTCCTTCTTGATAAGCCAAGCCACCTAAGGATGCATATTTCTTAGTTTCTATTTGATAGGTTTGGCATTCGAATGCACATCCAAATGATGTACCACTAAGACAAGATTTAGACCTGACATGTTTGAATAAGTCCATGTGAAATTGATGATTCCCTCTTTTAGCATATTGACAATGATAGAATGTTCTTCCTCTAATAAGGATTCGGCCACGTATGTAATCTTAGGATCTTATTTTGTTCCTAGGTTGACTTCTTGAGTATTTTCAATAAAGATAGAGGATCATTTAGACAACTAGTGAGTTCCAACAAGGGGAAGATGAACATCCCCATCCTCCAACGCCTCGTCGAGGTTTTCACTATCAGATACACCCTTTATTTTCACTTTTGTTGAGTCAGGAAGTGCCTCAGAGAGGTTTTCACTAGATGACCCTTTTTTATCTTGTTTCTTCTTACTTTTGCGATTAGGGTATTCATCCTCCCCCAATCCCATGAGATGTACTTAGCTATCCACTAATGGAAAGGTATCGATAGGTGCACTACCTCACAGGTCCCAATTAATAAGTTCAGGATGGCAAAGGGAAAGGCTGATGGAAAAGACAGATAGGAAGTTGAACATGGATGAGAGATCTACGTCATCATATGTGAGTATGATGGACTCTTCCTAATGTATGTATTCAAGGGGACCATTATCCACACTAACATTGTTGGAGGTACTAGTTGATGGTGTAGGACCCTTTTGCATCGTGTCATAGCCTAAGCCCAATTTTTTTGGTCACACAAGAGTATCAAGAAGTTGTCATCTTCCTTGTTCTTCTATACTGAGGCCTCCCCCTTGATAATTATACTTTTCATCTAGTTTAGAGGAATGCGAATAAGTCTCCTAGAAATATTCCTTAAGAGGGAGAGAAGGTTTAGGTTCTTCTTGGTATATCCATTGATTGATATCATCTTCTGGTTGATCTTGTTGAGTCCCAAGAGATCAAAAAGTGCTAGACCTCACATTCTTAGAATTGAGTGTGATTGTTTTCTCTTCCTCTTTTGATGTAGACTGAGATGGTTGACCATATCATTTTAACTGAAGCCCAACTAATACATGGATGACAAGTGTCCTACCAAGGCTTGAAATTGGGTAGGATCTATATCATTAGGGACATGGTATCTTGCAAAGCTTAAGTGAGGATTTCTTGAGAAACGAGAGAAGAATTAAGAAAATACAAAATGGATATTTGAGTTGGAGTCTTTCCAAGGTGATCAAGTATATTGTACTGAGAGCTTACAGGA
Source organism: Sequoia sempervirens (assembly GCA_007258455.2). Classification (NCBI taxonomy): domain Eukaryota; kingdom Viridiplantae; phylum Streptophyta; class Pinopsida; order Cupressales; family Cupressaceae; genus Sequoia; species Sequoia sempervirens. Next base: position 7,483,047 of record VDFB02018296.1, on the reverse strand, counting down.
GCTAGCTAGAACGACGTGGAGGCTCTAGGAATGGTTATGCGAGTGTGACAGGTTGTGACAACACATTATGGATCTTTTCCTTTGACGTGTATCATGGACACACGAGCCTCTACCTAACTAATGCACATAACTATACCATCATAGATATAGGGTACATTCTTATAGCTGATATTATTGGTGTTGTTATTTTGATTATTCTTATTTCTTGACCCAGGATTAGCATTGGACCTACTAGCACCTTGATTGTGATTCAGGAAAGCATTTTTTGGTATATCTAGAGTTGACCGTTGGAAAATGTAGCCTGGTTTGCATTGACTTGGATATCATCTTGATCTATAAGATCTTGGACATAAATTTTAAGTCCCTGACAATTTTTCATAGAATGACCTTTAATTTTGTGAAAGTCACAATATTCATTTTCTCAATACCAGGCAAGCTTCGGTTTAGATTCATCGAAAGGCTTAGTCATAGGATATGTAATCAGATAGCTCACTTGAAGGAGTCTATTGAAGAAATCACTTAAAGATTCCCCCAATTGAGTGAATGTGCATTTATTGTCCCCTAATTTTGTTGATTGGACTATTGAGGATGGTGACGTGCCCCCTATGGCATTGACATAACATTAGAAATTGATGGTTGATTAGGGACATATTGTGATCTATGGGATGCGTTAGCTACCTAAACATGCTTGGTGTTGGTGACACCATCATTGATTGTGTTCTTTTTTTTTCTTCCAATAGTGGGACTTATCCCTAGATGACTTATCCTTATCAAGACTATAAATTTTGATTTGTTCCTTAGCAATGAGCACTCTCTCAATGATATGAGCTTTTTCTATGACCTCTACAAAGATTATGAAACAATGAAGATTGATATTATGTGCCATATCTGCATGATTTTTTTCCATGAAAAGAGTGACCTTATCCTTCTCACTGAGTTGAGATTTCATTCAACTGACCAAATCATGCCACCTTTGCAAGTAGCTTGCAAAGGTCTCTCCCTCATGTCATTTTTCTTTCAGAAGACCTAGGGTATCGATATCATTTTCCAAATTGAGGGAGAATTGTTTAACAAAATTTTTTGAAATATTTGCAAAATAAGAGATTGATCCCCTTGGAAGAGCCATAAACCAATCAAAAGCCACCCCTATTAGACTCATAGGGAATAACCATAGGAGGTAAATGTCATTATGTAGGACTTCTTGACAATGTGAGTAGAACTCCTAAAGGTGGTTCTTTGGATCTTTAGTTCCTTTATAGTTGTCAAACTTTGGCATTTTGAAATGCTTTGGAAAAGGAACAAGTGAGACCAAGGGGTCGAACAGATAGGGACAAATCTCTTCAAACTTGAAAGACTTCTTGGAGGTCCCTTCTTGTAAGTCTTTCAATGATACTTTTATCTCTTCCTACTCCTTATCAATGGGTGCAGATGATGAAGGAGGAGTGGTCAGATTGGATTGATTATATTGAGCATATTGTTGATATGATGTGGATGGCGTCGAGATGGTTTGGTCATATGAGAGTGGAGGCTGATATGAAGGGGCTTGTTGATATTCATTGGAATATGTAGATTGTGGATTGGTGTATGATTACTAATAAGTTGAAGAAGGTTGGTAGTATGAAGTAGAGGCACCCTGCTGATATGACAGTTACTGTTGGTAGTACGAAGAGGTGGAAGCATCTTGTTGGTATGGCGGTTACTATTGGGCATAATACAGATTGGACTGATAGTTGTAAGTAGTATTTGGTTTTTGTAAGGCATATGGAGGCTATTGCAGATTAGGTGGTTGGTAATAAGATTAGATTGTGATTGCTAGAGATTTATGTAAGGTGTTTATGATTGGGATTAGGATTGGATGGGGTAGAAATGTGGTATACGTACTTGAGGGATGGTACAAGTATTGAGCAACAGGGTTTTTTTTCATTTTTCAGGATTTGAGTGTGTTGAGGCAGTGGTTGGTAATGTGGTGGTTATTGATAGAGAGGGTGAGATGGAATTTGATGTTGTTGAGGGACTTGTGGTTGGTGACAAGGAAACTAATAAGATGGTGTTAGCTAATGTTTCAAGATTTGCATTTGTTGAGGAATTGGTACTAGAACACCTTATAGTTGTTGTGGAGGTTGTTTCTTAGGTTTTCAAGTAAGCTGTGTTGTTTGATGTGGAGGTTACAAGGGAATTGTGCTATGTTGTGGTGGTTGAGATGGGATACCAGCATGTTGTGTCACTTCTTGATGAGGTGGTTGGGATGGTGCTGCCTACTACGAGTTAACCAAAGGCTATTGAAAGGATGGGATGTTTCCTTGAGGTGGTTGTTGTTATGTGAGAGGAGGTAGAAGTAAGTTGGATGTAGGTGTAGATCCAAGAGGTGGAGGCAGTGCAACAAAAGGATTTCCCCTAGTATTCACTAGTGGTTGACCCGATTGCTTAGGTGGTGCAGAAGGTATGGGAGTTGAGTTCTATGGAATGGGTATGGTTGGCGAATGTGGGAGGTTCTGTGGCATACCATAGGAAAGGGGTTCATTAGGATTGGGACCTTGGTAACATTCAGCTGAGGTGATCCCATGACTAAAATTGGAACCCGAGGAAGATGTGTAACTTGATAGAGGACAATGTTGCCAAACCCAGGCTAATACCAACCTTCCTGCAGTGGACCCTTATGGATGTATGAGTTACCCAGATTACTCTGTGAATTCTGAGGATGCAGTGAAAGGATGACTTGAGTGATGATTATAGGATTGACTAGATATGATGATGAATTGATTGACTGATTGATCGATTGGATAGAGGATGTGATGTGATTGGATTAAATTGATTGATGCGATGAGATGATTAATAGGATTGGATGATCAATTGGGTAGGACTATTGAGACCAATTCTAAACTAAGTTTAGAGGTTTGAATAGATGAAATAAGGTATTGATGATCAGATTAAAGTGCAAGAGGGATGATTACGAAACTCAATATACCTCAAGATGGAAATAGATTCATTACATTGAAGATGATTACTGACTCAAGATGGATGACAATCCTAAGCAGGTGTGGATGATGACGATTGGGATTAGGCACCTAAGCGAACTTGGATAAAAACCTCTAAAACAAAGTCTACGGGATTGGGATTGAAGGACCGATGATAGATATGCAATCTAGAGATGTCCTAAGATTCACCTATATGATTTGATTAACAAATTGATGATTTTGGAAAATGCAGATGAACTAAAGTGATGATTACGGACAAACAGATAATGATAAAAAAAATTGATCATAGCAAAGGACTTGAAACATGATAGGCTTTCAGTGGCTAGAACAATTCACTTTCTGGAATTTGTATGGGAAGCGCATACACCTCTATGTAGTACAAATTTCCCTCTTTAGGTCACGACCTCACCTATTCAGGAACAACATATTCAATTGTGTTGGGAAAACTTGCCTATTTTAGGGACTCAAATTCTCCTGTGGTTGGAGACGCACAAGCAATAGGCAAACTCAGGATGCAAATTCACCTATCTCTAGAGGACACACAAGAAACTAGTGAAATCAAGATGCAAATTCACCTATATCTAGGGGACACACAAGAAACAAGCGAACTCAGGATGAAAATTTGCCTATATCTAGATAAATATAGAAATAATCAAAATCAACTATCAAGGGGGAATGGACTCACCTATTTTTTGAACGGTATGGATGAGAATGTACTTGCCTAAAAATGGAATCGCCTATTGGACAAATGAATTCACCTAAGACTCTGACTATATGAACAGGGATGACATGGGCATAAATGGATTCACCCTTGCAGAAAATAGGTGCACCTATTTGAAGGAAGTGTACGGATGAGGGCGAGTCAGACAAAACATGGGATCACCCCTGTGGAAAGCAGGTTCACACCAGGATGAGACAAATTTTCCTATTCTATAGAGAACAGGTAGACTCGACAGATAAGGACTGGGTGCAGATTCACCTAAGGGCTGGGTAGACACGAGGTCACCCAAAATAGGGACCCACAGGTGAATTCACCTCTAACAAAGATGAAATCACCTAAAGGGATGACCTAGACTGGACTTAGACATGGAATTGCCCCTTTACAAGGAAGAATCATCTGTCCACAAAATAAAATTCACCTATGTGGGTAGGGGATGACTATGGCAAAGGATAGCAAGCATGAAAAAAAACAGACATAAAGGCTACACTAATTCAACTAAAAAATAAGCACTGGTATTGACAAGAAGACATGCTAGGCAACACAATCCTAAAATTAGTATTGAATATTTACAAACTTGATCTAGGCCCACCACCTTGAGCAGACAACCCAAGCTTAATACTCTATGATATTGGGGTGGTTCTGTAGATCAACCTTTCTCATGAAGGCTGATAGCTAGTGTCCTAGTGGCACAAGGTCATCAATAAATTCCATAAGCTCACCTTCACACTCTCTCTTGAGGACTATTGTAGTCCAACAAGAGGATTTGTATCTCAACCCAAGGGAGTGTGTGGTGAGTAACTTCGGGGTATGGTGCACATCCCCTACACTACACCAAGCCACGACTAAAACACAGGTCTCTATCTAGGCAATACATGCTATTTCATGCATCCTTGATATACACTAGGTACATGAGGAACAACTGTGAACACCAGCCCATCACAAGCATGGATCGGGAGCCCTAGCGAGGTACTAAAAACACAAACTGACCCTGCACATCTTATCTAGGTATCACCCTAGCTTCAAGGCTTTGCTAGACATGATGTGATTGGATTGGGGTACAACTTTAGCTCTCCCCCCTTTATATACCCTATTGGTAACACATGGTTGGAATCATCCTTGAGGTGATGAAATCCTAGGTAGGTCCTGCTAAAGGAAGAAGATACTAGATGCTTCAGCTAGGCCCCAATCTTGCACATAGCCCAAGGGGAGAGCTTAGATACACTAGCACCTCCTAGGTAGACTAGACTAGACTAGATTAAACTATGATTTATCATCACCCAGGATTGTCGAAAGGTGCAAGGGGAGTGGATACATCAACAACTTACTCTGAAGCACAATAAACAATGTAAATTGACACTTTAATTAATCTATGCATACCTAGCTAGTATGGAAATCAATAGACAGACTAACTAAAGGGGTCTTTGATCGATCAAGCCCTGCAAAAAATATATCAGTACTTTTGACCACTGATCTTGGAAAAATGAAGGACAAATTGTTGTACAAATCTTTAGTAAAAATAGAAAACTCACAAATAGACGAGTTAGTGGATTAGTACTAGAAATCATAAACATATTGAAGCTAAAAATTAAAAAAATAAGTTTTGAGAATACCTCAAATTCACCTCCATGTGAGGAAAAATCACCTATTTTTGTTGATCAAAGTTGCATGTCTAGAAGGTTGGGAAAATACGCAGATGCCTATTCAGGTGGATAGACGAATTCCAAAATGAATGTTGAGGAGAAGGGGGAAATTCATAGTCACCTCTATAACTTGATCACTCTCACCTATTCCTGGAGACCTATCTATGTCTGCATCTATTTCAAGCAACTTCGCCTTTCAAATCAAATTTGCCTGTTTTTCAGAAAGGGAAAATTCAAGTTTTCTTTTTTCAGCTACAGATTTGCCTCTGTAACTGGCGAATTCACCCATCAGGGTGGATTCGCCCTTGCATGTGAAAATTTGAACCTATAAAAGTCAAACAACAACAAACATAAAAGTGCAGACCCATGACGTGGGTCCCACCGGGTGTGCCAAAAATGTGTGCAGGTGAATTTCTTCTCTAAAATTACAAAACAAAAGAGAATGAAAATAAGAAAAAAAAAAACAACACCTCAATGATTAGCCTAGTTGAACTTGAACAAAACAAAAGATAAAAAGAGTATTTTATCTTGTCCAAGTTAATGAGATGTTGGCCATGTTGATCATTCAAATGTGTGATACTTTCGATGGAAAATATCCTGAAACCTAGCTGTAAATGATTATAAGATGATGGAGAATGAAATGATGCAAGTGGGTAGTACAATGGATGCACGATATGGATGCAAAGGGTGCTGCAACAATGGTGGTTTTTGGCTTGGTTGAATGCTTGAAGGCTAGAGTGCTAAGTTGAATGCAAGTGTGTGTTGATTGTTGGATGATGAAAATAAGGGAAAAATCCCCCATTTTTAGGAGAAATTCCTCTAAACAATGGAGGGTCAAGATGAGGCCACAATGGACAAGATCAAGGGCTAGGGTGAGTTGAGGACTCACAACCCTCACATCTTGCCATGTGTTTGGTGAGGTTTCAAAAGGGGGATGAGGTGGAGGTACCTTATGGTATCTAGGGATTGGGGCAAGATCTCCTCATAAAGAAGGTCCTTGTCCACATGTGAGTGATGGGATGTATGAGGAATTAAAAATTCCTCAAATGTCCACATGGGGAAGATGGGAGAAATTAAAAATTCCTTAAAAGGCCTAGGGAGAATAAATGTGAGTTTAAAATTCACATAAATGGCAAGGGGTTTCATTCTCCAAAAGGAGAAAGAAATTAATGAAGGTTGACTTAGGGGTATGCCAATAATGGAATGAGGATTAGGTTGACCTAATCATATAATTAAGGTTGTGCAAAAGAGGGATTAGACGAATTAATGATGGATTAGGAACAAGTGGGGAGTTATGGAGGATGTGACCCTAATCATGATTAGGGGTGAACACATCCTAATCAAAAGTTAATTTAAATTATCCTAGAGATTAAGAAGAATTATGGAGGATGGGAGAAGGAGAGAGAAAATGATGAATTTAAAATTGATTTAAATTCATAAAAGGCAATGACTAAATTAAATAAATTAGAACATTTATTTAATTTAGAGAGGAAAGGGATAAGGGATAAAGTATTTAATTATTTAATTAAATACCTTAGGAACATTAGAAGAAGGGGAATATTAATTAAACTAGTAGTTCTGTGTAGTAACATGCAACACTGAGTCGATAGGCAGAGAGCGACATGAAAGGCAAGTGACGTGCAAGCAATGTTTGTGGAAAAACAATAGAATATGAATGGCATGAGTAGATAATATAGTTACAGATTAGGGAATCCAATGAACAATACAATGGATCGCTAGATATATTATAGGCGATAATTAAAATGATTGAGTGGGAACAATATTGTATCACATTTTTACCTTACAGTTTAGCATCATTATTTTATTTTAAATTATAATGGGGACTGAAGTAGGCTGCTAACCCTAATGGATTGAAAGGATGATATGTATATAAAGGATAAATTGTCTAAGCAATATTTGGTGAAAAAGTAACTTTGTAGAATATATATATAGAAATATAGAGGCTTGGTTGAAGAAGAATTGTATTAACATTCAATTAATTATTTGGTGATAACATCATTATTATTGTTAATTGGTTTGGTGGGGTAAATAATAATATTATATAGTAATATTATTATTAAATTTGAAATGATTTGATTAAGTAATACCAATATCATTAAGTTTTATTAGTTACTCAAAATATAATATTATTATGGATAGGGTTGAATGTGTAAATTGATGACATTACTAATGTGTATTTAGCTAGGAAATAATAATTTTTGCATAAAATTAGTTGAATTCAGCATTATATAAGCCCATCCCATAATTTAGCCACTGCATCAGTTATTTATGATACAAACTAAGGATCTTTTCGTAGCTAGTAACAAAGAACCCTACATTAATTATAGTTAAAAGAATCTATAAATAATACCAATATCATTAAGTTTTATTAGTTAATCAAAATATAATATTATTATGGATAAGGTTGAATGTCTAAATCATTGATGACATTAATAATGTTTATTTAGATGGGAAATTATAATTGTTGCATACTACTAGTTGAATTCATGATTATATATAAGGACACCCCATAATTTGGCAAGTGCATCAATTCTTTAGGATACAAACTAAGAACCTTTTTTGTAGCTAAGAACAAAGTACCCTAGAGGAATTTTGGTTAAAACAATTTAATTATTTGTGTGATGTAGAGTATAAGAAAGAGAACAATAATCAACAATTATGCAATGGAATCTAACATAAAGTGTATAAGATCAACTATTTTACTCCATTGTAACCATAACCTTAAACATATGAATTTTTTGTGATTCCTACATCAGAAAGATAGTGATTTGTACATACAAAATATAAGGTAAAAGTCAACAAAATGAGGCCTGCTCTCCACCCTACCATATTGGGTCATGGAGCCACATGGACCCTCACCAAACCCCTGAGAAAGAATATAGATTGACCACCACTGTGATTAGTGGTGAAATGAATATTGTGTATTACAATCAATATAGAGTACATTAGGATATCATTGTCTATTTGACCATTGTTGCTGAATTTATAGTCACTATCATTATTCGGGAAGGTTGTTTGTAACACATTAGTTCATGAAATACAACATTATTGTTTTAGAGCATGGTCTACAAAAATAACAAAAAATTCTTATTGTAATAAACACAAACCATTGGTATACAAGAAATAAATCAAAAAATATAAAGACTTATACAATTAATTACAAAGATGATGCAATACAACTGCAATAGAATACGATAAGTAAATAAAATCTAGGCATACCTTTTGTAGGGAATGGATGGAAGTCTAGACATATAAAAGCACGTCTACTCTCTAGCCTACCATATTGGGTCATGGAGCACCAAGTGGGATGTTGATTCATAACCATAGTTACAATCACTTCATCTCCACAATTGGTTAAACTTCATTCGCAAAGGTTTACTATATATTTACCATATAAACTAGAATATCAACACCAAAGTTCTTGAATTATCTCTCCCAAGGGAGAAACATGTTTTTTGGAGCAATTGTGAATATGAACAGATTGTAAAACTAGGTAAGAGAAATCAAATGAGCAGTGAGGTAATTTTAAAAGTCCAAGCACAAAACATAAAGCATAAAGGGAGAGCAAGAGGGAATTGAGAGCAATTCAATAGAATTCTATCAAAAAATTGAGACAACATAGCCTTTTTGACAATACATCCCAATAATGGAAGCTTATAGCTTACACAAGAGATAATCAATAATGCACAATGGAATCTAACATAAAGTGTGTAAGATCAACTAGTTCACTATGTTGTAAGCATAACCTAAAGCATATGATTTTTTTTTGAATCTTATGTCAAAAAGATAGCAATTTCTACATAAAAAATATAAAATAAAACTCAACACAATAAGGCCTGCTCTCCACCCCACCATATTGGGTCATGGAGCCTCATGGAATCTCACCAAACCCTCGAGCAAGAATATATATTGCCCACCACTTTGATCAGTGGTGAAATGAAAATTGCTTATTACAATCAATATAGAGTACATTAGGACCTGATTGTGTAATTGACCATTGTTACTGATTTTCCAGCCACTATCATTATTGTGAAAAGTTGTTTGTAAGACATTAGTCCATCAAATACCACATTATACCTATAATATGGTCTGAAAGAATAACAAAAAAGTGTGAAGTTTAGTATGTTGGTTATGCAAAAATAGTATGAACTGCATAAAATTAACTATTTCATTCCATTACAACCATTGTGACAGAAAGCTAAAAACTGATACCCATGTTCCTATGCAAAACTTTTACTGCAAAGGCTAGACCTTTTGGATGCAATGCATTGAAGTCTAGAAACAAAAAAGGTGCCATGCTCTCGACCCTACCATTTTGGATGATTGAGCATCATCGACTATCACTACACCCTTGCAATTACTTACCATAAAGTACAAATTTTCATGATCATGCCAATAAATAGTATTGTTCAAGTGAGTCATTCAGTTGCACACACAACAAATATAAAAAGGAAGAGAACAAAATGAGGCCTGCTCTCTAATATTGGGTGGCAACTACTATGATGAATGGTGAAATCAATTTTCCCATTATCTTAGCAATTCTTATAATCACTTCATCTTCACAGTTGTTTGAAGGCTCATTCATCTATTTAGCATGTATAATGGAATATGAACATCCCACTTCTTGAACTCTATCTGCTAAGGGAGAAGCATTTTTTCTGGAGCAACTGTGAATATGAAGAGATTATAGAACTGACTAAGAGTAAGAAAATGATGGGGGTGGAAAAATAAAAAATATACACCTCTTCCTACTTCCTTCAATTACATCTCTACCTGCTTGCTTTCTCTTCCCTCTATTCTTTCTCCACCGCCTACAAAAAGTGAACACAAATTTATCAGAACCCACAACTTTTGCAACCATGAACATATGCAAAGAACACAAGATAACATCCAACCACCTTTAGAGATATTCCATAGCCAACGAATACACTTGCACCTCCACAAAAGCTTACCATGCTCACTCACAACTACCTTCAACAACAACAGAAACCCAGACAATGAAACCCCACAATACACTATCGATAACTGCATAGGAATTCATTTTATTTGTCGAGGAATTTAAAACATATGTTACTTGCACCATCACCACTACGTGGAAACCATACAAAAATTAATGTTGATGTTGTTTCGTTGGCCTCCATAGCTACCTTCAACAACAACATAAACCTAGAGAATGACACCCAAAAATAAATTATTGATAACTGCACAGACATTTGTTTTGTTTTCTAAGGACTTTAAAACATATGTTATTTGCATGATCACCACTACACAAAAACCATACAACAATCAATGTTGATGATGTTTCACTAGCCTCCTGTACAGTTGTGCTATTTTCTTGGCCTCGTCTATGGAATGATATAGCTTAGGCAAGAGATCAATTATCAACAATGGCTAATGCAAGCTAACATTAAGTATATAAGATGAACTATTTTAGTACATTGTAACCATAACCTAAAACATTTAAATTTTTTTGTGAATCCTATGTGAGAAAGATAGCAATCTATACATAAAAACTATAAAATAAAACTCAACATAATAAGGCCTACTCTCCACCCTACCATATTGGGTCATGGAGCCTCATGGGCTCTCACCAAACCCCTGAGTAAGAATATACATTGCCAACCACTTTGATCAATGGTGAAATGAATATTTCTTATTACAACCAATATAGCATACATGAGGATATGATTGTCTATTTGACCATTGTCACTGATTTTCTAGTCACTATCATTATTTTGAAAGGTTTTTTTGTAACACATTAGTTCATCGAACACCACATTATGGCTAGAATTTGGTTTGTGAGAATAACAAAAAAGTGTGAAGTTTAGTGTGGTGATTATGCAAAATAGAATGAACCACATAACATTAACTATTTTATTCCATTATAGCCATCGTGGTGGGAATGTAAAACTCACAGCTACAATCCCATGTAAAACTTTTAGTGCAAAGGTTACACCATATACAACCTATGTACATACAAAGTGTGAATTCTAGTGCAGTGATCACGCTTTATTGATAGACGATATGTAAATCAAAATATATCAAAGTTGTATATTTTATAATAGATAATTTTCTCTCTACTTGTAATTGGATGAATGGAGTGATTATAATTTAGGGGTGATCCCACAATAGTGGTTTACAATTTTTGGCCAAATTGGACACTAAAATTATTATTTTTAACTAAATCTTCACATTCGGGCACCTATAGCGGCTAAGCCATGAGGAATTTGAAGATGATGCAAACTAGAGTCTTGTCACATTTTTTTTGTAGATTCTAAAACTATTTTTTTAAAAAATTGTGGAATCAGATTGCATTTCTTTTTCCATCTCCCACAAAAACTAAAAATTTCAGAAAAAAAAACATTTTTCAAAAGTGATGCACACCGTATATAGCGCATAATTTTTTTTCCATGAAGGATAAAATTCTAATTCTTTCGAATTTAGATTTGTAACTTTGATATCTAGTGCTTCCACTTGGTTAGATAGTTTCTTAATAAATATTTTTTCTTTAATCAAGTTTCAAAGTCAAAACCAATTACAATTCAAACATAGCATGACCTTATAATGCACAACTTTTTTTGTATATATCAATTTTATTTTTTTTGTTAGATTAAGGACTTCAATATCTTGTGCAATCATATTTTTCAATTTTTTGTTTGATAATCTACTATTTTTCCACATGTGCAGAACATAGACCTTCATTTTCGATGAAACACCAATGTTTAATAAAACTATAAAAACAAATACATAATAAAACCAAAACATATTAAAATTATATTCATTGGATAGTTCATTTAGAGGACTACCTAATTCCAATTGGGTTTGTGAAGATTCCTCCATTTTCATCCTCAACCCGAGCTTCGAAGCATAGAAATTTAGGTTTCTTTTGTGTTTCGGGGGAAAAATGAGGAATAAGGGGGTTCGCTCGAACTAGGGTTCACCCGAACCCTTGTTTGAGTGAACCATCCTCAATATGCATTTCCTTTTGTTATTTTGGGTAGGAAATGTGGGCCTAGTAATTAATGGGTTCGCTTGAACCCTAGTTCGGGTGAACCCTTTTTGGGTTCAGTCAAACTTGTAGGTTCATTCAAACCCCTAAAACCATTTTTTTTGCCATGGGGTCATTTTTTCTCAGTTTTCCTTCCTCCATCAAATTGTAAACCATTATTGTGGTTTAACCCTTAGCCATACCTGGTGTGTGTGGCAGAATGTAGTATGCCCAAAACAAAACAAGGCCTGATTTCCACCCTACCATATTGGCTCATGAAGTGTTGTGCACTCTCACCAAACCCCTGAGCAAGAAAATAAACTGTCCACCACTATGATCAATGGTGAGAGAAATGTTTCGACCACCAATGACTAAATACAAAATCTAATCACATGAAAAGTCTTGTGAAGGACAATTGTTTCAGTTGGTAGACAATAAAAAAATGACAAAATATAAAGACTTATAGAATTAATTACAAATGAGATGCAATGGAGTTGCACTAGAACAAAGTAAGTAAATAAAATCTAGAAATGCCTTGTGTATGGAATGGATTGGAGTCTAGACACAAAAAAGGAACCCTACTCTCCACCCTACCATATCAGGTAATGGAGCATCATTGGCTATGACCAAATCCCCAAGTAGTAACATTAATTTTCCACCACTTTGGTGAATGTTGATGGAAATGCTATGGCACTTGAGGGAATCTGTTCAGTGTAAATTAATGTTATACATTTTTTATAATTTGACATGGAGTTGTGAAATGAGAAATGGAAAAAAATTACATAGGTTTAAATTATATACAGATGGAATATAGGTGAAGGACATACAACATGTGAATGTGGAATTGTAAAGCCATTTAGCATTTCTGGGGAGCCCTACATCTTGCATACAAATGCAATGTAGTTGTAATCTAAAATCATTTTAGTGGGATAAACCTACACAAAAGCAAACTATGAACTTTGGTATTGTGAACATATTTTATTGGCAAGCAATATCTAAAACATGAAATTTAAGTGGTTGTATAATTTATAAGCAAAATATATGTAATAGGACAATTACATGTCACATATAAAAAATGACAATGAGGTGGATTTAGAGAGGGTGCAAATTCTGTATGCATAGAGGTGAAGAGGAAAGGAGAAGCAATTCACTTACCATAAAGAACATAAAATTTTGATGATGATGATAATGAACAGTTTTTTTGGAGAAGATCATCTTGTTTGATTTATAGTGCGCTGTAATTGTTGGTATGCATCTTGCAATTTCTAGAAAAATACAAAGGCGGGTCTACATAGTTCAAGTGAGCAATTCAATTGCTTGATATTTGGTGCAATGTTTCTATATGCCTAACCTTTGAGAAAAATCTGAGCCTTTTTGAAGAGGCACATATATACGCATTGTTGATTGAAAAAAGCACAAAAATATTTTGACTGGAAAACTAATGGGTAAAAAAACCCAGGGTAGCGAGCAACAAACCACAAAAAGAAAACTGGATTATGGTAAGAATTTTATTCTATTGCAAACATAGGTGGAAAATTGAGGCCACATGAAGAAGCATGGAAATAAATTCATGCTAAGAAGCCCATGAAAATTTTTGGCTTGTTTTCAAAGAGAAGCACTGGCAAAAAATTATCACAGGGGACACGCTGCAAAAGCCGATCCATGAATGAAATAATACTGGTTTGAATAAAATATATAGTCTATCCCAATACAACCTTAAGGAAAAGGAAAAAATATACCCTAATTCAAAGAACAACAATCAACTCTCCCTTACATAAAACAAGGCAACCTATATAACTTGAGCTATTTGATTTGCATGTGCACAGGAAACAAGTGTCACTTTGCATATCTTACCATGTGAACATTTCCTCATGTATGTGCTACATATATTGCCAATGGTTGCAATAATAATTTTCATTTAAAACTCACCAAACTAATTGAGCAGTTTGCAGTAGTTTCAAAAATACATTGTTCAACACTAGGTTGCGGATTGAGTTGCATAACATGCATAACATACATTATAGCCAAGAACCATATTACATCCACATCCAGCATGGCACTATCATTAGGGATCACAAAGGAGTAGCAAGAAGACTTGGTAAGCATTAGATGGTTACCCAAACATGATAGTTACATAGACAAACACATCATAGACACATATATCTACATAGAACTCTGTCAAGATATTCTATGCACTAAGAACATTGTAAACAAGATAAAAACAACATTCTCTTTAAAAAAGCTCACAAATAGTTGTAAATATTGAATTGTGTATGCATATATGCATAGATATCCAACACAAACATATATCTACACATAGCTGTACTAGGAAGTTGTATAACATAGAGAAATCTCATTTGCATGCATGTATATTTATCTATATGCATATGTAAATGTACACATACATACAATTATGTCCACAAGTAGATATATGAGCAGGTGTAGACAATGATACATCTCATAAAAAGGATAAGAACTCTATATAAATAAAGAGTATAAAATTAAATCAGAAATATACACTTAAAACGTAACGAAATTATAACCAACATGAATAATAGAAAAGAAAAGAACTGTATCTTTTTTACCTAAACATTATAAGTTATACTTCATTGTCTTAATATATAACCACTCAAACATACAACAAAGCAATAGTAGTAGAAAGGAAAGGTCTTTTTGATGTGACAAGCAGTGCGAGGGAATTAAAAAAACTAAATGTCTAGCCAACATGAACTATAAGAAATATGAAAATTCACATTTAGCCATGGTTGTTTTGGTGTTCAAGTTAGTACAAAAACTATCTCCAGAGCCTGTTGCATGGTAGGAGAAACAACAGAAAAATCTGATAGTAAGAGTTTGCACTCAGCTTCAAAGTTAAGCTTTGCAACCTTCACTATTATTGTTTTCAATCTTGTTAGTAAATTATAAGTTTGAGTTTTGATTAGAAATGTGAAAACAAATGATGTGTAGGTGACAACATTGATAATAGACTTAGCCCTCATTTTAATGGTAGACTCATATTGCAACATGTAAAGTTGTTTTACTAACATTTGTAATAGGCTTGTTGCAGCCTCATCAAAAACGGTTTCCCAAAGCTCGCCTGTGTGGTCTTTGATCTTTAGTTGCAATAAATATGAAAGTCACATTCAGCTATTGTTGTCTGAAATTTTGGGAAGAACCATGTATTTTTCTTAGATTGTTCACACTTTTTCTTGCATTGCCTACCATTCACCTCCAACAAGCATGCAACATAACAAAATGCATCAATTTTTATAAATTTTACTATTGCCTTGAGAGTAGCTTGCAAAGTCTCTAGCAAGCCAAGGCTATGGTCGAACATATATGCAATAGTGACTCTCCCATTTCCCAAAGCAACCTTTTGAGGGACTGCCTGAGGGGGATCAACTACAGGTGGATCAATATATCCTCTCTTGATCAATGGTTGTGCCTCTAGTACATGTCAGGATTTATATATAGAAGAGTCTTTGTGGCTGTGTTCAAAACAGATCCATTGAAGTACCCAACACGTGCATTTTTTACAACAAGGATGAGAGCTAAACTATGGGTGTACAACCTCTCTAACTCATGACCCTTTGCTTCCCAGTTTGAGCCCAACAAATTAACATCAATTGAAAAGGATGAAAATTCATTAAGTTTAACAGTCCTCCAAATTTTTTGGGACTAATCCTTTCTTTGTATAGTAAAAACCATTCCCACATGCACCATTGTTCCAATAAGATCAATTAAACTATTATTAGTGCAATTTGCATTTTCATTTAATGGTGTGAACTTAAATACTTTCTCTGGCACAAAGGCCTCATCATCACAACATTTTAAAATTGAACTTGGATCCAAAATGGTTTCCATCTGTCTGTTTAACTTATTAAATTTTCTGTCTACTTGTCTCACTGATCCCTTTGACACATAATAAGTATGTCCCACCTCAACCTTATCATAATGCACGTCTGTAATCTCATTAAAGCACATAATCAGTATTTTTGTGCCCTCATCATCAATGATATCAAAGTTCAATACCTTCTCTTCATGCCCTTGATTGCTTAATGGTGCATATCCCTCTTTGTTGTTACACGACCTTTTATCGTCCATTTGGTTTGGTAAACATTCAGCCCTTTAATAGGGTTGATTTTTGTAGGAGCATCTTACTGCCTTGGTGATGTATTAATTCTAAAGGTGGAGACTCGTTTGGATGGGGAGGGTGACTCACAACCAACTTTTTGTTCTTCTTGATTTCTAAACAAATATTTAGGTTTTCCAATTAGGTGGAAATATGTCATCTTCACATCTAGGGATAGTATGAAAATTTCCCTAGAATGAAACAAACATTAAATACTTTAAAAGGCATCCCCCACAAACAAGGAAGTAGGAAACTACAAGTACAAGCAAGACAAAACTATATCAAACCTTGATTCCTACAACTTTCTAAGCAAATAGTTTGTCAAGCACAATCAAACCTATTTTCAATTCTCCTATAAACAAAAGGTCATTGTATTTTGTTGGAAAAGTTCCCATCTACATGTGCGTTCCATCAGGCAGGACAACTTTGTATGGATCGACTGGGCTTTGATCACCTCCTATTTTTTGGTAAGACATTAGTTGGAGGATTGGAGATGGGAAAATATCTCCAACATCTATAAAGCGTAGTGAATCTCTTGTTAAGGTTGGATTCACATTTGTATCCTACAAGGAAATGAAACTCAAAATAGTGGCAACAATGAGATATTTATAACTATGAATCAAATCTAAAAGGAAATAGTAATATTGACACATTTGGAAACTAAGACATTTTCCCCTCTAAGATATAAGTTACTCCAAAATGGCCAATAAATTGAAGGGGAAACAAGATAAATGGTTCAAATATGAATAAGTTAGAACATATATCATAGTAATTGTTAATTCAAATGAAGTATATTTTTGATTTTTTTGGTGCACTTGAGAAACTGTCAACATAATTGGAAACAACAATAAACTAAACAACAAACACACTTATAGGACTATTGCTTGAGGATTTTTCACCAACCTCAGAAGAGCTAGAGGCCACTGACATTGTTGTGTCTGCTCTTTTAGAATTGAAGAGCTACAACATTGACGGCTGGCTAGAAGGTTTATGAATTCAAAACACAACATGGGCACTCAATTTTTTTACACAAGCATTAACAATATGACACGAAAGGATTAATAATAACAAGGGATTCAATGATTCAAATAATACTTAACATACAATTTGTTATTCCAAGTTCACTGTTTCAATTTTAAAATCCCTCCTTTTTTCCCTAGAAACACCAAGAGTATGAAGGAAAAGAAATAATTAGGAAAAAGGATTCAATATTGTATATAACAGTTAATATGAAGTATAACATTTGAAGTATGCCATGTCAAGATTGAAACAAATAACTATTTTTAGAAAACAATAAACACTGGGAAGAATATGTATGTACATTGCTTACATCTACTTTGACATACATACAAATCTACACACAACAAAATTTAATATCGTCTCATTTATGGCTTATGTTCTATGTAAATGGTTGCAATATATTTAAATAGTTGTGTTTTTCTCCACAACACAATCTAATTTTCATTTGCTAGCTTTGGCTATATTCCACTCTTTGTAATGCATAATCAAATATTTAATATCATACAGTTTATATTGTTATCCATGACACATTCTTGACTATCAAATATATATATATATATATATCTACAATATTGATTCATTAATCGTTCACATTTTGTGGTGGAGGCTTTGATTCACTTTATTACTACAAGTTTTTTTTGTTTAGAGGGTATTCCATATGGGTCGTTGTTGCAAGAAATATTTTGTGGTTGTAGACACCTAAATTTGGACACTTGATTTATCCAAATTTATCCCAGGATTTTGTCTAAGCATCCCCTTATTTGCATTAATTAAGTAATATCGCTACTATTTAATTAATATCCTTAATTCTATCAAATCCCTAAGGTATTTAATTAATAAATAATTACCTTATCTCTTTAATCCTCCTTTTCATCAAATGAATTAAATAAATATCACATTTATTTAATTCTTCATATGTCACATCCTCCATTTTTATCTAATCCTAATCTATCTTTTACTTTCATCATTAGGGATTTGCACATGCCTAATCCTTGATTAGGATGTGTCACATGCTCCAACTTTTTCAAGTTGGCCTCTAATCTATCTTAGCCACCTAACCCTCCTCTAATCCTTTATTAACTAGCCTAATCAACCTCTCAAGGAATTTTTAATTCCTTTTATCCTTCCAAGGAATATTAAATTCTTTTTTCTCTTCCCCATGTGATCTTTGACTTGTCACATCAAGTCACATGTGAAATCTAATCCTCTTCTAATATGTCATTAATTTTTCTAATCAAGTACTTGCACAACCTTAATCACTTAATTAGGTCATCCCTAATCCCCATATCATTTATGGAATGTGTCCTTAGTCAACTTCATTAAAAAAATTCTCTTTTGAACAAGGCACTCCATTCCTCATGTGAATTTTTAATTCACATTTAATCCCCTAATGCATTTAAAAGAATTTTAAATTCCTTCTCTCATCCCCATGAGAATATTTGAGGAATTTTTAATTCCCCACATGTCCTTTCACCCACATGGAGACAAGTACCTCATTTATGAGGAGATCTTGTCCCAATCCCAAAGTATTATGTACCACCTCCATGTCATGTCTATCCTTCCACCTCATGTACACATCACCCTTTTTAAACCATATCACTTGCCACATTTCAAGATGTGAGGGCTTGTGAGTTCTCAACTCACCTTGGCCATACATCTTAATCTTGGTGGCTCAATCTTGACTATTCATTTCCCTAGAGAGTCCAAAAATATCTATAAATACCCCCTTTTTTTTCTCATTTTAGGAGAGATCATCCATAGTAGCCAAACTCTTGCAAATTTTTTTCTCAAACCATACTTAGCCATTTTTCATGCTTGCATCCACTTCCACCTATTTTTCATCCATCCTATAGCTTGCATCTTCTTTCCATCCAAGGATCATACAACACCAAAGATCAAAAGGCCAACCAAAGGATCGATTCGAGACAAGGTAAAAGGTTTCATTTTGTCATCTTTATTTTGTATTTAATCCAACTAGGCTAATCTTGAGGTGTAGAGTGTTTTTAGTGTTATTTGCATTCTCTTGTTTGTTGCTCATATTCTAACACTTAAATTTGCCCTATCATAGTGGCAATGGCTGGAATGGAATAAAATAGTTAATGCTATGCAATTGATATTGTTTTGCACAAGGAACTATTCACTATTGTTATCTAGACAAGGCTATATTGTGTCATTTTTGGCTTCCATTTAGTGTGGCTAGAAAAGGAAGCTGGCAGATTTTGATTTGACTTTTATATTAAAAACATTTGTTGCATCAATAGAGAAGGCTAGTGAAATGGCATAAACATTATTTGTTGTATGGTTTCCATGTAGTGACAATAGGTATAAGCAGTAGCTGCCTTTTCAAGCAGTCACAAAGATAACAAATTCTTGCACAATGTTTGATAAGGCATTTCCCTATAGCTATATTGATTTGTTTCTTAGAGGGTCATGGTAAGAAAAAAGCTATATTGTTTCAATTTTTTATAACAAATTGTTGGGTGTCATTCTATAGGTATAGCTTTTTCTTCAAGATAGCTATCAGGAATGGGGCAAGTATGCATTAAATACACATTCCTAGTTGTTATTTCTTCATCCTTAGAAAAATAGTTGTCAGAGTGATAGACTGTATATTAAGTGTCAAATGAAAACTTAATAGGCACTTTTGTATAGATGGTTAGAGGCTATTTTTTGTGTTTGTAGGCATTGATTTTTGAAAAATAAAATTGAATGTGTCCCTTGTGATGATTTTTTCCAGCCCTTTTTTTCAGAAAACAAGGCAGTGGTTTGCATGGGTCTGTGAATGTCAATTTGTTTGTCAGCTTCTTTTTATGACCTCCATTTTCTAGCTATGTTTGCAACAGAATAAAATACTTAAAATAATCCAGTTTTCTTTTTAGGTCAGTTGATCACTAGCCTATGTTATTTCTATCCATTGGTTTTCCAAGCACAATTGTTTTGTCCTTTGTGCGATAAAAAATGAATATATATGTACATATATATATATATATATATATATATATGTATGTATGTATGTATGTACATATGTATGTATGTATATATATAGATATACTTACATAAATGTATTCACCAGGACCCTATCAAAAATTCAAATAGTACAACCTCCTAACCACCTCCCTATCACAAAGAATGCCTT
Source organism: Sequoia sempervirens (assembly GCA_007258455.2). Taxonomy (NCBI): domain Eukaryota; kingdom Viridiplantae; phylum Streptophyta; class Pinopsida; order Cupressales; family Cupressaceae; genus Sequoia; species Sequoia sempervirens. Next base: position 7,462,414 of record VDFB02018296.1, on the reverse strand, counting down.
TTGGAAAACAACATTAACTCTATAATATCAGCTATTTTGTTATGCATTAAAAATGAAAGTATATAGCCAAATCTAGACAACAACAATTAGCATTGGGATATGGGAAACATTGGTTGGAATATTTGCTAGCCATTGTGGTTCTAGGTCTCTCACACCATGTAGTAGGTGTTTTTTTTTTTTAATTTAAAAAGCATTTGGAGCGGCAAGAGAGGAGGCCAACAAGATGGCATCAACATTAATCATTGTATGGTTTCTATGTAGTGCTAATGGTGCAAGTAACATCTATGTTTAAAGTCCTTAGAGAACAATGCAAATGTCTATGCAATTTTCAATAACGTATTGTGCATATATATATATATATATATATATATATATATATATATATACATATATATATACATATATATACACACATATATACATATACATATATATGTATATATAGATACATATAGACACACACACACACATATATACACATACATATATATATACATATATATACACATATATTTATATATATACATATATATACACACATAAATACATGCATATATATATACACACACATATATATAGATAGATATATAAGAATTATCATAGCCCACACCTTTTGCAACCATCAATGCATGCAAAGAACAAAAGATAACCTCCAACCACCTTCACAAAATTTCCACAGTCGTGGTGGGTTGTGATAGTTCTATGTTCATTTTTAGCAGGCCATGGAGAAAGGACAGAGGGAAGAGAAACCAAGTGGGAAGAGGTATAATTGAAGGAAGTCAGAAGAGGTGCATATTGGAAAAACCATTCATGGAGTATTTATAAAATAGTTTATGTTATTTTAAAAAGGGGATTGTTGATTGTTGCTATGTAGCTTATTGTAAATTTCTTGGTTTATGAGTTTTGCATAGCTGCCATTGGGGGAAGGAAATATTGTTTCTTTATTGTGTTTGATGTGCTCAGTAACCTCCACCCACCCTCGCAAAAGCTACACAAAGCTTAATCTAGGTCACACCCTCACAAAAGCTTACTCTCATTGCTCATGGCTCCCATATCAGGTATAGCAATAGAATGACACCAAATAATGCCTTGTTGAAAATATCTGAGACATTCATTTTGTTCGTCAGGGCATTAAATGACAGCTATCATTACGACCATCACCAGTACATGCAAAGAATATAGATATACATATACAGACATGTATATATGTAGATATATATAGTAGTTGTAACCGTGAAGGGTAAGCCTGTATGAAGGTACAAGTGCATGTAGCGGTAATGGTTGGCATACATACACACACACACATATATATATTGAGAGGAACCAACAAAGATTCAATGAGGAACAAAAGTAGAAGTATATTCATTTCTCAACAAACTTTATGTGTTTATATATGTATATTTTTGTCTCTCTCTCTCTATATATATATACATATATGTGTATATGTATATATGTAAAGCCTAAATAGTGTTAGCAATGTAATTCCCTTGTAGACATGGCTACAAAGTTGAAGGAGTAAACATAATCCTATACCCAAAAAATTGGTGTGTGAAGGCCATGTGAAGACATACTATGTTTTCCTCAACAAAACTTGATTGAAAATTGAAAAAATTTGGGTTTTCCAACATCTTTTTTGTTTTCTATGTTTCCTATGTTGAATTCACATGTTTATGCGGGTTTTTTCATCTAGCTAGCTCTTGAAACCGATATTGTTTGATCGTGTCGATTATTTTTCAGAAGACTATATAGTTTCATGGGTTTTAGCAGATGGGAGAGTGTTGGCTATATTGTTTTGTTTAGGGCTTCCATTTTCTATGAATGGTTCAAAAATACTAAATCTGCTATTTCTTTGGTGAATCTTGATATCAAGATTTATTCTATTCTGTGAGTTTTGCTATGTGGGTGACTATTAGCAATATTGTTTTGTTTATGGTTTCATTTATATACACATTAGAGCCTACATTAAGTATAGTATAAAGCAAGACCAATATTTCATCTCACACTTTAAATAAAATTGGACAAACAACAACTATGATCACAAGTATTGCAGGCTCATGCAAACCATACAACAACTAATCTCGAAGCTAGCTAGCATTCAACAGACCAAAAATCCACTCAACATTTTCCCTTAATTGGCTAGTTGAGGACTATGAATTCAATGTTTTTTTTGCCTATAATTATTTTTTTCCTTCGGGATATGCAATATATTATAGCCAACAAAAGGTTTGTATTCCTAGCCTTCTCGTTCAGGCAAGTGAGGGAAAATTCAGTCTGGATGTTTTTTCTCTTTATAATTATGATCAAGCCAGTTGCATATCAAGGAAAAAATATGGTATACACATCCATTTAGATATAGAAATCTCTATATAAATAAATATTTATAGCTGTACATACAGATATTTATATATCTACCTATATGTGTGTCCTCATGATTGACCCTTAAGGTGTTTATTCTAAGATTTGATGGGAAACTTTTTCCCTCTCAACACCTTGTTATCCTAATCAAGCACCATATGAATCATCTATGCAACTTATTTTAATAAGAATTATATATTAAAGAAGATATTATTTGAAAAGGGAGACAAAGCATTCAAATTTATTATTTTTGAGAAGATCGTTATTTAGTTTGAAAGAGATTTGTTATTTATTTCATTCTTGAAAAGGAATTCCTATAACAATAGGCTTTGTATTGAACATACCAAAGAACATTAGCTTCCACATACATGTGTTCAACACCTTTTTGAACCTATTGAAGGAACAATCCAAATACTTTTTCTAGGATTGTAGAAATGAAAATGAAACAACGTAGCCAACACTAGACAAGGGACAATGACAATGGCCTATGGAAAACAACATAAGACACATTAGTCACCTCTTCTATAAACACAGAGGGGAACACACAACACATCTCCAATGTAGCCAACAACCGTGTCTGGTACCCTTCCCGCCACCACCACAAGGATTAAAACAGCAAGGGCTAGTGAGAATTCTGGCCTAGATTTTTTTAAAGGGAAGGCCATTTGCCACCTTTTCCTCGCTTGGCAGGAAGCTCAAAAATCAAAAAGACTTGCAAGGATTCCTATAAGGAAATAAATGGAGCGCATCTCATAGAAACTCCAAACAGTAGTGCCTTCGGTAACTTTAATTTTGATTAGGTTGCGTCAAAGACACGTACAACTATGTCCTAAAGTAGAAATAGACATAGTTATTTACCACATTGATCTTTCTAAGAGAAACACAAGTAAATTCAATAGCAAGCAACAACACAGATAAAAGATAATATAGAAAACAAAACACAAAAATTTTACGTGGGGAAAACCCTTTCGGGTGAAAAACCCTGCTCTCCAAAGTTTGAGGCATTGTATTATTCAGCAATAGAAAGTTACAATATAGTTTCAGGCTCTTAGCCTTTTAGAGATTACATCTTGTTCATTCAGGATATAACTAGTACAACAAACTATCCCTGAGAGATCACCCAAAGCAATCATGATCACAAGAGATTCCAGCAGCTTAACTCTGCCTCTCAATCCTCTACTTTGACCTCATGGCCTCGACCTTTTGGCCAGCCACTCGATCCTCTCTCTATCGTTCTCTCTCTGGCTCTCTGAAATCGTTCTTTTCCAACTATCAGATCAGACCTAACGAATCATCCAGCCCAACATCATTAGATGTTTCCACTTCCTCGTGTTTTAGTTTTCCAACTTCCACATAGAAACGGTTCACATCCTACTTTCTCTGATTGGTCTAAATCACACCATGTAGGATAATCTTCCAACGGTCAAAGGCATTCAACCTGTGTTGCATGTCAGTGAGACACTAACTGTGTCTCCCTAATGCCACAGGACTGATTGCACATTCATCACCAAGAGTCTTCACTATCGGCAAAAGGTTACATCGAGTCAAGAGAGCTATCGCTAAGACTTTGCCATGTCGCCAAGACCTCACACTGAAGATCACAAGGTATTCCGAAGAGTTCATTATTTGACAAGACTATCGCTCTTTGCCTAGACATTACACCAAAGTCTTCAAGTCACATCAACCTCAACATTCTCATTGGCGAGACAATCTCCATTCGATGAGACATCATACCGAAGTTCAAAGGTCATATCGATGTTAGCTTTTCCATCGACAAGACAACCGTAGTTCACCAAGACTTCATATCGAAGTCTTCAAGTCATGCTAATGTGAGTATTCCATTTGGTGAGACAATCATCTTTCACCAAGACATCACACTGAGCTCTTCATGTTATACTGATCACCGAGTAGTCACCAAGAGTCATACCAACATCAGGATTCCCATTGGCAAGACAAACATTCTTCGCCAAGACATCATACCGATGCTTTCAAGTTACACTGCAATGTTCCACTGTCGGTGAGAGAATCAACCTTCAGCAAGAATTCTTACCGATGCTTCCATGTTATCCTGAACTCACTGTTCGCCAAGAGTCACACCAAAGAAGACCGTTGGCTAGACTTTCCACATTAGCTGAGACTTCATACCAAAGTCCTTTTGTTTCTCTGATGACTCCATTCAACGAGACATCTCCTGGTCACCAAGACTTTGTGCCGATAGGAATAATTCATGCCGATTTCCACATCGACCAATAGGCCAAAGGTCATGCCGATATCGGCAAGACTTCCTATTGTCGCCGAGATATCATTCCGACACATATGAGTTTCCCCGATGACCACGAGCAATATCTGCAAGACTTTTACATATTTCCAAGACTTCATGCTGAGACCCTTGAGTTACTCCAATTGAATACAGTTAGCCAGACATCTCCTAGTCACCAAGAGATCTTCCTGAATGTTCAAGTCATCCCAATTACTACAATCAGCTCGACATCTCCTTGTCACTAGGACCACATACCGACACACTTGAGTTACCCTGATGATCTAGTCGCCATAGGTCACCCCGACATACACTAGGCACTCGATAACAAAACCTTCTATTGGCCAGAGGTCTTCACTCGTCACAAGGTCATACCAAACACAAGAGGTCACAGTGATAGACTTCATTCGGTAAGACATCAACTTTGTCTCAGCGACATGAGCAAAACAAAAGGTTATTAAACTGCCAATCAGCCAGACAATAGGAATGTCACAGTGACTTTGTTTTTCTAGAGGTTACAGCCTGTGAGATTGAGGCACATATTCCAAAAATCTCCACCTTGATGAAGATCACACAGGTACCTCCAAAGCAACCAAGAACTAAGATAAATAACACCGGTTAGAACAACAATCAGAATGATTGCTTCCATCCAACTGATAAACCCACGCAATTGAAAATAGCACCCACAGCTCGTGCTATTCCATCCAATATCACATACCTCATAGGTATCACCATTAGTAAACTTCTTCCAATCCATTAACAACAAATACAAGTTCCAATGTCAACTAGTCAAAGAAGACAAGACACATACAGGAACTCACACCACCTGAGTAATCTAGATCTAAAAGATCAAAGGCATCACAAGTCTACCAATACCAGCACATGGAAAATGTAACCCTATAGTACCAAAGAAAAAATCTACAATGATATGCACAACCTACAACAACCGGCCACAAGAAACATTTCTCTCACCACAAACCTTCACGGACACAGAGAGAAACTCTACACCTTATCTTCTTGTAGAACATCCTCCTACATACACTTCTAATAGCTAGCTATGTCAAGAATGATCTTCTTCACATCCCAAAAGAAAAGCCTTAACATCATCCATTTGTTCAATCACCAAGATCAAACTGACTTTAAAAACAACATGGATTTAAGCATCTCAAAGAAGATCAAGCTAGTTCATTCCCCATTTTAGGAAATCAGCCCATACAACATCTCCTACCAATTCTCATTAGTAACAAGGAGATAAAACAAAATTGTACAACTTCCACTATGAATCCTCCAAAACCATTAGACTACAATTCAAGATCCATATTGTGAAAGTAAACATAAAACACATCCAAAAAATATACTGGGTCAAATGCCTTTCAGATAAACTACCAAGTAGACCAAGAGTGGGAATGAGAATACTCCTTCAAGATACAAGTCATCATGACTAGTCCAAGAGCAATCTCCTCAAAGGTCTCTTACTGAACTCACGTTCAACCAAGATGTAGGCTTCTCAAACTTTCTACTGAAAAACTTTAACACTTGAGTAACAAGCAAAAATACTTCTCTCATAAGAGAAAAATAGCCTCACCTTATTCTTCATGTATCCATGAGTACTAGAAATTGATCATCTCATGCCAAACTTGAACTGTATTACTGTACTATCACAAAGTATCAAGCAAATAATCAAAGCACTCAATACACAAAGAATTACTAGATCATTGTCAAAGCTCCAATCATCTGAATCAGGAACTTATCATGACACCATGATCTACACATCTCCATAGGAGATCCCATGCTCCAAGTGACTTCACCATTGTCTCAAGTACAATGCACAAAGCCAAAAGTCTAGTGCACAAACAAGAGTATACCATGACATAAAGAAAATAGACTTAAAAAACAACATCACCTATCAAGCACCACCAACACCTTATCCAAAGACTCCAAGAGTCCTCCATGGATCCAAGATATTGCACATCTTAAAGTAATGTCCATGAAAATGCGAAAGAACCCTTCTGCAGCAATGGGATGCCAAGAAACATCTGTAACACTAAAGAATACCATTCACCACCATGTGATGAATCCACAATCACTGCTAGAGCTCCCAGTAAAATGTGACACATGAGCTCTCCAAGCATCATAACCACCTGCTACAAGTTCTCATAATTGACTATTCAGGTACTCAATAGTATCCATCCTCTCATCTCAAAGTTCCACAACAATGCACAAGTGACCATAGACAAGGTCAGCTAACAAGTTTTTACCAACAATGAATCATCCTCGTGGATATAGACAATCCACTTCTGAGTTGTCTCATAGAAAGCATGTAGGTAAAGACAGCCCACAACATTGAAGAACCTGTAGATCCATTCAACAGAAATGTGCAAACCCATCATCACATTGGAAATGAAAAACTGAGATTTCAAAGAGAATAACCACATAGACAACATGACTCAAACACCAGATCAAGCTCAAATCCAATTCTCCAATCACATCCACAACAAGCACCATAGTCAAGAAACCCACAAGCACCACCATAAGAATGTTGAGTGACAAACCACGTACCAACACTCCCATGCAGAGAAGAAATCATACATCCTCAATCCATGCACCAAGCATGCATGTAGACCTGCAACTATCTCATCTAGGAACACCCCAAATGGCCAGTATCTAGACAATAGCTTAACAACAACTCCACATGATCACAAGTTTTGCTTAACCATGTAAAACCTACAAAACCATAGAGCCATGCAAGTACAAATCATCCTTAGAAAGAAACCATTAGTTCAGGAGAATCCAGGCCCCTTTCAGACCAACTCTAAAACCACCACCATGTACATGCATCCGAGAAAGAGAGAAAGGCTATTTCAAAAGCTTACAAATCATCTAATGATTAACTCCATAGCGTTTTAGTATCCGAGGTTAATAAGAAATAGTGCCTTCCAACACTAGGAACCACCACCTACCAAAAGCACTCTCTTCCATGGCTGAGAAACAACCTAGAATTCTCCATATCACCCAGGAGCCTGACACATAGACGCCCAATATGAAAGCTTTACTGCTACATAGCCACATAGCAAAGAAATCCACCTCATACTCCAAGGTTATACCTCTACCAACCAAGAGACATAGATCACAACATGATCAACACCCTTTTCCATCCTAACCATCCTTCAAACTGCATGCTATCTTAGAATACCACAAGGCTTCCACTCAACAAAGGATCAATACATCAATCCATTCCTCTAGATTTATTCCAGCCCATCAAGCTAAGAAATCTTCACAGGAGAAATATCCAAAACCAACAACTAGAAGAAGGCCCTGATACCACTTGTAAGGAAATCAATGGAGTGCATCTCATAGAAACTCCAAATAATAGTGCCTTCAGTAACTTTAATTTCAATTAGGTTGCCTCAAAGACACATACAATATGTCCTAAAGAGGAAAAAGACAGTTATTTCCCACATTGATCTTTTTGAGAGAAACACAAGTAAATTCAACAGTAAGCAACAACACAGATGAAAGATACTATGGAAAACAAAACAAAAATATTTTACATGGGGAAAACCATTTCGGGTGAAAACCCCACTCTCCAAAGTTTGAGCCATTGTATTATTCAACAACAGAAAGTTACAATACAATTTCAAGCTCTTAGCCTTTCAAAGATTACATCTTGTTCATTCAGGATACAACTGGTAGCAAACTATCCTTGAGAGATCAGCCAAAGCAATCATGATCATGAGAGATTCCATCAGCTTAACTCTACCTCTCAATCCTTTGCTTTGACCTCATGGCCTCGGTCTTTTAGCCAGCCACTTAGTCCTCTCTCTATCATTCTCTCTCTGGCTCTCAACTCTTTAGCTCCTTGGCTTATCAGCACTAGCTATAGAACATCGAATGCATACATATATGCATTCATTCTTTGCAGGCTCTATGAAATCGTTCTTTTCCAACTGTCAGATCAGAACTAATGAATCATCCAGCCCAGCATCATTAGATGTTTCCACTTCCTTGCGTTTTAATTTTCCAACTTCCACACAGAAACGGTTCAGCAAATGGTTCACATCCTACTTTCTCTGATTGGTCTAAATCACACCACGTAGGACGATCTTCCAATGGTCAAAGGCATTCAACCTATGTCGCATGTCAGTGAGACACTAACCGTGTCTCCCCAATGCCACATGACTGATTGCACATTCATCTCCAAGAGTCTTCACTATCAGCAAGAGGTTACATCAAGTCCAAAGAGCTATCACTAAGACTTTGCCATGTCGCCAAGACCTCACACCGAAGATCACAAGGTATTCCAAAGAGTTCATCAGTTGGAAAGACTATCACTCTTCGCCCAGACATTACACCAAAGTCTTCAAGTCACATCAACCTCAGCATTCTCATTGGCGAGTCAATCGCCATTCGATGAGACATTATACCAAAGTTCAAAGGTCATATCGATGTTAGCTTTTCCATCGACAAGAAAACCACAATTTTCCAAGACTTCATACCAAAGTCTTCAAGTCATGCCAACGTGAGTATTCCATTTAATGAGACAATCGTCTTTCGCCAAGACATCACAACGAGCTCTTCATGTTATACTGATCACCGAGTAGTCACCAAGAGTCATACCAACATCAGGATTCCTATCGGCAAGACAAACACTCTTTTCCAAGACATCATACCGATGCCTTCAAGTTACACTGCAATGCTCCACTGTCGGTGAGAGAATCAACCTTCGGCAAGACTTCTTATCGAGGCTTCCATGTTATCCCAAACTCAATGTTTGCCAAGAGTCACACCAAAAAATACCATCAGCCAGACTTTCCACATTTGCTGAGACTTCATACCGAAGTCCTTGTGTTTCTTCGATGACTCCATTCAGCGAGACATCTCCTGGTTGCCAAGACTTCATGCCAATAGGAACAAGTCATGTCAATTTCCACATTGGCCAGACAGACCAAATGTCATGTCGATATCAGCAAGACTTCCTATCATCACCGAGACATCATTCCAACACATATGAGTTTCCTCGATGACCACGAGCAATATCTGCAAGACTTTTACATATCGCCAAGACTTCATGCCGAGACCCTTGAGTTACTCTGATTGAAGACAGTCGGCCAAACATCTTCGGTCGCCAAGAGATCTTCCTGAATGTTCAAGTCACCCCGATGACTACAATCGGCGAGACATCTCCCTGTCGCTAGGACCACATACCGACACACTTGAGTTTGTTGGTGTAATTATATGTCTTGTACCTTGTCCTAGGTCTTGATTACACCTTAGTTAAGTTTTCTTAGGGACCACATAGGAGGTTGTTGGAGATTTTCCACTTTTGGTGGATTTGACATGTCATTACCACATCACTTCCACCTTTTGTGGACACATCATGTGATTATCTCTCCACCTTTTGTGGTGATTATCACATTATCACCTTTCCACTTTAGGTGGAGTGATAACTTTTCATAGTTGTCTCATGTCATAAGATTACGACACTTGTCATAATCTTATGCCCTTCTATGTTCTCACCTTGGCTATATAACCAAGGGGTCTCCTATGTACTTTGGAAAGGGCTCATTACATTCTATTCTATTGATAGAATATAGTTTATTCTTGTCATCTTATTTCTATCTCTCTTATTCTTGTGCTTTCTATTAGGCCTCTTGATCTTGGGTGGCTACCTTCATAGCCAATTCTTACATGGTATCAGAGCTTTTGGAGTGCCTTTAGTTAGTCTTTTGGAGAGATTCCTGGAGGGTTCCATTTTTTGGCCTTGTGTTGCTGGTGCATTTTGGGAGCTTGTTGCATCAGATTTGAGCTCACTATTGCGTTTGGATTGTCCGAGATAGTCAGATTTTCCTTTTTTTTTTGTCTCAGTTGGACATTGGAGGCCAAATCTTCAAAGGGTTGAAGATTGGAGTTGGTTGCCAGATCCAGGAGCTAGCTACCTCTTTGGAGCATTTTCAACCAAAAAGGACATCGCCATCGTGCTTAGAAGGGCCAAAAACCCTAAGATCGACTGTCAATTCGTCCAAATCAGAGCAAGTTGTCCGTCGAGGCAAACAAATTTTGCAAGCTGGCCGTACGGCCAACCTGCACAAAGGTACGATTTTATTTCAAAAAAAAATTATTACTTTACTATTTTTTGTGAAATTCTTTTTCAAAAAAAAAAAACAAAATCATAAAATTTATTATTTCATAGTATTTTTCTATATATTATAAATTTTTTTAAAAAATTTTAAAAAAAATCAAAAACGAAATAAAAGTTTTTTTAAAAGCGTTGTACTGTGCAGTACCTGCGTAGTACGCGACACCCGCGTTGCACCACGTGGCAAGAGGCCACTGGCTTAGCAGCCAACGCAGGCCCCTTCCTTCCTCTAGCACCTGCCGGTAGCCAGGATTTCAAATAAAATCTGGCGATCACAAAAATTCTGTCATATTCGAAAAATATTCTGTCAATCGTGAAATTTTTGGCAAGTGTGAGCATATTCTGGCATATAAAGAATATTCCATTAGTTTTCCACGACAAAGGCGACGGTGATGGCAATGTTCATACAGCCATCAAATTTAATGCCATGATTTGCTAACATCAGCACTGTGACAACACCTTTTGAAAATTTTAGACCCCCTCATGGATTGAGTTTTGAATTTTGCAGTTCAACTTCTTAGGCTCATATCTCGGTCGTTTTGAGGCCTTTTTTGGTGCAATTTTTTTTTATTTGGGCTAATGTTTCATGTACATCGCAGTGGTATAGTTATTTCCTTATTTTGGTGCATGCATTTTCCAAAAAAATGGATTTTTCATAGGTGTTGCTCGATTGTCACCGTTTTTGCAACTTCTGGGGCTTCGTTCAGGCTCATACAAACTCCTTTTCAGGTTCCATTTTTTTTTAAAGTGCATGATTTTTTCTAAACTTCACAGTGGTGCTATTAGTTTGGAGTGATTGTGAACAGAAATTGTACTTTTAGCAGTTGGTCATTTTTGGCCTATTTTGGCATTTGTAAAGATAAGATCTCAGTTTGGTCTTTTGTATCAGTCATTTGAGTCTATTGTAGCCTACTTAAGGCTGTTGTAAAACATTCAAAATCATAAGCCCACTTTGCTTGGCTTGCAAGTGGCCATTGTACATGCACTAATTATAAAGTGCCAAATCATCTTTTTTTTGGGGGGGGGGGTTCTTTGATTGAGTGAATTTGGGGGGGTGTATTGTGTGATTGTGAATCTATCTCTATCTTGTTATCTTTCATTTTTCTGCTATGGGTTCTCCAAAGTTTCCTTTGTTAACTCCACATAACTATGCTTCTTGGAAAATTGATGCTTGGAGAAAGTTAATGGAAAAAGAATTAACTCATTATATTGATGGAACTATTGTTGCACCATCTGATCCTCAAGCTAATCCTATTGCTCATTTGGATTGGCTCACTAAAAATACTATGGCTCTTGGAACATTAAGGAAATATGTATCAAAATATTTAATTTTTCAAATTGAAAAGTGTAAAACAATTAAAGAAGCTTGGGAAAAGTTTGGTCAATTGTATGGCCAAGTTGATGAGATCAGAGGTTATCAGCTTGACAATGATCTCACAATGTTAGATCCCAAGAATTTTGATACAATCCAAGACTATGTCACTAAGGAAAATGAGCTAAGAGCACAACTTAAGGATTGTGCCATTGATAAGAAGGATGCACTGTTGGTCTACAATTTGTTGGGAAAGCTTCCATCAGAATATGCAACATTTGTTTCTAGCTTCCAAACCCATCACTTGACAGTGGGGAGTTCTTCACTATGCCTTCATTTGATGCATTCACAAAAATGTTGATGTTAGAGCAAGCAAAGTTGATAAGCATGGAGATTCTCAAGTCTTCAAAGTCCAAAGCTTTGGTGGCTAATCAAGGGAATCAAGGGACTCAAGGAAAGGGTTCCAATAAGAAGCAGAAGCAATCTTCACCAAAGCCACAAGGAGAGAACCAACAATCTACTCCTCCACAACAAAGATCAACTTCATCTTCTTTAAAGAAATACAATAATTCAAGCAAGAGGGAGCAACCAACATGTGCATATTGCAAAAAGTTTGGTCATGAGGAGCATCGTTGTCATGTTAAGAAAATTGATGAGTTGAAACATATCCTTAAGAAGAACAACATCAACTTGCCAATTGAATATCAAGAGAAGGACTCATCTCCTTCCACTTCTTCTAAGGGAAAAGGAACAACTCTCATGGCAACAACATCTATCTCATCACCTTCTTCTTCATCTCAACATGAGAAACATAAGGGGCAAGCATTTCTTGCTTTTGCAGATTCCAATTCAGATAGGTGGATCCTTGATTCAGGAGCTTCACATCATATGACTTCATCCAAGGATATGTTCTCTTCATTTGATTCTTGTTCATCACCACCCATTTTGATGGCCAACAACACTTCTTTGGCAGTTTGTGGGAAGGGGTCTATTGACATTGAAGGTGGAGCATTTAATGATGTTCTGTGTGTGCCTACTTTGTCAAGGAACATCCTTTCTATCTATCAGATTACACATAGTGGTACAGGAAAGAGTGTAGAGTTCACACCAGATTTTGTCATTGTTCAGGATTTGCATAGCAGGGCTCTTGTCGCAGTTGGGGAGGTTGATCATCGTTCTCGGTTCTACACCTTCTCATATTTTGTTCATATTGATGATTCAGTTCACCCTAGTGTGGACACACTTGAGGATATTGAGTATGGTTACTTGAATCTTGGAGTGCTCACTAGTCCTGAGGTTCTTGAACCTATTTTTGATACTCCATCTCCTACATTGATTGATGTACTTAATAATACTTGTGTTCTGACAGTTTCAGTGCCTTGTGATTCAGTGCAACAGTGTATACCTTGTCTTCCAGCAGTAGCTTCATGGGATGACTACTTGTCAGACATTGGCAGTTTGTTTGTGGAATCCTACATTGCAGATTTGGGAGACACCTTTGATTACTTACATCTTCTCTTTGATGAAGGTGATTCTTCTTCAATTGTTGCGAGGGAACACTCTGACCCTCCTCTACATGATCAATCTTTTGAGTTTGATGTGATTGTGGATGCCTATCTACAACAGTTGGAGGATGCCACTTTCTCTCTTGAGGAGACATCATCTTTGGAGTATGTTCTACCTA
>VDFB02018296.1:7343670-7443670 GCA_007258455.2 Sequoia sempervirens | reverse complement strand
CAACAAAAATTACATAACCTCAAAAATTTTATCCCCTTGCAAACATGCCCACAAAATGCAAACTTTAAAGAGAAACCCATCGAAAGTTGACCCATATAATGCATCCACAAATGAAACATAATTTTTTTTAACAAATAATTTTCTCTTATATCAACAACACCTTATTAAAAATTGAGACAATATACGTATATATATACACATATATATTAATATTAAAATACACCCAAAGCCTAAGGCAGAGAACAATAATTAATAATAGGTTAATGTAACCAAACATAGAATCAATAGCAGCAATTATTTTATTCTATTCCAACCATAACTAGAAAACCAATGGCATAAATCAAACAATATTGGTCTCAACAACGACCCAGATGGAGAAAGCCACAATATAGTCTGAGCCATACAATAACAATTGACAAAAACTACATAGCCTCAACAATTTTATCCCATTGCAAACATTACCACAAAATGAAAACACTAAAGAGAAACCTGTCGAAATTTGACCCATATAATGATTCCATAAATGGAACATAATTTGTTTCAACAAATAATTTTCTCTTCTATGAACATCACCTTATTGAAATTTGGAACAATATAGGCTTTTGAACATAACTTGATTGAAAATGACACACTATAGGATGAGCTAGATAGTAACAATAAAAAAAACTCCATAAGGTCAAGAATTTTTTCCCTGTTGCTAGCATATCCATTAAATGCAAGCCATAAAGAGAGACCCACAAAAAATTAATATATATATGTATATATATATATATATATGTATATATATGTATATGTATATATATGTATATATATGTATATATATGTATGTATATATATATGTGTATATATATATGTATATATGTGTATATATATATATATGTATATATGTACAGATATATACCTATATATACACATATATATTGGTGTAAAAATATACCTAGTATAGCCCAAGACAAAAAATAATAATCAATAATACCTAATGTAACCAAACATAGAATCAACAACATTACTTATTTTATTATGTTCCAACCATAACCAGAAAATGAAAGCCATAAATCAAACAACATTGGTTTCAAAAGCCACCCACATGCAGAAAGCCACAATATAGCTCGAGGTACACAATAACAATGGACAAACACTCCATAACCTCAACAATTTTATTTCATTGCACACATACCCACAAAACACAAACATTAAACAAAAACCCTTCAAAAATTGACAGTAACAAACCCATATAAAAAGCACTCCTTTCTCAATAGAACCTCCTCCAAAATTAAAACAATACACCCTTTTCAACAACACCTTCTCCAAAATGAAACAATATAGCTTAAGAAAAAAAACTATAATCAACATTACACAATGAAAGCCAACACAAAGCATTTAGGATTGACTATTTTATTCCATTGTAACTATAACCACAAACCGGTAGCCATTAATAGAAAAAATCATAGTACCAAATCTATGCAAAACCATACATAGAAAACACAAACCATAAATCGGGCAACATATTTGAAACAATCAATAGTACCTTATGGTAAATCAAGACAGTTACAATCAACAAAAACTGCATAAGGTCAAGGATTTTTCCCCATTGCCAACATACCCACTAAATGCAAGCCATAAAGAGAGACCCACAGAAAATTAATATATACATAAATATATGTATATGTCTACACATATATACACATATATATACATATTAAACTATACCCAACATAGCCTAAGACGCAAAACAATAATCAATAATACCTAATGTAACCAAACATAGAATCAACAACATTAATTATTTTATTATGTTCCAACCATAACCAAAAAATGAAAGCCATAAATTAGAAAACATTGGTTTCAAAGCCACCCAGATCTAGAAAGCAACAATATAGCCTAGGCTATACAATAAGAATCGACCAAAACTCCATAACCTTAACAATTTTAATCTTACCTATATATTGATATTAAAATATATGCAATATAGCCTAAGGCAAAGAACAATAATCAATAATACCAAATGTAACCAAACATACAATCAATAACATTAATTATTTTATTTTGTTCCAACCATAACTAGAAAATGAAAGCCATAAATCAAACAACATTACTTTCAACAACACCCATATGCAGAAAGCCACAATATAGCCTGAGCTATACAATAAGAATCGACCAAAACTCCATAACCTTAACAATTTTAATGTTACATATATATATATATTGATATTAAAATATACCCAATATAGCTTAAGGCAAACAACAATAATTAATAATACCTAATGTAACCAAACATAGAATCAACAACATTAATTATTTTATTCTATTCCAACCACAACCAGAAAATGAAAGCCATAAATCAAACAACATTCCTTTCAATAGCCACCCACATGTAGAAAGCCACAATATAGCCCGAGCTATACAATAACAATCGAAAAAAACTCCATAACCTCTACAATTTTATTCCATTGCAAACATACCCACAAAACACAAACATTAAACACAAACCCTACAAAAATTGATAGTAACAAACCCATACAAAAACACTCCTTTCTCAACACAACCTCCTCGAAAATTAAAACAATACAACCTTTTCAACAACACCTTCTCCAAAATGAAACAATATAGCTTAAGCAACACAACTATAATCGACAATGCTCAATGGAAGCTAACACAAAGTGGATAGGATTGACTATTTTATTCCAGTGAAACTATAACCAAAAACCAGGAGACATAAACCAAACAATATTGGTTTAGAGACCGGCCCAGATGAAGAAACCCACAAAACACAAAAAATGACAGATAAGAACCCATACAAAACCATAAACACAAAACATGAACCTTCAACCAAACAATACTCATTTTCACAAACAATATAGTCCTTTCTGAATAGCCCCTTATCAAAATTAGAAGCAATCAACAGTACCTTATGGAAAATCTAATGAAAAAATGTGGTAAACATTTTTTTGCATATGCATCTCTTGTCGGTTGTTTCAAACAAACCTCTTTCCGCTAGGTTTCTTCATGTTTCCTTGTTTATCTAAGCATCCAAACATATACAGATAACAAAAACCATAAAAAAAAACCCACAAAAATTCACAGTATCAAATCCATACAAAACCATGCACACAAAATGCGAACCATAAATCAGACAAGCTATTTGAAACAATCAACAGTACCTTATGGAAAATCAAGCAATATAACCACCAACCACAAATCAAACAATATCACCAAGGGTTTCTTCCACATGCACCTCTTCCCACTTGCTTCAAACACACATCTTCTCGCCAACTTGCCTACACAAAAATAGGAAAAATATTATCACAGGCGACACTTTATTTTTGCATTTCCAACCATTTGCCCTTGCAAAAAACACAAAATAACCTCCACCCACCTTTGCAAAAGCTGCACAAAGCTTAATCCATCTTGCACCCTCACAAAAGCTTACCCTCGTCACTCATGGCTCTCATATCAAGTATAGCAATAGAACGACACCAAACAATGCCTCATTGAAAATTTTCCAAACATTTGTTTTGTTCCTCGAGGTGTTAAAGGGAATTTGTTATTACGACGATCCCCAGTACATGCAAAGCATTCAACAATTAATGTTGATGCAAACCAGCGTTTAATTCCCATAGCTTTCTCTATCCACACAGACCGACAAATGCCACCCTATTCCTAAAGCAACCAACAACCGGCTCCACCACCTTTTTCACGGTCATTAGAAAGCCAAAAATCTGGGAGGCTGATGAAAATTTTGACCGGAATTATAACCCACCCGCCACCTTTTCCCTGGTCACGGAAAGCTTGAAAAACGATGAGACTGACAAAAATTCTGAGCAAAGTCGACACAAATAGCCTATCAACTAATAATAAATTATTTAATTAACACAGATAAGGGATGCATGATAGAGGAATAAAGGCAGTTAATTTGACCATATGGGGGTGGTCAAATTCAGGTTTCTACAACATCATTTTGTAGACTTCATTTAGTTCACAATAAATTTTCATTTTATTGTTTCCTTCTTGCAAAATTTTGAAATGACTTTTTATTGCTCACTTGTATAGGTTATCTGCCAATCAAAACACAAGTATTATAATTTTAAATTATTTTTGATTGGTAACTTGATTGGAAATCTATTCTTTAGGTTTCCAATATATTAAAGTGTCTCGTGATTTTACATCTAAATTTTGCTTGCATTTAACAATGTTAAGTTATTAAGAATAATTGAAAAATAGATTTATCAGTTTATGACTATTGATAAATTTAAGATTTCAATGTCATTTGAAAAGCTTATGTACTGTAAAAAAAATTATCCCTTTTTCACACTTAATTTTGGAATAATTAATATTAAACTGGGCCTAATTTTTCCTTGATTAAGTGTTGTAATGTGTTTTACACATTCACATTAAGTTTAGGGCCCTTTTAAGCTAAATAGACCTAATTTTACCTTAATTTAATGTTGTAAAGTGTATTTATTTACATCTTCACACTAATTTTTCGGGTCTCTTGAATTTATGACCTTCAAATCATCATTAATAGGCCCTTAAGACCCTTTATTATTATCCCAAGACTTATTTCAACCAAAATCTTGACAAATTCAATATTTAATACATGTAATATTCTAACCCCCTAACATTTCCTCAACTCATAAAGCTAGGGTGGCGCCCATACACCACCTTGGGCATATGAGTTCCATTTGGCCCCCTTTTAGGGTTTTGAGCAGGAAATCAGGGTTTTCAATTCAAATTTGCTGAATGTCGGCAATTGGGATTTAATAAACTATAAATTAAATGGAGTTCCTATATAATTAAGGTTTCAAATCATTATTCCACCTTAGCAACCTAAGAATCTTCAAGCAAGAGAGTCTCACCTAGATCTAGAGCCTTCAAGAAATATGTTCAAGTATTATAGAGCATTCAAGAGCTAATTATCAAGCATTTTTGGAGCATCAATTCAAGATTCAAGCATCATGTCAAGGTCTTCATGCATCATGTGTTTTTGTGAGCTAACATATTGTTGTAGCATTTGTGATCCAATTTCAAGCATTCAAAGCCATATCAAATGTTGTGATCAAGATCTACATCTATTGAAGCCAATTCAAACAAATTGTAGACCTACACTCCAAGGATTCAACAAGGTTTGGTGAGTTGTTACATTTATTTATCCATTCATCATTCCTTCATGTATATCAATTCATTTCAAAGTTTAATTACTCAAATGGGCTTTGATTGAGATAGATCCCCATCAACTAATAAAAACAAAATTTCTCTCTCTCTCTCTCTCTCTCTCTCTCTCTCTCTCTCTCTCTCTCTCGTGATGTGTGTTTTGCAAATTTATGTCAACATGACTAAATCACCACCTTCGCATATGGGTCCTTGTGTAACCATTTTACCAGATTTGAGAAGATCTTGATTTCTCACCTGAATATTACAATTTCTTCCTTGAAACCCTAAACTAGGACCAAATTACCCAGTCTGGCATATGAGTCCCAGTATAAATCAAAAGCAGTAAATCTTAGAGTTTTCAGGCCTTTCTTCGTCATCTTTGATTCTCCAAGTACTTTTCTGTATCTTTTTGTTTGCTATCTAATCACATATTATAAGTTTCTAGGGTTTAGTTTATTCATATTTTCATTTCCTTATTTCTAATAATTTGCTTAGTGGTGAGCCCCCTCTTTAATCACACCTAAGGAAACCCCCTAGCAGCCCTTCCCTCAATTGAATCATTTGGTTGAGGGATCTCTAGGGTTTCCTTTAATGAACTAAGAGTGAAATAGGTACCCCCTAGTTCCATCTCCTAAAAGGTTGAACCCTATTTCCTATAGTTCATTTTGGTGAACCCAACCTTCAAACTCTTTATTTCTAGTTTGGAGTAGATAAAAGTCCTATATCTAGCTTACATTAGCTTTGCATTAGATCTTGCATTAGTTAATTTGCATTAGTGAAAAGTGCATATAGGTTGAATTTTTTGCATCTTAAATCATTCAATTTCACTGAAAATGTATAATTAAAAATAGTCAAATCAACATACAAGTTAGAAACCTTAGGAACAACTCAAAATTTTCTAAATTTGATGTAAAAACCCTAAACTGGGACTCATTCGCCCATATAGGTGATTTAGTCCTTGTACAAGTGGTTTTTCTAGATTTTTGGGAAGTTTGTGATATTTATTTTTCACCATTTGAACCTTCAAAAAACCCTAACTAGGACTCATCGCCCATGTAGGCAATTTAATCCCAAATCAGACATAAAACTGCATTTGACAACATTGAAAACCTCATTTTTGTGATTTTGTTTGCTACTATCAAATCTTTGTTTTAGTTTGTTGGGTTTTTGTTTAATTCATTTCATTAGATATCTAACTTAACTAGCTTAATTTTGTGAATTTCTTCATTTCAAAATTGCATTTATAACATTTCATTTTTAGATTGTTACATAGTGTAATAAGCAAATTTCCTTGTTTATAATCTAAAAATTGAATTTACACATTTCATTCTAAGTCATTGCATTTTATGTCAAGAATCTTTCCATTTTTGGTTTGTGCACTAAGTTTGTATAGATTACTTTTCACATATGTTAGTGTCTTTCTTTTCCATGTTTGCAAAAGGAAAGTTCATCAATAACCATGTTAGTTATTCCTTCAATAAATTTCCTAATTTTGAGTCTCTTAGTGCAAGAAAGTGAAAATGTTGACACCTGGCTTAAATCTACACCCCCTCATATCTCTCCTATTTCTGGGAGTGATGTGATAAAAGAAGATGAAAGCATAGACAATCATGATAATCATAGTTTTTCTTCGCTCGATACCTCTCCTATTAGTGATGAAGGTATCTTGGTGAAAGATGTAATCATTGAGAATTGTGTATGTCTTTCTTTTCCTTCTCCTCCTCCCCCTTTTGAATATATTATAGCACAAGAGAATGAGATCATAGACACATTTATAAACATCACCTTACCTAATCTCCATTCCTCTCTTGCTTGTGAGAAGTTTTAGTGAAAGAGGATGCAATTATAAGAGATCATGACAATCATATTATTTGTGAAGAAGATATGTTGGTGTTAGATGATCAAATCTTTAAGATCTATGATAACCCCACTTATTTTTCTTACCCTACCTATCCTATTTTGGAAGACATTATGGGACAAAGGAATTCAATCATAGATAACCATGGTAATCATACTTTTTCTTCTCCTAACATCTCTCATATTTGTGAATAAAATATTTTGGTGTTAGAAGATCAAAACAATGAGATTTATGAGATTCCTATTTATCTCTCTTCCCCTAGGAAAAGGGTATGTGCAGGATCATCATGGAAAAAAAAGGCCCTTAAGTGGCAAAAAATTTAGAAAAATCAGAGTTAGGCAACTTGACATAAAAATTTGAATAAGTTATCTATATTATTTCAAAAATATGTAACAATAGAATCTATAGAAAATTGAATGTAGTTTCTAAACTACTAGGTTTATTTTAAAAAAACCAAAAATCTATTTGGTAAAAATTTGAAATTTCAATGTAGTGGTACTTAAATTTCAAGGAAAAAATAAGAAGTAGGTGTCTATCTGACCACCCTAACCACAATAAAATGATAATATTTTTTTATAATATTTTAGACATAAGTAGAGGACTCATGTCCAGATGTGATGAATATTTTTTTGTAATTTTTTCTAAGTAAATAATTAATTATGATTTTTTATTACAACTTTTAAAAATTAGAAAAAATTGTATGTATGACCACCTTAACTTGGTCAAAACTTCGTGAATTTCATTATTTATTTTTTTAATCCTATAGTATGTGAAGCATAGAATGTGATGCATGTTTTGGATTCAAAAAATGTGATACTATTTGAAAGCTATAGATGTTTTTCAATTAGCTTATCAATCAACACTTTAGTTGTAATTCAAATAGAAAATAAATAATAATCATTTATTAAATTCAAAGTAAAGCATAATTTATATTGGTGGAAAGCTAAGAATCTCCTTTAAAAACCCTTTTCATTTCATCAATTTTGGGTAGAAAAAAATTCGTCAGCCACATACCCTACAAATACCCATCATATTGCCACTTTTTGGCCCATCATGATCCTGCACATACCCAAAAACATTATTGAACAAGAGAATTGGATAATTGATAAACAAGAAAACACAATCATCAATGAGTCCTCTACTTGTGATGAAGTTATTTTAGAAGAACCAAACATTGAATGTCATGAACATCTAGTTTGTAGTTCTCATAAAACTCTCCTACTAGGGAAGATGTCATGGTGGAAGAAAATGGGAACATTGAAACATGTCTTTCAAACAATAGTGATGAGGCTTCCTTAGATGAAGATGATGGAGTGACATTAGATTCCCCTTCACTAAGAGATCATGAAAATAAGGATGAATCTTCTGAGGTTATGCACATTAGATATCCCTTGAAGTATTATCTTGAGCCTAAAATTATCCTTTATCTGCCCTCACAACAACCACAAACTCAAAAAAAACTGTTTGCATCCTCGAACAACCAAAAAATAATATGTCGCATCAGTCAAGTTACAATATAGTTGCTCATACATATAACACTAGAAATAATATGCAACCAAGAAAAACACCTTCAACATCCCTCCCACTGCCTAACCCTATCTTGCCTAGTGCTCCTTGTTTTCCTTTACAAAGTGGGGAGTATGACCTTGTTGAACAACTTAAGAACATTCTTGCTAAGATATCCTTAAGGGACCTTATTCAAGCCTCACCTAGTTATCATAAAATGCTTCAAAGTGCTTTACAAAAAATTCCTATCCCTCCTAATGTGAAACTAAATGAAATAGAAGCCCTAATTCAAGGAATGAATAAAAACGTTGTTTTCCACCAAAGTGAGCTCCCCCCTTTGGAAATGGAAAAAAAAATGAAGCTTTCATAATAATATCTAAATTCAATAGAAAAGTGATAAAGAGATCCCTTGTGGACAATGGATCGGCTCTTAATGTGTGTAGTGTAACCCTTTTGGATAAGCTTGGCATAGATAAATTGAGAATTGAACTTGATTCCTTATCAATTCAAGGATTTGACAATGTAGGAAAACAACTTCTAGGTGTGATCGCATTACCTATTATAGTTGGAAAGGCCATGTTACAAACTCCTATCCATGTTATGCCTCGTGATCTCTCATATAACCTCCTTTTAGGAGAACCATGGATTCATGAGATGCATTTGGTTCCTTCAATTCTTCATCATATAATGAAGTATTCCTACAACAACAAAGTGTACATAGTTGAAGTTGATCTGAAGCCTTTCAATGTTTTACAACATGAGAAAGACAAGGAGTTTCCTTTGAAAACATTGACACCAACTATACAAGTAGAACCCATGCAAGAACAATTAAAAGATAAGTGCCCTAAACCCTTCACAATTTTATCTCTAAATAATTTGGGATCATTGGATTTAACACCTACATTTACGGGAGAATAAAAGATCACAATAAAATATTATGAAAAGGGAAAATAAAAAGTAGTAATGTCAACACAAGATTTGAAAGCATCCACTTCAACCACTTTAGAAGAAGAAACAAATTACACAAAAAAAATTGATGAACTTGATTACGAACAACCACCAAATCCAAAAGAAATGAAAAATATTTATGGGAAAGGTTATGAACTTATGACATAACTTGGTTATAGTGGAAAAGGATGTGGTGCTAGAGAACAAGGTATTAGTACATACCTATAGAGACTAGAATATGCAAGAAACAACTAGTGGTCTTGCTTATTGTTCTTCAAAAGAAATGAAAGAAAAACATAAGTCTTTTCTTAACATCAATGTCACCACACAAAACACTAACAATTGTAGTTCGTCAAATTTTACACCCTCCCTTCAAGGAGAGAACAAAATATTACAATCTAAAGAGTTTTTTGTAAGTATGACACCTAGTACTAAGCAAGAGATATATTCTTCACAAAATAAAGAAACATATTCTAATGATCAAAAGAGTATCTTATTGAGACTCCTCCAAGATCGTTTGATATCCCTAACTCCAAGAACATGAAAGAAATTTTACTACAAGCTTTCATTTGTATGTATTATAGATTTTATAGTCATTCTACTAATGAATGTAAGGCTTTGAGTAATAAAATTCAACATCTTAAGGATTATGGTGTTCTTCCTTGTGTTGCAGCACCTTGTTCCTCTAACTGATACTACTTTTCATGTTTCTCATCAATCATCTCGGCTCATCCTTGTCTTGCACTAAGTGGGGGCAAGTAGTTAGGTAGCCTTATCCTCATATGACACTTGCCATTTTCTCTTTTGGCTAGTTTATTTCCTTCCATGTATATATAAGAGCAAGCTTGGGATGTGGACGACATACCTTAAGTTGGCTCAAATGTGACATACTAACTTATCTTTAGTTGTGGCATTCTAGGGGAACCCCCTTATTCATGATGTAGTTTTATTCAGGAACATATGACCTGGTATAGGGCTTTCCAAATAAGATCTCATATCTTCTTCATTAGCTACTTTAAAGTATATTTCTCATAGCAATGGTATTAGTGATCACTTGAAAGTGGGGGAAAACATTGACATTATATTTCAACATTTCTCATGTTTCATTGTGTGATTTTCTTAGATTGTGATGTGTCCTTTTCTTGGTGATGTCATTGGGTTTGATTTCCTCTGAGAGCATGATATTTTTTTTATTTTTCCTCTCTTAGATACATTAGGTATGATATCCCCTAATAAGAGACCTTACATGAACTAAGAAAAATCCCTTTGAACAAATTTCTACTTGCATGTTGTTCATAATCTTGAAGTTTCATTTTGTAGCGCCTTATCAAAGATATCGGGAGGTATAGCTTTGGTATGGTTAGCATATGGGAGCCAAACTTAGGCATGACTTTCCCATATCCACTTTCTTGTGTGTGACAGTGCATATTGACCACATGTGTATGTTCCTCACCTCTCTAGGGGCTAACCTAGTGGATGGCCTAAGGTTCCACTAACCCTTGTGAGTGTGTGACTTGAACAACTTAGATATGATCCACCTCATGTTGGAAAAATGGTTGAGGCTTGATCCACCTTTCTTTTTGTCTTCTTTCTTTATGTATTTGACAATGTATGCTTGTACCTTATTGTTGCTTCATATACCATTAACATGCATCTTCTCTTGTGTCTATGTTGGTTTTCCATAGGATATTAATCCTGGGGGCTAGACCACCCCCTTGATCTTTTTCATTCTATACAATCCAAATTGGTAAACTTGGAGCCCTTTTGAATGTCTACTTTAGTGTGAGTTTGAAGCAAGTTCCTCCTCTCACTAAAGTGGGGGCTAAATCTAGTGTAGGAAAAAGTATCCCTTTTTCATACTTATTTGAGAATAATTAATATTTCATTGAGCTTAATGTTTCCTTCATTTAGTGTTGTAATATGTTTTACACATTCACATTAATTTTAGGGCCCTTTTAAGCTAAATATACCTAATTTTTCCTTAATTTAGTGTTGTAGAGGGTATTTATTTACATATTCACACTAATTTTTGCAGCCCTCTTGCATTTATAACCTTCAAATCATCATTAATAGGCCCTTAAGACCCTTTATTATGTATCCTAAGGCTTATTTCAACTGAAATCCTGACAAATTCAATAAATGCACTTGATATTCTAAACCCCCAACATTTCCTTGGCCCGGAAAGGTACGGAGGGACCCATACGCCACCTTGGGTGTATGAGTCCCATTTGGCCACTTTTTATGGTTTTGAGTGGGAAATTAGGGTTTTCAATCCAAATTTTGTGAATTTCAGCATTTGGGATCTAATAAATGGTCAATTAGATGGAGTGCCTATATAATTAATGTTTCAAATCATTATTTCACCTAAGCAACCTAAGAATCTTCAAGCAAGAGAGTCTCACTTAGATCTCAAGTCTTGAAGAGATATTTTTAAGTATTCAAAAGCATTCAAGAGTTTACAAGAGCATTCAAGATCTAATTATCAAGCATTTTTGGAGCATCAATTCAAAATTCAAGCATCATATCAAGGTATTCATGCATCATGTGTGTTTGTGAGCTAACATATTGATGTAGCATTTGTGATCCAAGTTCAAGCATTCAAATCCATATCCAGTGTTGTGATTAAGATCTACATCCATTGAAGCCAATTCATGCAAATTACAAACCTACACTCCAAGGATTCAACAAGGTTTGGTGAGTTATTGTGTTTATTTGTTCATTCATCATTCCTTCATGTTTTTTCAATTAATTTCAAAGTTTAATTACTCAAATGGGGTTTGACTAAGGAAAACCCCCATCCACTAACAAAAACAACATTTTTCTCTCTCTCTCTCTCTTGTGATGTGTGTTTTGTCGATTTATGTGAATGGGACTAATTCACCACCTTGGTCATATGAGTATCTATAAAACTATTTTACAATTTTTTAGAAGATATTCATCTATCACTTGAAGATTATAGTTTTTCCTCAAAAACCCTATACTTGGACTAAATCACCTAATCTAGTGTATGAGTCCTAGTACACATCAAAAGTAGCAAATTTCAAAGTTTTCAAGCCTTGCTTAGTCATCTCTGATTGTCTGGGTACTTTTATATGTCTTTTTTTTTTGTTATCTAACCTCATTTTCTAAGTTTATAGGGTTTAGTTTATTCATGTTTGCATTTCCTTCTTTCTAAGAATCTACTTAGTGGTGAACCTCCTCTTTAATCACACCCAAGGAAACCTCCTAGCAGCCTTTCCCTCTATTGAATAATTTGGTTGAGGGATCTCTAGGGTTTCCTTTAATGAACTAAGAGTGAAATAGGTACCCCCTAATTCCATCTCCTAAAAGGTGGAACCCTATTTCCTACGGTTCAACTTAGATATGTAAACTTTATGATCAAACATGAAGTATGAATGTAATGATGAAGTAATGAAATAATTTCACTTGAATATCAGCTAATGTTATTGATGAAATTTGCAAGTGCAAGTGTGTGTGAGTCCAAGAATAGGTTGAAGAATGAGAACATGGTTGAGGTAGGAGTACTTAGCTGTATGACAATCGGTAAGCATGTTGGAATCTGGATTGCACACACCACTGAAAAATCATAACATTTGTGTTAATTCACACATGGTAGGGTATCATTTTACATTAATGTCTTGCATTTTTTTTAAAGACAAGAGAAGAGGAGGCAATAATTAAAGAGGTAAATTAATGGGGAAAAAAAATACTAGATCATTTGTATATATCTCATTTACTTAATGCTTTTTGTATTCAAGGAGGAAAAAGTGTCTGAGAATATATATATATATATATATAAACATGTGAATTTTCAAATGAATGATCTTATTGAAATTCTTTGTAAGGACATTGTAAAAAAATTCCTTGTAAAAGAAAAAATTATATCTGAAATGAAAAAATGATCAAGATTAAATTGTCATCATTTAGACTCTATTATCTTTAAATAATAATAATAATTTTAAAGTAAAAGTATCGATTTAATCTTGATGTTTATTTCATTTTCAAATTAAATGCTTTTAATTACCCAAAAAAAAAAAATGTGTTAAGCAACCATCATTTCCCTACAACATAATTTAAAATGAAATTAAAGAAAGTAGTGAACCGCTTTCTTTTCTGAAAAGAAAGATTTTATTGCTAAGAGTGAGGGCGGCTAATAATGCTAAGAGAATGTGGATAATAAAGAAACATTCCCATTTTAGAATGAAACATAGATTTTGAAAAAGAAGCAAATCACACAAAAGGAGATTGACACAACAAAAATCAAGAAGAGGAGATTTCACCAAAAAGAAAGAAGTACAATGAGATCTTGAAAAAATAAAGAAAACTCTGTGGTTAAGCACACTTGAGCTGGAGCAATATTGGGATGGGTGACCTCCTGGGACGGCCTAGTGCTTCACCTCTATGAGCATCACCTAGATGCAATGAGCGTTAAGTGGACCATTCATTATCATGAGAGATGAGTTCTTGTGAACCACTACTCATGAAACATGGGTCAATGAGTTTGACTCAAAAACTACATGGTTGAATCCTGATAGCAATATCATAAAATAAAGAAAGCCAACTCTTTTGGAGTGAAAAAAAGCTTTGCCCTTAATCTTTTGTTTGCACAGCCAATGGTTGGACGCTTAGCAAGGAAATAGAGGTAGGCATCTGGTGTTTTGAATAAAGGCATTCTCTTCTTTTCACTTTGATGGGTTTTTACTCCACCTTAATCTCTGATTTTAATCATGGTTATATTCGTTTCCAACGTAATCGACATGTATCTCTTTATGCAATCCTTGAGAATATCTATTTGTCTTGAGTTGTGTATGACAAGCTACTAAACTCTCAGTCGCGCCTTATTGAGCTCCTATAGAGGCTTTTCTTTTATGCATTCTAACGCATAATCGACATGTAACTGAAATCCATCGTGTGTTTCGTATTCCTTATGGGTCGCAAATATGTATAAGGCCATCATTTGATATTTGTCTACCTTGCAACAGTGAAGTGGTCAGCTTTTATCCTCTATTCACATTCTTTTTATTGTTGATTTTTGCTACATTCTCTTATAAGCACGTTGGCACAACTTCTTAGACAACATTGCACCACAATTATTTCCCTCTATGGCTAAGCTGATCCGGTCGTATGTTCCTTGAAACCTGAAAGCGACATCTTGGGGTTTATGCACTTCTCCTCAATAAGCTCCCTTATCCTTCGTGATAATAGATTTATTATGCCAACAAGGGATGACGTTGAATGGGGGCGGGGGCAACCAGAGAGAAGCAAGTCACACGTGGGTAATCTTAGACTAAGCTCTGAAAGCTTCGCTAGTCACGGTCTGTAGCACCCCAACCCTTGGAATGCATCGCCATCTATACTATACTCTATTGTTTCCTTCTTCTGAGAACTTTGCATAAGCCGAGTCATGATTTTCCTTTCAACATAAGTTTTTTTGGTTATAGGATAGCCAATATTTTCTTCATTTTGAAGTGGCTAAGTCATATCGCAGGATAACATCTTCTTATTTCTTCCTCGTATTTGAAGTCAACCCTCCGCAGTAATGTGCATGCTCCATTTCAATCTATTATAGTCTTCTCCAGATGTCTTAAGATTTGCAAATTCTTGTCGGCTCAAAGTGTTGCTTTGAGGGTTCAACCCCTTTTCCATATCATTTCCATAATGTTCTGAGAGTGTAAAGCATGTAAGAGTGTTGTACACACCAACGGTGCTTACCAATATAAGTTGACAGTGAGACACTTTTAGAATGAACACCCTCGTTTATCAGACAGCTTGGGTGAATCTCCAAAATAGCACACATCTCAAGATTCACTAACTTCCATGTCTCATCAACCCGGTCCAGGGCCTGACCGAAAGATTCTAAATAATCAATGTAACCCGGTTTGTATGTTAGAATCAGATGAATTCTATAATAAATTGTTTCAAATAAATGACTTGCTCTCTGAAAATGAATAATCATAATTAATTAAATTGGGAATGAACATTTTAAGTAATTTTCAAGAATGTTCTTTTATTTTTCGTAGTAGATGTATGAGATTATTCTGAAAGGAGATCATAGTACTTGAAGTAATACCTGTGTATTTGTTAAAAAAACTTCCCAGATAAGGTCAAAAGGTTATTTAAAGGGAAATAGGTTTTCTTTTGATAAACTTTACCTTTTTTCTTGGGAATTTTCTATCAATATGTTTGCTTTCTACACATCATTTGGAAATGGAAATATAATGTTCTGCATGAAATATGGTCCTTTATGTTAATTTAAAAAGAATGTGTATGCATACATAAATAATGTAAACGAAGGTCATATATTTGTATATACATAAACCAATTATGTATACACATACATGTGACATACCTACTTTTAAACAACTTATTTTCTTTACTTGAATAATATGCAAGTATCTTCTTAATTTCAAGGTTACTTATTTAAACATCTGAATATTGTGCTTCTAGTTACTCCTAATTTGCTTAAACGCCAAAAGGTTGGCTAGGGTAACTTATTTTAAACCAGATTGTATGTTTTCAGATTAAAAGCTTAGTAGGGAAGGGTGTTTCCTTATGCATATAGAAAGTTTCCTTCCAAGACAGGTGTCGAAAGTGGAATAATAGAGGGTTTAGATTTTTCTTTTCCAAAATCTATCATTTAGTTGCTGCATGTAACATATGCTTGGTTAATCTTTGTAGCCCATACTATTGAATGGACTAATTTTATGATTTATCTCTCTACCATTTCCTAACATTGTTCTTGCATATTCTAATTTTGGATAAAAATGCATGTAGATATGTTAGGCACACACCAGATTCCACCTTGCATTTCAATTTCTTTTTGCTAAGTATTTCATGCAAGGTCGATGGTTCTTCATGTTAGGAAGAAAATTTTAGGGAAGTGTAGCTTCATGGTAAGGTGGAAAAAGTGCCTGAACCATATTCTTATCCATCAGTTGTAGGCAAGCATTGTAGTGGAATCACAAGGAATTCCAGCTTATGTTTATTGTGCAGTTTACTACTTTAGATGTAAACTTGTTATGACTAGATGGCTATTATAGCCTAGTCAAACTATGTAACCCAAAATTATGAAATTTGGGTATGAATGTAACTCAATCTGATGACATGCTATTCTACAATGGAATATAGTTTTCAATTGTGTTTGAAATTAATAGCTCATTTTCATATCTGATTTAGTTTATTTAGTGTTATTGAATATAGCATGTTACACATGACTTCTCTTAAACCATAGCTGTATTGGCCCCTTTTCCTAGTAACTTAAGTTTTTCAATTGTGCATGTGTTTTTAAAAGTCTTTAAGTTTCCTGAAGAAGAGCCCATCAAGTGGTCCCAACTTCACTCGAGTCAGTGCCATATGTTGGCATTTTATTTAGGCACATAGATTATAAGGTTTGTAGAAGTGTTTAGGCCCTAACAATATTTTCCCGTGAGTCCCTAAAAAGATATTTTTAGGTGACCTTAAGCGCTTTATTTATCATTTAGTTGTTGCATGCAACATATGCTTTTATGACTTATTATCTATTGCATAATGTTCAAGAAGGAAGAAATATGGTTAATTTACTGTGCAAGTATCTTCTTAATTTCAAGGTTACTTATTTAAACATCTGAAGATTGTGCTTTTAGTTACTCTTGATTTACTTAAATGCGAATAGGTTGGAAAGGGTAACCTATTTTAAACCATCTATTGCATGTTTTCAAGTTAAAATCTTAGTAGGAAAGGGTCTTTTCTTATGCAAATAGAAAGTTTCCTTCCAAGACATGTGTTGAAAGTGGAATAACTAAGGGTTTAGATTTTTCTTTTCCAGAATCCATCATTTAGCTATTGCATGTAACATATGCTTGGCTAAGCTTTGTAGCCCACAATATTAAATGGACTAATTTTATTATTATCTCTCTACCATTTCCTAACATTGTTCTTTCATGTTCTAATTTTGGATAGAAATGCATGTAGACATGGTAGGAACACTAAGTATTTTGTGCAGGTCCAGTGGTTCTTTGTGTTAGGAAGAACATTCTAGGAAAGCGTAGCTTTTTGGTTGGGTGGAAAAGTACCTAAACCATGTTCTCATCCATTATTTGTATGCGAACATTGAAGTGGAATCATAAGGAATTCTAGCTTATTTTTTTTTGTATATTGTACTACTTTTGATGTAAACTTGTTATGACTAGATGGTGATTATTGCCTAGTCAAACTATGTAACCCAACATTATGACATTTGGGTATGAATCTAACTCAATCCAATGAAATGCTATGGTATGACAGAATATAGTTTTCAATTGTGTTATAAATTAATAGCTCATTGTAATATCTATTTGGTTTATTTAGTGAAACATAGAAAAATATGGTAGGGGTTCAAAACACATAGGATTTTATACTAAATTTGGGATGTTTCACCAAACTTACTAAAAATAGAAATAAAAAATGAGGTGTAATGAACCTACCTATTTTCTATTTCATTCAAGAAATGAGATCCTCCAAGATAGAATTAACTTCCAGCCCTTAGGTGAGTCAATTTTATGGAAGATCTACAAATTTCCTTTATGTATGGGTGGGGTAAATATGACTGAACAACACTTTTGGGAGATGAAATTAAGATAGTAAATGAACTAAAATATGTAACCTAAAACATAATTCATGTATATGTATCATAAATATAATAGAAACAATCAACTTTATGCAAATTGGATGAGTGGAAGACACTTAAAACCTACCTTGAAATTCGTTGCAGAGTGTCTTTTGATAGAAACAGTGACAAAACTGACTGAACAAGGGTTTTGGGAGAAAGATTAAAAATACCAAATGCACTCATTTATGACATGTAAAATTTGGATTTGATAGATGAAACATACAACTATCAGAAACAGTAAAGCTTCTGGAAAATCTAGTAATAGAAAATGTTGTGTACTTGTCACAAAACATTATTTTTTAAAGCTATCCTAGGACTCATTTTCCCATAGGTGAATGGTTCTTTGTTCACCTTTCCAAAATTTATTTATGTTTCCTCTTCTTTTTTGTTTACACTTCCAAATCCTATAGGTTTCACAATCAAAAATAAATTCAAGATCTAAGTTTATGTGAGATGAAAACAATGGTGACAATAAATACAACTTTGCAAATTCACACTTTTGAGATTTTCAATTTTTTTTCAACTTATGAACCTAAAAATTTGCAACACACAACTAGAGAGGGAAAATATTTTTTCTGGGTGAATGGGGGTTTACCTTGGTCAAACCCCATTTTTGTAATTAAACCTTGAAATGATGAATGAACAACTCAAAGTTGCAACTCACCAAACCCTTGATTAAACCTTTGAAAGAATGAAATCTTGATGTTGATCTTGCATGAAATGGCTTCAATGGATGTAGATATTGATGCTTGAATCTTGCTTTGAATCTTTGACTTGAATGCTTAGATTATAACTTGAAACCTATATTATCACAAGGCTAGCTCCAAAAATATGTATGAATGAACATAAAATTGACATGATTCTTGAGATCTTGAATGGTGCAACAAATGATGAAGAAATCTTCTCTTGAATGATCTTGACAATAATATTTTCTCTTGTAAAATTTCTCTTCCAAATTTCTAGCTGATTTGATAAAATAACCTTGCATTTATAGACATTTATCCTTAATTTCTTGAAATTAATGTTGGAAAAACAAGGAGAGACAACTGAGATGGGGGGAGTGAATTAGTTGTCACAATTTAATGAACTTATCAAACTTTACTTAACCTATTCTTAGATCTGACGAATAAATAATTAACCATAAACAATTAGCATATCAGAGAGATAGAGAACACTGAGATTTTTTATGTGGAAACACTGTTAGGGGAAAAACCACAGTGGATGTTAG
Organism: Sequoia sempervirens; assembly: GCA_007258455.2. NCBI lineage: Eukaryota > Viridiplantae > Streptophyta > Pinopsida > Cupressales > Cupressaceae > Sequoia > Sequoia sempervirens. Next base: position 7,424,353 of record VDFB02018296.1, on the reverse strand, counting down.
TCAACAATATTATACCCTGTTTAAAATATAATGAGAATAATAAGGGGAATGCACATGCATTCACGCACACTAGCTCACTGCTCAAATACAAAAGAGTACTCACTATCCAAAAGGAGTTTGGATTAAAACCATCCAAAATGTGAACTAAGAAAATAGCTTCTACATGAGCTTGATTACAATTCAAATTAAGCACATAAAAACCTTTTTCACTCTTTGCTCAACCTTCTTCACACTTCGCTCAACCTTCTTCACACTCTACTCTGCAAATGATATTTTCACATATACACATCTAAGCATTCAAAGCACACTTTACACCAATGAAACAATCACTCTTATATATCCGCATTATGGATTACATCAACAACTTAGTCAACAAGAGATACAAAACATATTTTCAATGTCGGCCCAAATTTACAAATAAATTTGTAATGTGAATCCACCAAGGTCAGCCACAACATAGTGGAAACCCAAATTAACAACTCCAACACAAAAATACTATAATTAATTTCACCTTGAAGATCCACAACATGATACCATCATCATGTCGATCAGGAACATGAAAAATAGTACATATAGAGAAAAAATATTCGATCAAGAGCACACAGATCAATGTGGACATACCACAAAGATAGATTAGGATCTAGAAGCATCCAAAAACAACAATAACTAATAGAGAAATATCTGTAGCAACAGAAACACATAAAATTCACTCAAGAATACTAACAGAACTCACACAAATACTGTCAAAACACAACTTTTCACAGCACAATCAGATTATAACTTGAAACCTATATTATCACAAGGTTAGCTCCAAAAATATGTATGAATGAACATAAAATTGACATGATGCTTGAGATCTTGAATGGTGCAACAAATGATGAAGAAATCTTCTCTTGAACGATCTTGACAATAATATTTTCTCTTGTAAAATTTCTCTTCCAAATTTCTAGTTGATTTGATAAAATAACCTTGTATTTATAGACATTTATCCTTAATTTCCTGAAATTAATGTTGGCAAAACAAGGAGAGACAACTGAGATGGGGGGAGTGAATCAGTTGTCACAATTTAATGACCTTATCAAACTTTACTTAACCTATTCTTGGATCTGGTGAATAAATAATTAACCATAAACAATTAGCATATCAGAGAGATAGAGAACACCGAGATTTTTTGTGGAAACTCTGTTAGGGGAAAAACCACAGTGGATGTTAGTCAACAATATTATACCCTGTTTAAAATATAATGAGAATAATAAGGGGAATGCACATGCATTCACGCACACTAGCTCATTGCTCAAATACAAAAGAGTACTCACTGTTCAAAAGGAGTTTGGATTAAAACCATCCAAAATGTGAACTAAGAAAATAGCTTCTACATGAGCTTGATTACAATTCAAATTAAGCACATAAAAACCTTCTTCACTCTTCGCTCAACCTTCTTCACACTCTACTCTGCAAATGATATTTTCACATATACATATCTGAGCATTCAAAGCACACTTTACACCAATGAAATAATCACTCTTATATGTTTGCATCATGGATTACATCAACAACTTAGTCAACAAGAGATACAAAACATATTTTCAATGTCGGCCCAAATTTACAAATAAATTTGTAATGTGAATCCACCAAGGTCAGCCACAACATAGTGGAAACCCAAATTAACAACTCCAACACAAAAAGACTATAATTAATTTCACCTTGAAGATCCACAACATGATACCATCATCATGTCGGTCAGGAACATGAAAAATAGTACATATAGAGAAAAAATATCAATCCAGATCACAATATGATCATGAAATGCATGGATTGATGCAAATTAATGCATCCAAGCTTAGTTCATATCAGGAGGGGTAATTACCCCTAGCATCCCTTTGAGATACTCAAAAGTATCCTTTGGCAATGGCTTAGTGAAAATATTTGCAATTTTCTCTTTGGTAGTCGCATACTCTAGTCTAACTTCTTTCTCACTTACTTTCTCCTTGAGAAAGTAAAATTGATTGATATATGCTTGGTATTAGAGTGTAGCACCAAATTCTTAGAAATATTAATAGAACTTGAGTTATCATAGTATATGGCAATAGGTTCATCATATACTACTTTGATATCTTTTAGCATCTATTTCATCCACATCACTTGAGTATAGTTATTGGCAGCAACAATATATTCTGCTTCAGCAATAGATAGAGAAATGAATTTTTGCTTTTTGCTCAACCAAGACACCAGCTTCTTCCCTAGGAAGAAGGCACCACCACTAGTACTCTTCCTATCATCTACATCTCCTGCCCAATCCACATTATTATATGTGTTCAAAGTGAGATCATCATCCTTAGGATACCAAAGTCCAAAATCAATTGTTCCTTTCAGATATATGAAGATTCTCTTTACAACAATCACATGAGACTCTTTTGGATCAGCCTGAAATCTAGCAACCATACACACAACATTTATAATGTCTAATCTGGTATGTGTTAAGTAGAGCAATCCACCGATCATTGATCTGTACCTTGTTTGATTTTTCTTGGGAGAATAATCATTCTATGTTAACTTGCATCCAGTTACCATGGGAGTACCAATAGGCTTTGAATCATCCATACCAAAATTCTTCAGTAGCTCTCTCACATATTTGGACTGAGATATGAAGATCCCCTTGTCTAACTGAGTAACTTACAATCCCATAAAGAACTTCATCTCTCTAATCATACTAATTTTAAATTCATTCTTCATTTCTTCAACAAACTTCATACATAGATTATCATCTCCTCCAAAAATAATGTCATTTACAATCACCTCAATAATCAACTCTTTATCATGATCCAATTTGAAATAAAAGTTGTTGTTAGTAGTACCTTTATTGAATCCAAGCTTCAGTAAATATTTATCCAGTCCATATAGAGATTTCTTTAGTTGGCACACCATTTTTTCCTCACCAATTAGTTAAAATCCATCTGGCTATTCAATGTACACTTCTTCTTCTAGCTCACCATTAAGAAAAGCAGACTTCACATCCATTTGATAGACTTTATAGTTCTTATATGCAGCATAAGTAAGAAATAATCTTATAGCTTCAATTCTGGTGACAGGGGAAAAGGTCTCTTCAAAGTCAATACCTTCCATTTGTGAATACCCTTTACATAGCAGTCTTTCTTTGTTTCTGACTACTTCACCTTGTTTACTCAGCTTATTCTGAATGACCCATTTATTACCAATCACATTTTTATCTTTAGGTCTAGGAACAAGTACAGATGTATTGTTCTTTTCAATCTACATTAATTCTTCCCTCATAGCTTCCATCTAGTGTTCATCATTGCAAGCTTCATTGACATCTTTAGGTTCAATCTTGGATATCAGGCAATACTATTCTGCAATCTTTCTTCTAGTTTGCACACCTTTATTCTTGCCCCCTATAATTTGATTTTTAGAATGATTTAACTTTACATACCTTGGATTTTTGGGATTCTCTTTAACTTCATATTCTTCTATTGTTTCTTCTTCACTTCCACTTGACTCTACTTCTTGACTATTTAGATTTACCAGAACAAATTGAAGTTGTCTTACCAAAACATATGGCACAATTTGAAGTTGATTTTGTGTTTGAACATTCTTCCCTTTGTTTGTATTGTCTTCATCTGAATCATATCCACAATATCTAAATGATTTAGCAGAATCCTCATCAACTCTAAAATTTACACTCGCAACCATTCTTCTTGGTCTTTTGTTGTAGCACTGGTAGGCCTTGCTTCTAGTAGGGTAACCTAGAAAGATTCCTTCATCTCTTCTTGCATCAAACTTTCCTATATCATCATCTCTCTTGATGTAGCATTTGCTTCCAAAGATCTTGAAATACTTAACAATAGGCTTATAACCAAACCATAGCTCAAAAGGAGTCTTACCATAATTACCATTCACATTTACCCAGTTCAAAGTGTACACAACAGTGTTTATAGCTTCACTCCAATAGATGTGAGGCACATTTCCTTTGATTAGCATTGTTCTAGCAACATCCAAAAAAAAAAATTTCTTCCTCTCTACAACACCATTCTATTGAGGGGTTCAGGGAGCAGATAATCGTCTTCCGATTCCATGCTCATCACAGAAGGAATTAAACTCCCTGGAGGTGAACTCACCACCTCTATCTAACCTTAAGCATTTTATGTTCAGACCTTTCTCATTCTCTCCCATATCTTTGAAACTTTTTAACTTTTATAATGCTTCACATTTTTCTCTTAAGAAAGCAACCCATATCATTCTAGATTAATCATCAATAATCAACATAAAGTACCTTTCACCATGAAGACTTCTGAATCTCGAGGGACCACATAGATCAATATGTACCAGCTCCAGTAATCCATTTGAGTTATGTTGTTTTCTCTAAAAAGAGACTCTAGTATGTTTTCCCATCTAACACTCCTTACAAATTGTGCTAGTCTGGTTCACTAACTTAGGTAGATCTCTTACTACTTGAGTAGAACTTATTTTGACACTGTTATCAAAATTCACATGACATAGCCTTCTATGCCATAACTAGCTTTCATCTACTTGAGCAATTAAACAACTTTCACTAGTAGCATTCAGGTGAAAAATGTTACCTTTTGTCTGTTTACTTGAAGCAATTATCTTTCCAGAGCTTCCAAATATTTTGCATCTTCCATCTCTGAACTGAAGATCATAACCCTTGTCCACCATCTATCCAACACTTAACAAGTTGTGCTTTAATCCTTCAACATAAAGAACATGATCAGTGTTATGCTTACCACCAAGAAAAATAGATCCTCTGCCACGAATCACACAAGCATTGTTATCTCCAAATCTTATAATCCCACTGTCATACTTCTCTAGACTTACAAATTTTCTTTTGTCACCAGTCATATGATGTGAGCATCCATTTTCAATGACCCACTCATCCTTTTCTTCAATTCAGGCTGCAAGAGCTTTCTCAACTATAGCAGATTCAATAGCAACAAGATTATTTTCCTTGATAGCAATGAAAATCCAATCATCTTCATTTCCATTATCTTTATCAGACTCATCATCAGTCACTCCTTTAAAAAAAAAACATTTCTTTTGGAATCTAGATTTGTAAGGCTTAGATCTAGGAACTCTTTCAAGACACCTTGATGAAAAATGACCTATTTTATTGCAAGAAAAATATTTAATAGGCAATACACCTTTATACTTACCTTTCCATCTACCTTCTTTCTTTACAATCAGTGCTTCCAATTCTTCTTCTACCTCTCTTTCTTTATCTTCAAGTTGTTTCAATTCTTCATCATACTTGGATGGCTTTCTAGAAATCTCTCCTAGATCATATCTTTGCTTGTTTCTTCCTAATATAGTAGCTTTAAATTCAGTTTCAGTCTTAGGAATAGAATCAACAAATTTTCTCAACTCAAAGGCATCAAGTTTACCAACTAGTGTATCCCTTCTCAAATTCGTCAATGAGTTGGTTTCTTCAGTAGCATGACCCTTCGCTTTGTAGGAGGGAGGAAATGATTTGAGCACCTTAGCTACAATTTCTTCCTCTTCTAAGATACCACTGACACATCTAATGTCAATCACTAGTTCATTTAATCTCTGTATAAAAGAAGAAATATTTTTATCTTCACCCATCTTCAGATTTTCATATTTACCTTTCAAACTCTATATCTTGGCCATCTTCACATGTACATCTCCTTCATACAAAGTTTCCAACTTTTTCCACATCTCATGAGTTTTCTTCAGACCTAACACATTTTTCATCTCCTAATCTGATAAAGAACTCAACAAAGCTTCCATAGCCCAGACATTATTCTCAGCCTCTTTAACCTCATCAGTAGTGGAAGGACCATTATGAGGAATAACATATTGATTCTTTGTAATTTTCCATAAAGGTTCACGAATACACTTCAAATGACACTCCATCCTAGCTTTTGAAAATGAGTAGTTTGTTCCATCAAATCTAGGACTATCCTTCTTGTATGATGCCATCTCAGATAACCTCAAGCTTTTAAACTTCTTCAGACAAACCTACTCTGATACCAATTGTTGGAAAAATAGGGATAGACAACTAAGAGGGGGGGTGAATCAGTTGTCACAAAATAATGAACTTATCAAACTTTAATTAACCTAATCTCAGATCTGATGAATAAGAAATTAACCATAAACAATCAGCACATCAAAGACATAGAGAACACCAAGATTTTTTATGTGGAAACCCTGTTAGGGGAAAAACCATGGTGGATGTTAGTCCACAATATTACACCCTGTTAAAAGTATAATGAGAATAATAAGGGGAATGCACATGCATTCAGGCACACTTCCTAGAGCTCACTGCTCAAATAAAAAAGAGGATTCCCTGTCCAAAAGGATTTTGGATTAAAATCATCCAAAATGTGAATTGAAAAAATAGCTTCTACACAAGCTTAATTATAGTTCCAATTAAGCACAGAAAAACCTTCTTCACTCTTCACTCAACCTTCTTCACACTTTGCTCAACCTTCTTCACACTCTACTTTACAAATGATATTCACACATATACACATTTGAGCATTTGAAGCACACTTTACACTGATGAAACAATTGCTCTTATATATTTGCATCATGGATTACATCAACAATTTAGTCAGCTAGAGATACAAAACATATTTTCAATGTTGGCCCAAATTTACAAATAAATTTGTAATGTGAATCCACCAAGCTCGGCCACAACATAGTGGAGACCCAAATTAACAACTTCAACACAAAAAGACTTTAATTAATTTCAACTTGAAGATCCACAACATGCTACCATCATCATGGTGGTCAGGAACATGAAAAACAAAACATACAGAGAAAAAATATTTGACCATGAGCACACATATCAATGTGGATGTACCAAAAAGATAGATAATGATCTAGAAGCATCCAAAAACAACAAGAAATAATAGAGAAATATCTACAGCAAGAGTAACACATAAACTTCACTCAAGAATACTTAAAGAACCCACAAAAATACTATCAGAACACAACTGTTGACAGCATGATCAAATCTTCACATGGACCTCTGAAAATTCTGATGGATGAACTAGATATACTTAGTATAAAACCCTTTAATCCACACGAACTGATCTTCAACATACATAACAAGACACATTCATGACCTTCACAGTTCCACTGGGAATTTGGAACACTTCTTTTAACAATTTTCTCAATATCCTTGACATATACAACTTCCAATACACCAAATGCTAATAGTGTTGACATCAATGACAACCACATATTAGCAACATTCCCACAACATCCAACAATTAAAACATTACAAGCTAACCTTTTAAATTTGAATTTAGGATCATGAAAATACCGCCAAAACATGATTTAAAAATGGGTTCAAGATCTTAGGGGGGACCCATTTTCCCATGGGTGGATGGGTGCTAGGCCATAATTCCTAGAACACACATTGCTCAATGTAAAGTGTTTTGTTTAGGCATTAATAATTTTTGAGTTTCCCCTTCAGAAAATGTAATTAATTAGGCTTGTAAATGTAAAATAAGACTTATTAAGGAATAATTAAGCTCAATTAATTAAGAGAGCCCAAATAAGTTTGTAATTGTAAAGGGGTACATTTCGAAACACTAGATTAAGGCACTTTTAAGTCCAAATTAAATTAGGAGGGCCTAAACTATAAGTGAGAAAATGTAAAGGGTTACATTTTTCTACACTACATTTAGTGTTATTGAGATTAGCACATTACATTGTGTATCAAAGCTTAGGGTTCAACTCTAGGTCTATGAGTCCACAATGGTTGGAATTATGATTAGTCGACCCTTATTCAATTTTGAGTTATCATATAAATAAAAAAATTGAATTGAATACAATTATGGGGAAGTCCAAGTCTGGGGAAGAGAAGGGAAAAGTTATTAGGACTTCCAAAAAGAAAGTTGTTGAAGAAAGCACAAAACTTGAGGTCAAACCCAAAATCCCTGATGACAAGAGCTTAGTTCATGCTCTTACTTGATTGAAGTTAGAAAAGGGAAAAAATATTAAAGAGTCTAAAAAAACTTCTAAAATCGAGGAACCTTTTGTTATACAAGACTGACCTCTAGGGTGTAGACCAAATGCACCAATTTTGACAAAAGAAGAGAAGGAGTTCCTACATGCACATCCTTCCACTTCTGAGAAGGTTATTGTAGACTTCGATGAGGACTTAGAGGAGCATGTCCTCTTTTTGAAAATGAATAAACCACCTAATAAGGGGAAAATTATGTAATAAGGATATATGCAAACCATTACTATATTAAATGAAGGAAGTATTGTTTCAAAGTTGTGAACTTGAAGACCTATCATTGTTGTGAATGATATTAATATATTTTATAGATTACAAGTTATAATATTTAGTACTATGTATGTGAAATAATTAAACATGGGATCTTGTGTCAATTATGCTAAAACATGAGCTGTGATACAGGTCAAAGATGAACACTAAGAATGGAGGATCTAGTGGGAGGCAAAATGGAGGTCAAAATGAGAGGTTAGACCGAATCCTTGACCTCTTGAATCAAAAAGAGAATAGGAATGACCATTTGGAATAGGAAGTTAGAGGTGTATGAGAGGGTCAAAATATGAGGAATGAGGAATAACCACAAGGAAATAGGGATCAAGGTGCCAATAACTAAGAAAGAATTGAAGGGGAGATTTGAAAGGATCTTAAGAGGGTAGTTCCATGGAAGTACGATGGAAATACCATCAAAGATGGAGTAGAAGCATGGATCATATAAATGGAAAAGTATTTTGGTCTATGAAATCTATCCAATGAAACCAAGGTTTCATGGGTTGCTTACCAACTCTCTGGAGAGGTGGCCACATGGTGGGAAAATGAGATGGAAAAATGGAAACTACTACCAGGAGAAACCACATGGGAAAAATTCCTTCAATTTTTTTGAAAAAGGTGGCTTCCTCAACACTTTTTTGATAGGAAGATGATTGAGTTCCAAAACCTAACCCAAGGAAGTATGTCTATGACTCAATATTGGGAGAAGTTCGCCTACTTACTCAAATACTTGCCATAGTACCAAAACGATGAACACTTTTGAATTAATTTCATATTATGGTTAAGGCCTCAGATTGGAGTAGAAGTGGATATTCACAACCCCCATACTATGGAGGAAGTCTTTGAAAACACCGTAAAATAGGAGCAAAAATTGCCACAACTGTCTAATTTCTGCAAGAGTTCAAATTTCAAGTCTTGGTTTGGATATAAGAAGTTTCGTAAGGGAAATAAATAGAAAGGAGATAAACCCCACCAAATCAAGAATGTAAAAAGGGGAAACAACTCTCAGGAGAAAGGAGAAGGAAGTAGTAGTAGGAAGAACAAAAAGGATAACATCAACAATAGCAATTTTAATAACAATCAGAAGAACTCCAAAGAAGATAGGTTAGGAGGCAAAAAAGGGTCATGTGATCAGTGCTACACCTATGGAGGTGATCTTTATACATCAAATTTCCCACAATGATCAAAGGCACAAAGAGAAGGGAACAAACAGTAGGCTCCACAACATCATATCCATGTGACAGTGGACAATAGACAAGTTGAGCTCCAAGGCTCACCAATCTAGTTGTCAAGTAATCTCTATGGCCAATCTATTTCCATTTTGATAGATACTGGAGCCATTGAATATTTGTAGACCCAAGAATAATTTCTAAAATACCCATTAGACCCGGACACATGGGAAACTCTTGGATGGTACAGAATAGAAAATGAGCAAATCGAAGTGTAGATTCTTGTCTCTTTTGCAATGAGCTAGAACTTCAAAATTTCCAAACCCAAGTCAATCTATATGTGGCACCCATAGGTTCTTATAACATCATCTTTGGGATTAATTGGCTAAGCAAACACAATTCCATTGTGAACTATGAGGATAAAATTGTTACCTGTCTAGATGACTTTGGGAACCTAGCTCAAATTCATGGGTTGCAAAGACCACTAGAACTTAGGCATATATTAGCCATGCAACTTAAGAAGGATCAATGGAAGGGATGTACCATCTATACTATGCATTTTAGTGATCCTGACAATATGAAACCTTATCTAGATGATTATCCTATTCTTAAGGAGTTTTAAGATGTGTTTCCTAAAGAACTCACTGAGTTACCTCCCAAGTGAGAATTTGATTTCTCTATCGACCTAGTACCTAGAGCTAAACCATGGTCAAAGGCCCCATAGAGGATGACTACCACAAAACTATTTGAATTGAAGTCCTAGTTGTAGGGACTATTGAGCAAAGGGCTCATTAGGCCTAGTGTGTCTCCTTGGGGTGTGTCGGTTATTTTTTAAAGAAGAAGGATGGGACCTTGCAGTTGTGCATAGAATATAGGATGTTAAACAAGGCCACTATCAAGAACTGGTATCCTCTTTTGAGAATTGATGAAATTTTTTATCAGATGAAAGGGGCATCAATTTTTCTAAAATAGATCTCAAGTTTGGATATCACCAAATAAGGATCAAAGAAGAGGACATTCCTATGATAGCCTTCCAAACTTGTTATGAACACAACGAGTTCACTATAGTACTGTTTGGTTTGACCAACACTTCAGCAACCTTTATGAATCTCATGAATAGTGTATTTGGTGATTTTTTAGATGATATTATTTTTATCTTATTTGATTACATCTTGATCTATATTCTAAATCCATTGAGGAGCATGATAGGCATCCGAAGATAGTCCTAGAGTGCTTGAGAGAGAAGAATATTTTTGGTAAGCTATCTAAGTGCTCATTTTATTAGGATAGGGTGCACTACCTAGGTCATATTATTTCAATAGAGGGAGTCTCTTTATATCTTGAAAAGATAAAGGCAATCATGGAATGGCTAGCACCTCTGAGTGTGATAGAAGTTTGAAGCTTCATGGGTCTTGCAAGATAATACAAGTAAATAGAGGGATTCTCTCAAATTTTAACATCGATCATATCACTTCAAAGGAAAGGAAAAATGTTTGAGTGGAGAGAAACGTGTGAGAAATATTTTTAACTTTTGAAGCATAAGATTACTATAGCTCCAATGTTGATGATACCTGATCCCAATGGTCAATTCACAGTAATCACGGATGCTTCAGGAGATGGTGTAGGAGTAGCATTGTTGCAATATGGGAACGTGGTGGAATATGAATCAAGTATAAGTTGAAGCAACATGAATTTAATTACACACCACATGATTTAGAATTGGTTGCCATAGTTCATGCCTTGCAAATTTGGAGGCACTACCTATTGGGAAAACCATTTTAGCTTAAAATGAATGACTTGGGACTTCGATACATATTCACCCAAACGAGTCTTAGTGCACAACAAAGAAGGTGGTTAGAATTCCTCAATGATTATGACTTTGGAATTGAGTACATCAAAGGAGAAGAGAATATAGAAGTGGATGCTCCTAGTAGAAGAAGACATTTGGCAGCTATAACCATCACAAGAAATAATCTTTAGGCATCGAGTGATGCAACACTTGCAAGGGGATGATCACTAAGAAAGAGTGAAGAAAGCTCTAAAAGAGAATCCATCAAACCATTGATTTGGTGGGTATGAATTTGAGTCAGATGGTATCTTAAGATATCAAATGAGGATGTATATTCCAAATTCTAGAGATAGTCGGTCTTAGAGGAAATTCATAATGCACCTTATTTAGGACACCTCAGAGTTGTCAAGATGATTATAGAATTGAATTCTTTGTATTTTTTGCCAAAAATTAGGATGGATGTGCTTGATTTGTAGCTAGATGCTTGGAATGTAAGTGAGTTAAGGCTGAACATGTACATCTAGCAGGGCTCCTCTATCATCATGATATACCTGAGTACAAGTGGCAGGTGATTAGCAGGGACTTTATTCAAGGGTTACCTTTGAGTAAAAAAAGGCATGATGCCATCTTATTAGTAGTTGATAAGTTGACTAAGGTGGCACATTTCATTAAGGAAAACCTAAAGGATAAATCATTGACCTTGGCCATGAAATTTTTCCAAGAGATATTTCATTTACATGGAGTAGTAGAGACCATTATATCTGATAAAGTTAGTTGAATGATGTCCAGATTTTGGAAAAAATTGAATGCAAATTTGGGAACTAAGCTGAATTTTACTTCATCATATCATATCCACATACCAATGGTCAAAAAGAGAGGGTAAATCATGTAGTAGAGGATCTCCTTTGAATGTATTGTATGGACTAATAGTATAAATGGGAAGAGTACCTATCGTTGGTAGAATTTTCTTTTAATAACTATTACCATGCATCCTTAGGTATGAAACCTTTTGAGGATCTTTACAGGTGAAAGCGTCATACACCCATTAGTTGGGATAGGTTGGAAGACAGTATTATAGTGGGTCCTAAAATGCTTAAGGAGCTAAAAGAGCAAATGAGACTCATCAAGGGTAGACTGAAGGGAGTAGAAGATAGACAAAAGAGCTATGCCAACATTAATAGGACCTTCAGGCAATTTGTAGAGGGGGATAAAGTCTTTTTGACAGTCAACCACACAAGATCTCTATTTCTTTTGGAAAATCTTCCAAGTTGGCTCTAAGATATTGGGTCCTTTTTTTGTGTTGGAAGTTTTTAACCTGATTGCATATCAACTTGCTCTAGCTAGAATCCATAATGTATTTCATGTTTCTTTACTTAAACCATACCATCTAGATGCAACTCACATACTTGATTGGTATTCCTTATAGGTGTAGGATCTATGGGTGGTGTTGGTGGAACCCATCAGAATCCTAGAGAGATGTAACATCAAGTTGCAAAACAAAGATATTGTCCAATATAAGGTCTAATGGGACCAATATTTTTGAGGATAGTGCCACATGGGAGGAAGTGGGGGAGATAGAATGCTCCTTTCCTCATTTTATTTCATAGATAGACTCTTGATGTTTCACTGAGATATTATTGCTCTAGCATTTTGGATTTGCATGTTATGATATTTTGGCTTGATAATAGTACATGATTGGATGTTGAAATAGACATATGTGAATAAATTTTATTTGAGAAGACATCGAGATGATGTCTCATCCTAGTGGGGAAGAATGTCACATCTAAATTTTTCTTTCATTTAATAATGTTAAGTTATTTAGAATAATTGGAAGATAGATTTGTGGAGAAGGACAACTAAGAGGGGGGTGAATTAGTTGTCATAGATATAACCTTTAATTCATTCATCATCACTAATGCTTAATATTACTTAAGTGGTTAACCATTAAAAACTAAAGCACAAACTTAAATCCATCACACAAACACAATAACACCAAATTTATGTGGAAAAACCATTAAGGGAAAAACCACAGTGAGGATTAACTCACACTATAGAGAATATAAAAAATGATTACAAGAGACTTACTACATGAGAAACCAAGCTCACTGCTAAAACAATGACTCAATATCTTGATTAGGACTCACTTTCCAATAGGACTAACAACTCGAAGGGCTCACTTCCATAGAGATGCAAAGAAGATAAAATATATATGTTACAGAGAGAAGACAATATCAATGCAATGGATAAATCCACCATAATTTTCTCAACCACTTGCAGATATGCATGAATGATAGAGTACACCTTCTTCTCACTACATCTAGAGACTTAGCATTTAGGCTTCATACTAATCTGCTACACTAGCATCACACACACTCACTAATTCACATCAATCTCGCATCTATCTACTCTATTTCTTTACACTTATCTCTCTTTCTGCTTGCTCCATTTTACCACTAACTTATCCTATACTTATACCATCTTCAACTTTGAAACATATCCAAATTCAGCCATCCAAATTCAAATTCAAATTAAAGGTCAGTTCCAAAACATCCTATGGTGGAATTAGAATGAGGGTGACCCAAACACACACTTCATAAGGATCCAAATAGATCCAACATGCTTCATCAAATCCGAAGGTAGTGTTCAACACAAGGTCAGCCAAACCAGTGTAAAACACATAGAACCATTAAGCACGAATCTTCCAGATACCAAATTTATCTTCAATACAATAAAAAAAACTCAACTCTAGAACCGTAAGTCATAATACTTTACCAAATAAAAATCCAGAGCCACAACATTTCTCCTGGACCTCAACCAGAAACACAAAAATCCACAATTCACAACTAGTGAACATAACTTGCACTGTACAATGAATCAATAGCCAAAATTTTTGATATAGCTTCTTCTTACAATCATGATCAACATATGTGAACCACACAAACATATGAGCAAATCCCAGAGAAAAACCTAGAGCAACCACTAATCTTTCTTCAATACAATTTTCTCAATATCCTTGACATATACAACAACCAATTGATAACCAATTGACAAGTTGACATCAATGACAACAATTTCATTCTTTCCATGCTTGCAACAATCTCCCCCTTTGTCATTGATGGCAACACATGATGTGAAAAACCATCAAAGACATGATACTAGCTTTGAATACATTTCTCAAGATATTTCTTTCTGTTTCTCCTCTTTAGTAGATAATATTTTATATTCTTCCTCTACACTTTATTTTTCTCTTTTTCACATTCTTCCTCTCTTTTCCTCTTTTTCACATACTTCATCTCCCCCTTTGAAATCAATGGAAAAGGAAAAATAAATTTTACATTGATTTTTTCTTTGATATGAAAAAAATACTCACAATGACAACACCTAACACTACCTGCTCCCCTTGAGAGGTAGCCACCAAAAACATCAATCCAAAAGAAAGATAGATCCATAGATCCACCAAACTGATGCATCTCCATATGCATCTAGTTCAAGAAAGGAGGGGCAATGAGCCCTAACTTCTCCTGGAGATACTCAAAAGTATCTTTAAGAAGAGCCTTCATGAATATATCATCAATTTGATCCTTCGTCAGAACATATTCAATTTTTACTTCATTCTCATGAATTTCTCTCTCAAGAAATGATACCTGATAAATATATGCTTTGTCCTTAATTACATCACTGGATTCTTTGAAATGCTAATTACACTTGTGTTATCACAAAAGATAGAAATAGGATCATCATACACCACTGTGATATCTTTCAATGTTTGTTTCATCCATAGAACTTGTGTACAACAAGATGCAACAACAATATACTCAACTTCACCAGTAGACAAGGAAATTGAATCTTTCGTTTTACTCAACCATGCCACCAATCTGCAACCAAGAAAGAATGCACCACCACTTGTAACTCTTTCTATCATCTACACATCTAGCCCAATCTGCATCTGTATAGGAACTTAACTATGTAAAGTCACTATCTCTAGGATAAAATAACCCATAATCTTGGCTGCCATTCAAATATCTTAAAATTATTTTAATAGCAGCAACATGTGTCTCCTTAGGATCTTCTTGAAATCTAGCCACAAGACATACAACATGCATAATATCCAGTGTAGTACCAATCAAATACAATAGTCTACCAATCATAGATCTATACATGCTTTGATCATCCTTAGGTGAATCATCATCTTTACCCATTTTGCAACCAGTCACCATAGGAGTACAAACTAGTTTGGAACCATCCATCTCGAAATTCTTCAACATCTCTTTCACATACTTAGACTGTGAAATAAAAATTTATTTATCTGTTTGATTAATATCTAGCCCAAGAAAGAAATTCATCTCTCCAATCATAGACATTTAAAATTATTTTTATACTCTTCCACAAACATCTTGCACATATTTTCATTTCCTCCAAAAATAATGTCATCAACATATACAACTACAATCAATGTTTTGACATTTTCAATCTTAAAATATAGATTACTATCTGCAATATCTCTGTTGAAATCTTGTTGAATCAAATACTTGTCTAACCTCACATACCAAGCTCTAGGATCTTGCTTCAATCCATATAAGGCTTTCTTCAATCTACAAACTATATCCGATTGATTTGACAACTGAAATCCTTCTGGTTGTTCCATGTAGATCTCTTCTTCTAGCTCACCATTGAAAAATGTTGACTTGACATCCATCTGATAGACATTTAAGTCTTTATGAGTAGAAAATGCTAAGAAGATCCTTATGGATTCCATTCTTGCTACTGGAGAATTTTTTTCCTAAAAATCTATGCCTTCTACTTGTGAGTAACCTTTACACACAAGCCTTTGCTTTGTTTCTAACCACTTCTCCATTCTCATTCAACTTATTTCTGAGTACCCACTTTGATCCAATGATGTTTTTATTTGCCAGCCTTGGGAACAATCCCAAGTTTGATTCTTCTCAATCCGCATATAAGTTCTTTCATGGATTCTATCTAATGTTCTTCTTTACATGCTTCACTTATAGTATTTGGTTCAATCTTAGAAAATAAACATAGATTCACTTCATCAGCAGCTCTGCTTCTAGTCAATACTCCTTTGGTATTATCTCCAATATTTTGACTTTCTAAATGATTCTTTTGTACATATCTAGGTGTCTTAGGTGACATCACTGGAGCTTCTTCTTCTCTTTCATTTTATTCATCCTGCTTCTCTTTCTCATCATTTTCTTGTTCTTCAATCTCTTCTATTCTTACACAATCAAGTTCATCAGATACATATCCATCAATGTCAATTGAGTTCTTCATTGTTTCATCAACCTGACATTTGCACTCTCTACAAAATTTCTTAGTGTTTTATTCAAACATCTGTATTCTTTGCTTTTAGTAGAATATCCAAGAAAAATGCCCTCGTCATATTTTTCAAACTTAACAAACTTACTTTTATCACCAATAATGTGGTGTGAACAACCATTATCAACTACCCAATAGTTCTCCTGTTTAGCATGTAAGGTAGAAATAATAGTACCTTCATTTTTATCCTTCTCTGGAGGGCTTTCCTTCACCTATTTTTCAGAATTAGTACTAGAAGTAGGTTCATCCTTTATATCCAAGAACAAGCATTCATTTTCATTAAGATCTTCATAATCAGAATCCTCATCATATATACTAGCATTCTCATTCACATAATATGCTTTGTTGATCTTCTTTCCTTTCTTTTCGTTCTCATATCTTTGTTTATTCCTCTTAGCTCTTTCCAAACACTTTGCAACATAATAACCTATTTCTCCAAAACTAAAGTATTTAAAGGGTAACTTACCTTCATACTTGCCAAAGTCTTTCCTCATCCTTCTTACAAAGTTAGCTTCTATTTGATCAAAATTTTCTTCATCTGGGTCTTCATCTTTTGTAGCCTTAAAAGAAATTTCTGATTTGGATCCATTCCTTAGATTCGGCTTTCTCATCTCATGATATGTCAAAAATCCCAACAATATATCTTTAGTAGAGGTCTTATAATCTATACTCTATTCAATAGCACACACCTTCTCACTGTAAGCATCAGGGAGAGTTCTAAGAATCTTCTTTATAATCCTAGTTTCATCTACAGTAGTACCAAGTCCTTGCATTCTGACTACTATCTAATCCAATCTCTATCCATAAGCTTTAATATTCTCATCTTCAGACATATGTAGAAGCTCAAACTGTGTTTCCAAATTTTGAAATTTTGCCTCTTTGACTCTTTCATCACCTTCATGTGCCCTTTCTAAAGCATCCCAAACTTCCTTAGCAGTTTTCATATTCTAAACCTTAATCAACTCAGAATGTACCAGATTCTTTAAGATGTACTTCATCTTATTGTTCACTTCATGTGATTTGATCTCATCAGTTGTACTTGGACCATTAGGCAAAGGAGTGTAAGGATTCTTGTAAGCTTTCTCCTCATCATATCCACAATATTCTAGATATTCTTCCATCAATATTTTCCAAATAGCATAAATTTTAGTTCCATCGAACCTTAGATAATCATAAACCATTTTTCTAGCCATCTCGAACCTTCCTCAAGTGGTTAAGCTCTTCACCAAGGACCCAAGATCTGATACCAATTGTTGAACAAAACAACTAAGAGGGGGTGAATTAATTTTCACAGATATACCTTTAATTCATTCACTGAAACTAATTATTAATAGTGCTTAAGTGATTAACCATTAAAAACTAAAGTAGAAACTTAAATCCATCACACAAACATAATAACACCAGATTTACCTGGGAAACCCAATAAGGGAAAAACCATGGCAAGGATTAACTCACACTATAGAGAATATTAAAACTAGTTACAAGAGGCTCACTGCCTGAGAAATAAGGCTCATTGTCAAAACAAGGACTCACTATCCAACATGGCCAACAGCCCAGAGGGCTCACTACCACAAAGATACAAAGAAGATTGAAGAGATACGTTACAAAGAGAATACAATCTCAATGCAATGGAGAAATCCACCACAATTTTCTCAACCACTTGCAGGCATGCATGAATGATAGAGTACACCTTCTGCTCACTACATCCAGAGACTCAACATTTAGGCTTCACACTAATATGCCATGCTCGCATCACACACACTCACTGATTTGCATCAATCTTGCATCTATCTGCTCTATTTCTTTGCACTTATCTCTTTTTCTGATTGCCCCATTTCACAACTAACTTATCTTGTATAATTTATACCATTTTCAACTTTGAAACCTATCCAAAGTCAGCCATCCAAATTCAAATTCAAATTAGGTTAGTTCCAAAACATTCTAGGGTGGAATTAGAATTACGGCGACCCAAAAAACACTTCATAAGGATCCAAATAGATCCAACACACTTCATCAACACCAAAGGTAGTGTTCAACACAAGGCCATCCAAACCAATGTAAAACACATAAAACCATTAAGCACGAATCTTCCAGATACCAAAATTATCTTCAATACAATCAAAACAACTCAACTCTAGAGCCGTAAATCATAAGACTTTACCAAGACAAATTTGGGCCAACAACATGTCTCCTAGACCTCAACCAAAAACATAGAAAACCATAGTTCACAACTAGTGAACATAACTTTCATTGTACAATGAATCAATAGCCAAAAATCTGGATATAGCTTCTTCTAACAACCATGATAAACATATCTGAATCACACAAAAATAGGAGCAAATCCCGAAGAAAAACCTAGAGCAACCACTAATCTTTCTTCAATACAATTTTCTCAATATCCTCTCAATACAACTAATTGATAAACAATTGACTAGTTGACATCAATGACAACACCTTCATTCTTTCTATTTTTGCAACAAGATTTACCAGTTTGTGAGTTGTGATAAATTTAAGAATTCAATGTGATTTGAAAATGCTTATATATGTAAACTTTATGATCAAACATGAAGGATGAATGTTATGATAAAATAATGAAATCATTTCTCTTGAATACCGGCTAAGGTTATTGATGAAATTCACAAGTACAATGTTGTGTGTGTAAGAACAAGTTGAAGAATGAGAACATGGTTGAGATAGGATTACTTAGCCAGATGACAATCGATAACCATGTTGGAATCCGGATCACATACACCACTGAAAAATCATAACATTTTCATTAATTCACACATGGTAGGATATCATTTTACATGAATATATTTCATTTGTTTTAAAGACAAGGAAAGAAGAGGCAATAATTAAAGAGGTAAGTTAATGGGGAAAAAAATTACTAGATCATTTCTTTATATTATTTACTTAATGCTTTTTACATTCAAGGAGGAAAAAGTGTATGAGAATATATATATAAACACATGAATTATCAAATGAATGATTTTATTGAAATTATTTGTAAGGACATTGTAAATGAATTCCTTGTAAAAGAAAGCATTAGTTCCGAAATGAGAAAGTGATAAAGATTAAATTATCATAATTCAGACTCTAATATCCTTAAATAATAATAATAATTTAAAAGTAAAAGTATCAATTTAATCTTGAGATTTATTTCATTTTCAAATTAAATTATTTGAATTACCAAAATATTTATAAAATAAAAAACGTGTTAGGAAACCATCATTGCCCTGTAATAGAATTAAAAATGAAATTAAAGACAGTAGTGGACCGCTAAATCTTTTCTGAAAAGAAATATTTTATTGCTAAGATTGAGGGTGGTTGAGAACATGGATAATAAATAAACATTCCCATTTTAGAATGAAACAAAATTTTTGAAAATGAAGTGAATCACACAAAAGGAGATTGACAAAGCAAAAATCAAGAAGAAGATATTTCACTAAAAAGAAAGAAGCAAGATGAGCTATTGAAAAAAGAAAGAATGTCAACTCTTTTGGAGTGAAAAAAAGCTTCACCCTTAATCTTTTGTTCACAAAACCAACAATTGGACACTTAGCAAGGAAACAGAGGTAGGCATCTAGTGTTTTGAATAGAAAAAATATCTTATTTTGTCTTCAATGAATTTTTACTCCACCTTAATCTTTGATTTTATTCATGGTTACATTCGTTTCCAACATAATCAACATGCAAAAAATGAATACTCAATTTCCTTACAATGGAGAGCACGGGCGACAGGACAAGGGATGGAGCAGGGATTTTTGAATTTGGCAAAGGTGAGGAGGGGGATGACGATGGCGACACCGATGGAAAGCCTGTTGCTAGCCATCTGGAGGTTGTTTTTGCTGTGGTGGCTACCTAGAGCTGGTGGTCTATTGTTGTTGGTTGTGCTGGGGAAGGAAGGGTGGGGTTGCTACGTCTGTTTACTTGTGGTGATGCCTTCTCTTTTGGAGGTGGTTCCTCCTTTTCTTTGGAGCACTACGGGTTCCTCTTTGCTTTGCTTGTGGCTAGATTTGAAGGAGTTGTTCCTGCTTTATCTAGTGCTATAGTGGTTGGTGCTACGGTGGTTGGTTTTTTGGCCCCCTTGGTTTTTTTCTAGATGATTTCTCAACTGTGGGTGTGGAGGTTCGTTGGCTGCCTCTTGGTTGTCTGCTTGTTGAATTTGTTTATTTTTAGTCCTATTCGGCATAATAGGATGGATTGCTAAATCTTATTGATGACCTGTTCTACATCCTACTTCCTCTTGGTTGTTCTTTGATTCTTCCTGCAGTGCCTTTGGAGGCTTGCTTTTGGGGATTTTCATTTTTAGTTTGGGTGGATTTCTTCTTTTTCCCTCTTGATGGCTTGGTGGTGTTTCCCTCTGGCTAGTTTTGTGAAGTTTTGGCTCATTTATGGTTCAAACTAGTGTGTCAGGGTAGCTTGGGGCTCTTTGATGTTGGGCTTTCTCATTTTTCCTTTCTTGGTTGGGTCCCCGTGCTCCCTGTGGGACTTGGGTTTTCTTGCTCTTTATGAGTATGGGACTCTGTTTTGGTTGCAGTTACCTACTTGGTTCCTCTTGGGTTTCATCTTGCTGGTTGTGTTTACCCAGCTGTTCGTGTTTGGTATTTTGGTGGCCTCTTCACAATTGTTTATCCCACTTTGTTTGGGTTTTTAGTTTTCTATGTTTGGCCTTTTAGTTGTGAAGCCCCCTAAATTGGTGAAGTTTATCTTTATGTTGGGGGGTTTATTTTTTACGTTGGGGTTTTGGTGGAAGATTCCAGTGGTTTTTATGTTTCGTGTGTTGGCGAGTGTTGGGTTGTTGGTTGTTGGGTTTTCTCTGTTGACCCAGCTTTACTTTCTCTTTGTTTGGTGTCTTGTTCCTTCCTATCAGTACCTATGGCTCGTGATGCTTAAGGAAGATGTGGTTTCCCTTCCTACTGATGTCGGTTGCCACTGGGTTTTTCAACTTAAGTCTCCTATAGAGGGGGGAGATTGTTCCTTTTGAGGTGGAACCCTCTTCTATTGAAGTAAAGGTGGGAGCTATTCTATTGAGGCGGAGCTTCGGTGGGTAGGAGCATAGTGGTTTTGGTGGGAAGGTGCTCCTTTTCTTCCTCTCTGCCAGAGGGGAACCCTATCCTTTAGAGCTGGATGTTGGGATGGCTAATCATGTGGGACAGTGCTGCAGGGAGGCGAACAATTTCTTTGATTTTTTGGACTTTGTTTTAGCTATTGAGCAAATGGTTTGTGGAAAATTGGCTGCCTAGGTGCCAAACTATTTTTGGTTTCTGATCCCAGATAAAATTAGATGTTTAATGTTGTTCTTGATTAAGGGGTTGACGGTGTCTTACACCATTAAGCAGATTATCTTTCTTGGCTCAGAGGTGTCTTCTTTGAGCGGTGGGTTTGTTGATGCCTAGCGGATGCAAGAAGGGTTTGTGAATATCTAAAATGGTTTTTGGTCCCGGTTAAAACCAAGTTGTTTAAGGGTCTCAAGCCCTTGATTGTTTATATGATGCGGCATGTGTATTCATGAGTTATCTTTAGTGGATGTTGTGGGGTTGTTGTTGGTTTATGTTGTATTTTAAATGTAGCTTGTTTTCCTTTGTAATGGGTTCTAGGCCCCATCAAAACCCATTTTTTACCCTTTATCAAAACATAATCGACATGCATCTCTTTATGCAATCCTTGAGAATCTCTATTTATCTTGAGCAATGTATGACAAGCTACTAAACTCTCAATCACGCCTTATTGACCTCCTATAGAGGCTTTTCATTTATGCATTCTAATGTAGAGTCAATTTAGTAGATTTGGCTTGTAGCTACTAACCGTCTCCATTCCATGCATCAGCTTTCACTCCTCTAATTTAATGTTAGCAACTTGTGTGTTGTCTCCTGATTGCAAGAGTATCCCTTCTCATGGTAATTGAAATCCATCATGTGTTTTGTATACCTTATGGATCACAAATATGTAAGTCCATCATCTAATATTTTTCTACCTTGCAATAGTCAATTGGTTGGATTTTTTCCTTTATTTACATTCTTCTTACTAGTTATTTTGCTACGGGCTCTCAACACATAGGCTTGGCTTCTTACATAACACTTCCCCACCATTATTTCCCTCCATGGCCGAGCTGAGCTAGTTGTATGTTCCTTGGAACCTTAAAGGGACGTCGTGGAGTTTATACCCTTCTCCTTATTGAGCTCCCTTATCCATCATGATAACAAATTTATTGTTCCAATAAGGGATGATGTTGAATGGGGGTGGGAGAAACCAGAGAGAAGCAATTAGCCTAAGTAAAGTACAAACAAAAGAAAAGTGAAATAAGAGTGATCTTGAACTACTCTAGAAAGATGCAATTTAACAAGGTGCAAAAGGAAAGGAAAAGAACACTAACACCACGAGATTTAAGCCTAGTTGAATTCAAAACAAAATAAAGATAAAAGAGAAGTTGATTATACCTTGTTTTGAATTGATTCTTTGGTTGGCCCTTGATGATTGATTAATGCATGCTCCCTTTGATGGCAAGATGCTAAAGTGGATTTAAAATGATGAGGGTTTGATGGAGATTCAAATGATTCAAGTGGGTAGTTGAGTTGATGAACAAGATAGATGCAATGGAAGTAGTGAAAGCTTGAAGCTTCAACTATGGTAGATATGAGAGTATGAGAGCTTCAAAGATGAGGTTGGTTGAATATTTTAATGAATTATGTTGTTATGAAAAATGAAGTGTTATGAGAGAATGAAATAAAATATTTCATTTTATGGAGAAAATCCCTAGAAAGACGGACAGTTGAGATCTTGCCACCATGGGAAATATCGATAAGGACACATGAGGTAGAAGATGACATATGATGGGAAGGTACTTGTAAGTACCTTGACATGTGACTGATGTGACCTCTCAATGATCACATGGGGAAGAGAAGATTCCTTAGAGGAATAAAAGTGAATTTAAAATTCACGTGCTTGGGAAATCTTAAGGATAAGACAGGGTTCCCAAAAGGAGTGGTGACAAAGACCTTGGATAATAAAAATTCCTTAAAAAGGTAAGTACTTACCCACATGTGATTGATGTGACAAGTCAAAGGTTCTAGAAGACTTTGACACATGTGAGTGATGTGACAAGTCAAAGGTTCTAGAACTTGCATGGGAATAAGGAGAGTCTTGGAAGGATAAAAGTGAATTTAAAATTCACATGGGGAAGAGAGGGATCTTAGATGAATAAAAAAGAATTAAAAATTCTTTGGGGGATGGGGAGATTTGACCAAGATGTTGATTGGATTGGCTAATCAGGGATTAGAAGAAAGTTAGCAGTTAATGAGGATTAGAAACCAACTTGCAAAAGTTGGAGGATGTGACACATCCTAATCAAGGATTAAGCATGTGCACATCCTTAATGATGAGATTAGGGGGTTGATTAAGATTAAGAAAATGATGTGACATGTGAGGAATTAAACAAATGTCATATTTATTTAATTCATTTGATGAAAGGGGGATTAAAGAATAAGGTATTTAATTGTTAACTAAATACCTTAGGGATTTAGAAGGATTTAGGGGTATTAGTTAGATAATAGCAATATTACCTAATTAACACAAATAAAGGGATGTTTAGGTGAAGAGGGATAAATTTGGACAAATGTGAGTGTCCAAATTTAGGTGTCTACAGGTGTATATTAAATATTTTCAATGAGTTTTAGATGAGCTATAGGTAGTATATATAATATTGTTCCCTTATCTAGATGTGGAGGGATGGGATGTGAATAGCTATTATTTCAGATATATGTATAGTCTCCATGTAATATTATCAAATAATAAAACTTTATTATAGAAATATATGAGTTCCATTGTATATTACAATATTTTTTAATAAATTAGGGGATACTAGGAGCGCCACATGCGTTCAAATGAGTAATTTGGGAGAAAAGACTAAGGAATAAAATTGTTATCACCTCATATCATAATAAATAACTAGACAATGGTGGCTCTAATGCATTTTTATCATCATGATAGTTTGGAGGATACTAGGGTGATATATCATTATGATATGTAGTAAGCATAGTAGAGACCCATGTGATTAATGACACAAACCTAGGGACCTAGTACATGAGAAAGTGTACATAGTAGCTATGATAGCATGGAAGTAGAGAGAAGGGAGGATGTAAGTACAAATAATAGTAGTGTTTTGAGTTTTGAAGGAGATAATGATAAATATGAGATATGGGGAGAGATTCTGTGACCTAAAAATATGGTGGAGGTCGATGACGGAGAGAGGTCCAGATATGAGGTATTATAGGGACATTGGCTATATGAGAGGCTAGGAGGAATAGGAGTGTAGAGGTAATGACCACAAGAGTAAGTTGATAATAGCACTATGTTTGAAAGATATTGGCCTAGGATGGAGATATTGTATGATCAAAAGAAAAGGGAGATGTAATGAGGGTTTGACTTGCTACAAATTTGAGTGATAATTTTAAACATTTAATAGCCACTACAAAAGTAGAGTAGGATGATTATCATGTAGATAAGGATTGTTTTTAAGGAAACCTAGGTGTATCTGAGGATGCACAATGAATAGGATAGGGTGGTTAGGGGGTGGAATGTATGATGGAAGACATGAAAAGGGGGTAATATTGATTAAATGTAATTCTAATAGAGTGGGACTAGGATTAATCAAAGATCCAAAGTTTGAGATAGGAGAGAGATATGGTAATAAGGTTTTTGAATCCATAAGGTTTCTCACAAATCTTGTCAAATGTGTTGAGGGACATATAAGAGGTACAATAGGATAAAGATGAGGAACATTAACACATGTCTATGTATGAGTAGCTAGCATGAGGTCAGATGGATCCATCTAATGTAGAGTACACTAGCTAATGAGTGAGTTGGTTAGTATCATGATCTAGGTCTATGGATATGTGTCCACCTATAGGGTCACCTTGGCCACCATTAAGGTTAGCATGTGAGTGTTCTAGTTAGAGTTAACATGCCTGGGATTTTGGACTAAGTTTTTTCAGATGTATAGATATGATGTACATGTGATTTTTTTAGGGAAATGTGTAGACATGTATTTATTTATGATGCATATTATATATATAATTCTCTACTATGTGAATTTATTATTCTTCTTTCATGGATATCATGGATGAGATAGTGTGATGACAATTATATGGATGGTTTTATTTATGATGGGTTTATTATGTGATGTGATGATAATATAATATTTATTATTATAAATTCAATTATGCTATGAAATTATTATTATATTTATAATTATAATGAAAATATGATGATGAGTATATTGTGACATGATATATTTTAAATTATATGATGTTTTGATAATATGATCATTTTATTATGTGATAAGATGATAGTGTGATGATTATGGTGATTATGAATTTGATTATGTTACAGAATTTTTATCATGTTCATGATTATTATGATCAAATAATGGTGCTTGTGTAATTTTGACGATATGTAATATTATTTATGATGATTACTAACATTGGTGACTAAATGTATATGTAGTGGGAATCATTGAGCCTATTTATTAATGTGTTGAGAAACTTATTATCTATAGTATAAAATAAAATGTGTTAAGATATAAAGATCAAGATGATATGATATTTTATGAATAAAGAACTAGAAAAAAACAAGAAACATAAATTAAAGCTAAAACTAGAAGATGAAAAGGAAAATAAGAAAAATATGATGTCCTTAGTGAAGTGTGTAAGAGGGGAAAAAATGAAATAGAAAAAAGAGAAAAGGGTGTTCAACAAAATAGATTTATCAAATAGGAGCAATAGAGATGTAAAAAAATCCTCTTAGCAAGAAAAGGAACTGATATTTTATGTATCCATGATAATGGTAAGGATAACCAATTAGTCTTAGCTAGAACATTATTTGAAGGAAAAAGTAGGGAATTATCTTAGAAGCCCAGGTCTTTAGTTGTCATGTGTTGTACAAAGTTTGGAATAAATTTTCTAATTTCAAAAAAACTATATTATATCAAAGTTCCTATTCATCATGCAAATCATACTAAATATGAATGGTACAACCATAATTCAGAAAGAAAATATCAACCAAGGGTGACAAGGGACAGTAACATTGTATGCCCCTATCATTGGTTATGCAATAGGAAATGGTACAAGAGTCTATTGATCCCATACCACCCCATTTTTATTCATTCATTACATTATTTTTTTGTCCTATGGATGTTTAAAATCTTTATTTTATTTTTTAAATTATATTTTTCATAGTCCACAATGGTGTGACTATGCTTGTACAACCACATAAAGGGGTTTTTTTTCCTTCAATCACTTGGTGGGAAAATCATGTCAAATTTAATATCATTTTCATGTATTATTCCTCTTGAATCTAATGGTGGGGTCCATTTTATTCTAGGAGGTCATTTCTACAACTTCCTCCATAAAATCTTCATAGTGAATGTACTCAAAAATATTTTTTATCTAATATTTTTTAAATGTTAAATTTGTGTTAATAGCTACAAAATAAAAACCACAAATCTATAACTATAACAACCTTCACAACACATATTATACCTTAAAATATCTCAAATATTTCCAACATTACCATGGCTTCAACTTTGCACCAAATTTTCTCAAATAAGATTAAAAGACTAGGGAGATATCAAGTCCTCTAGCCAAAACAATAGCTTGGATACCACCTTTTAAGAAATTTCCAAGTTGATTAGACTGTTTTCTACATAAAATTTTGATTTTTCTAAAGGTATGTGCATATAATCTTACAAAATAACTATAATGTAAAAATCAAAGACATATCAAAATATTACAAAAGATATTCCCTATAAAAACCATCCACATTAAATATATTATTTAGCAATGAAACATTTAAATACATTTATAAAGTTTTCATTCTTTTAAACATCAAGCTAACCTTCATGTTTTCAAGCATAATAAGTAATGTTGCAGTTGTACATCACATGGCATGCTTCATATATGCACTCTACAAAAGAGTTCAATACAAATGATAACCAAAATCAACAACTAAATATATGATTTCTTTTATAGATTCAAATACATACAAAACCACTAAGCAGTATTGGCTAAACCAAGTCTCTCAAATCCATGAGAGAACAAAATAATTGATGCACTCATTTCCTTTTGGTACTAAGATTTATGAATGTACAACCCACACATAAAAAAATATAACCTTTGTTATAATAGAACTTTATAATTGAACACAAATAAATATTTAATGCACATCTAGATACATCTTGAAAGATGCACCACAAATAAATATTTTTCATATAATTAAAATATTTTTTCCTCATTAAAGGTGTATAATACCCTCTTTCCTAACAAGTATAAGCCTTTATAGGAGTATAACCTACAAGAGATCTATAGAAATTTTAGCAACATAATAGTACCTACAAAAAATAATTAATAAACCTTCATCTTTCAGCACCCAATAAATAGGATAATGAATAGATGAAACCATCAAATAGTACTTAAAAATTCACGGGATAAAATTACCCAAAATGTGACATCCAAATTTCTAGTTAAAAATTCAACACCTAATGTCAAAGTTTGAAAAATTCAACTCCACAGATCGCAAGGATCACTTGCAATCAAACACTTGTCACAAAAAGAGAGAATAGAAAAGATATGGAGGCCAAGAGCTATTGATCCAAAAAGAATGAATCATTATGAATGTGCATCTTAATGATTATACAAAAGAGAATCCTTATAAAAGAATAATTTACTTAGAAACCCTAGGTGAGGATAAAACAAGATCATGACATGTGTCCTCATCCTATGACATAACACATAAAAAGAACAAGACCTAAGTAAGCTTAAGTAATTAGAGGAAAAGGGACCTAATATTTATGTAAATAATTAATTAGGAAATACCTTTTACTCTAACACCCCCTTTAAGTGAAACCTAGGGAGAAGCTAAAAAATATAAAGATGAATGCATGATGGGTCCCAAAAAACAAGGCCTGGTGAGGTACCCATGTACAAACAACCAAATCTCTCACAACCAAAAAAAAGAAGAAAAACTTAGTGTGAGAAAAATCCTATCCAAAAGAGATAAATATCGGTGAAGGATTGAAGAAGCCTCCAAAATAGAATTATCTCAAAACATAGGAACAAATAATGAGCATGAAGAACACCACTGAAGCGTGAAGAAACTAAAAACACTATCGAAGAATGACTGCTATAATGTTGAAAGAAGAACCTCCTCTAAAACAAATCATGATCATGATCAAGAAGATAAGAATTTTCATGAGTGCCCCCAACGACACTACTTGAATTAGATGGAAAATGAAGGAAAACATTTGTAACTTGAAGATATAGATGTCATAGGTACCAAAATTTTTAAGAAAAAGTTGATCAAGTAAAAATGGAAGGTGACCTCTAAAAAATAGGAATGTAAGAGTGTCCATATGGTAAATTCTCCATCTCACCAAAATGTTTGGGGAATCGATCATTGTTGTACATTGCATCTTCCTAGTACATATGAATAAATAATAAATACATATCTCACTCCAACATCAAACCAAGGAAGCATTAGCACCAACAGTGGAAACCCCCCATAATGTTGACAAGGGAGAGCCAAGATAGTTCCATTAAAATTAAATGCCAAAAAGAAGATCAAGAAGAAGAATGAAGAACATATGAATGTGCAACTAAAAGTACCAACAACTAAAAAAATGGTGTGCAAAAAAAGGTGCATACACATGAGGCAAGAATAAATGTGTTCATTGATGTCATAGAAGGGACACTCACTTGAAAAAGGTGTGATAGAAAAACAAAGGAAAACATCAACCCCCCATGGCACTTTATATCATAGTGTGAGTATTAAATAAGGCACAATATGATGTAAAAGATCCAAATAATACATGTACAATGCTAAGGCACTTTATTTTAGTGTGTGTACATATGAGAAGTGGTTGCAATGGAAGATCACAATGTCCAAAAAAGGCCACATGCTGAAAATACAATTCTCTGACATAAAATGAAGAAATTGATAGGATCAATTTTCCCAAAAGATAGGAAGAAAGGATGAACATGAAGAACACCACTAAAGCATGGAGAAACTAAAAACACTATCGAAGAATGACTACTATAATAATGAAAGTAGAAACTCCTATGAAATAAATGATGATCGGGATCAAGAAGACAATAATTTGCATGAGTGCACCCAACAATGCTACTTGAATCTGATGGAAAACAAAGGAAAGCATCTGTAACTTGGACATATAGATGGAACATGTACCAAAAGTATGAAGAAAACTGATTAAATTAAAATTGAAGGTCACCTCCAAAAAATAGGAATGCAAGAGTGTCCATATGGTAAATGCTCCATCTCACCAAAATTCATGGGTAACCAATTGTTGATGTACGTTGCATCTACCTAGTACATGTATGAAAAAATACTAGAAACATAACTCACTCCAATGCAAAACCAATGAAGCATTAGCACCAATAGTAGCAACCCCCCCCACAATGCTTACAAGGGAGAGCAAAGACAGATCCACTAAAACTAAATGTAAAAAAGAAGTGCATGAAGAAGAACCAAGAACATTTGAATGTGTAACTGAAAGTACCAATAACTAAAAAAGAGGTGTGTAAAAAAAAGGCACACATACATCAGGAAAGAATCAATGTGTTCACTGATTTTGTGGAAGGGAGACTCACTTGACAAAGGTGTGATAATGAAACAAAAACAAAAATCAACCCCCCATGACACTTTATATCATAATGTGAGTATAATAAGGTAAAATAAGATGTACAAGGTCCCAATAATACATGTACAATACTGAGGCACCTTCTTTTAGTGTGCTTACATATGAGAAGTGGTTATAATGGAAGCTCACAATGTTCAAAAAAGGCCAAATACTAAAACTAATATTCTCTAACAAAAAATGAAGAAATGAATAGCATCGTGATGAAGTACAAAAAAAATCATGTACTAAAAAAATGACACACAAAAAGGAGTCTGGATGTAGAAGATTATTAGATGTTGTGGATATGATTGCTGATATGTGGTTGTCATTGATGTCAACACTATTATCATTTGGTGTATCAGAAGCTATATATGTCGAGGATATTGAGAAAATTGTAAAAGGAAGTGTTCTAAGGTTCCCCATGGAACTGTGCAGGTCATGAATGCCTCTTGATCTTTACATTGAAGTCTAGCTGGTGTGGATTAAAGGGTTTATTTTTAAATGTTTCTAGATCATCTACCAAAATCTTTAGAGGTTCGCGTGAAGTTTTGATTGTGTTGTGGTCTGACAGTGTTTATGTGGTCTTTGTCAGTGTTCCTGAACAAAGATTGTGTGATTCTGATAATATTAGTTGTTGTTGATGCTTCTCTATTGTTTATCCATGTTCTCAAATGTCTCTAGATCATTCTCTATCTTTGTGGTACATCCAAATTAATCAGAGAGCTTGTGGTTGAAGATCCTTTCTTGTGTATGTTTAGTTTTTTGTGTTCCTAGCTGACATGTTGGTGGTAGCGTGTTGTGGATCTTCGTGGTGCAATTAATTAAAGTCTTTTTGTGTTGGAGATGTTAATTTGGGTCTCCACTATGTTGTGGCTGACCTTGGTGGATTCGCATTGAAAATTTATTTGTAAATTTGAGTCGACATTGC
The DNA here is from genome assembly GCA_007258455.2 of Sequoia sempervirens. Taxonomy (NCBI): domain Eukaryota; kingdom Viridiplantae; phylum Streptophyta; class Pinopsida; order Cupressales; family Cupressaceae; genus Sequoia; species Sequoia sempervirens. The sequence continues at coordinate 7,393,153 of VDFB02018296.1, read as the reverse complement.
AAATATGTTTTATTTTCCTGGCCGATTAAGTTGTGATGAAATTTCATGTAGCAGGTATATAAGGGAAATTTTTTCATCAGTATAGCATGTGGTCAGTGTGATAAGAGTGTGCTTAATGTGAAAAGGTGCTTGATGTGCTCCTATGTGCGAATATCATTTGATTGTAGAGGAGATTGTGAAGAAGTTTGAGTGAAGTGTGAAGAAGGTTTTCTGAGCTTAATTGGAACTATCATCAGGCTTGTGTAGAAGCTATTTTCTCAATTCATACCCTTTGGATTTTAAATCCTATTTTGTATTGTTGGAAAGTGAGTCCTCTTTTGTATTTGAGTAGTGAGCTCTAGGCAATGTGCCTGAATGCATGTGCATTCCCCTTATTATTTCTCATTATAATTTTAACAGGATATAATCTTGTGGACTATGTTCATCCACCATGGTTTTTCCCCTAACAGGGTTTCCATGTAAAAATCTCGGTGTTCTCTATCTCTTTGATGTGTTAATTGTATGTGATTAATTGCTTATTCATCAAATCTAAGATTAAGTTAAGTTTGAAAAGTCTAAGTTTATGTCACAATTGATTCACCCCCCCTCTCAATTGTGTGTCCTTGTTTTACCAACAAATGGTATCAAAGCTAGTTCCTCTGAAGAAGTCTAAGAGCTTGAGGTGATCTGGGATGGAAACATTCAAGAAGGACAGTCCAAGATTTGATGGAACTAACTACTTACTATGGAAAGTTAGAATGTAATGTCATCTAAGATGTGTTGGTGAAGCCTTCTGGAAGATTACAAAAGATCCATATGTTATTCCTCAGAATGGTCCCTCCACTGCTGATGAGATCAAAGAAGCTAAAAAATAATATTAGGGCTATCGAAGCTTTGGTGAGTGCTCTGACAGATTCAGAGATGGCCAATGTGATAGGATTGTATACAACTCATGAGATTTGGAAAAAGCTAGAAAATTTGTATGAAGGAGATCCTCAAGTGAAGATGGCTAAGCTACAGAGCTTGAAAGGCATGCATGAGAATTTGAAGATGGGAGAAGATGAAAATATCACTTCTTTTATGTAGAGAGTAAATGATATAGTGATGGGTATTAGATGTGCCAGTGGCTCTGTGGAGGAGGATGAAATTGTGGCTAAGGTACTTAGATCCTTGCCTTCCTCTTACAAAGTGAAGGCTCATGCTATTGAAGAGTTCAAATCAATAAACAAGATGACAAGAGACACGTTGGTTGGTAAGCTTGCTGCTTTTGAGATAAGTGAGTTTGGTGAATCTACACCAAAGACTAAATCTGCATTCAAGGCTACTGTATCTAGAAGTAACAGACAAAGATACAGTCTGGGGAGAGTTCAAGAAATATATCCAAGTATGATGAAGAACTGAAACAGCTTGAAGATAAGGAAAGAGAAGTAGAAGAATTGGAAGCACTAATTGCAAAACAAGAAGGTAGAGGAAAAGGTAAGTATGAAGATGAATTGCCTATTAAATGTTTCTCTTGTAGTAAAATAGGTCATTTTGCATCAAGGTGTCTTGAAAGAGTTCCTAGATCTAAGCTTAAAAATTCTAGATTCCACAAAAAATGCTACTTTGCTGAAGAAGCAGTGACTGATGATGAGTCTGATAAAGATAATGGAAATGAAGCTGAATGGGTTTTCATTGCTACCATTGAAGATAATCATGTGACTACTAAATCTGCTAAAGATGAAAAAGCTCTTGGAGCCTATGTTGAAGAAAAATATGAGTGGGTCATTGATAGTGGATGTTCACATCATATGACTGGTCATAAAACAAAATTTATAAGTCTAGAGAAGTATGACAGTGGGGTTGTAAGATTTGGAGATAAAAATGCTAATGCGATTCGTGGCATAGGATCTATTTGCCTTGGTGGTAAGGATAACACTGATGACATATGTTCTTTATGTTGAAGGTTTGAAGCACAACTTGTTGAGTGTTGGACAGATGGTGGACAAGGGCTATGATCTTCAGTTCAAAAATGGAAGATGCCAAATATGTGGAAGTTATAGGAATATGATTACTACTAGTAAACAGACAAAAGGTAATATCTTTCACCTAACTACTACTAGTGGGAGTTGTTTAATTTGTCAAGTAGATGAAATTTGGTTGTGGCATAGGAGATTGTGTCATGTAAATTTTAACATTATCAAGATAAGTTCTACTCAAGCAGTAAGAGATCTACCTACGTTAGTGAAGTCTACTAACACAATCTGCAAGGAATGTTAGATGGGTAAACAAACTAGAGTTTCTTTCTAGAGAAAATAGTTTCATTCAAATAATTTACTGGAGCTGCTACATACTGACCTTTGTGGTCCCTCCAAAGTTAGAAGTATTCATGGAGAAAGGTACTTCATGCTGATTATCGATGATTACTCTAGAATGATTCAAAAGTTTTAAGGCTATGGCAGAGAATGAGAAAGGTCTAAAAATCAAATGCCTGAGATCTAAAAGAGGTGGTGAGTTCACCTCCAGGGAGTTTAACTCAGTTATCTACTCCCTAAACCCATCAATTGAATGGAGTTACATAAAGAAAGAATAGAACAATTCTAGATGCTTCTAGAGCAATGATGATGGAAGGAAATGTGTCTCAAATGTACTAGAGTGAAGCGGTAAGAACTGTTGTGTATACTTTGAACTGGGTAAATGTTAATGGTAATTCTGGTAAGAGCCCTTTTGAGCTATGGTTTGGTTACAAGCCTATTGTTAAATATTTCAAGATCTTTGGAAGCAAATGTTATATCAGAGAGATGATGATATATGTAAGTTTGATGCAATAAGTGATGAAGGGATTTTCCTAGGTTACTCCACTAAGAGCAAGGCCTATCGATGCTATAACATAAGACTGAGAAAGATGGTTGAAAGTGAAAATTTCAGAGTTGATGAGGACTCTGTCAAATCATCCAGATATTGTGGTTATGATTCAAATGAAGACAATACTAGCAAAGGGAATAATGCTCAGACACAAAATCTACTTCAAATTATTTCATATGTTCTAGTAAAGCAACCTCAATTTTTTCTTGTAAATCAGGTTAGTCAAGAAGCACAGAAAAGTGCAAGTGTAGAAGAAAGATCAGAAGAGTCAGAAGCTCAAGAATGCTCCAAAACCCCAAGGTATGTAAAGTTGAATCATTTTGAAATTCAAATTATAGGAGATAACAATAAAGGAGTGCAAACTAGAAGAAAGATTGCAGAAGATTATTGTTTGATTTCTAAGATTGAACCTAAAAATGTCACTGAAGCCTGTCAAGATGAACACTGGTGGAAGCTATGAAGGAAGAGCTAACATAGATTGAAAAAAATGACACATGGATATTGGTTCCTAGGCCTAAAGACAAAAATATGATTGGTACTAAATGGGTGTTTAGGAACAAGTTGAATGAACAAGATGAAGTGGTCCAGAATAAAGCAAGACTGGTATGTAAAGGATATTCTCAAATGGAAGGTATTGATTTTGAAGAAAACTTTGCCCCTGTTGCTAGAATTGAAGTTGTACTTGGTTATTTCTTGCTTATGTTGCACACAAGGACTACAAAGTCTATCAGATGGATGTGAAGTCAGCATTTATGAATAGAGAACTAGAAGAATAAGTATACATTGAATAGCTAGATGGATTTCAACTAACTGACAAGGAAGATATGGTCTGTCGATTAAAGCAAGCTCTATATATGGACTCAAGCAAGCCCCTAGAGCCTGGTATACTAGATTGGACAAATATTTATTGAAACTTGGATTCACTAAAGGTACTGTTGATAGCAACTTATACTTCAAATTAGATCATGATAAGGAGTTAATTATAGAATTTTTTTTTGATGACATCATTTTTGGAGGAGATGACAATCTATGTATGAAATTTGTTGATGAGATGAAGGATGAATTTGAAATGAGTATGATTGGAGAAATGAATTTCTTTTTGGGATTGTAAGTTACTCAGTTAGACAAAGGAATTTTCATATCTCAGTCCAAATATGTGAAAGAACTGTTGAAGAAGTTTGGAATGGATGACTCAAACCCTATTGGTACTCCCATGGTGACCGGATGTAAGTTGACACAAAATGATGATTCTCCTAAGGTTAAACAAACTAGATACATTTCAATGATTGGTGGATTACTTTATTTAACTCGGACTAGACCAGACATTATGAATGTTGTATGTATGGTTGCTAGGTTTCAGGCTGATCCAAAAGAATCACATGTGACTATTATGAAGAGAATCTTCAGATATCTGAAAGGAACAATTGACTTTGGACTTTGGTATCCAAAGGATGATGATCTCACTTTGAATGCATATACTGATGTGGATTGGGTTGGAGATGTAGATGACAAGAAAAAGTAATAGTGGTTGTGCTTTCTTCCTAGGGACGAAGTTGGTGTCTTGGTTAAGCAAAAAGCAGAATTGGACCATTTCTTTATCTACTGCTGAAGCAAAATACATTATTGTTGCAAATAACTGTACTTAAGTGATATGGATGAAATGGATGTTGAAAGATATTAGGGTGGTATATGAAGAGTCTATTGCCATATATTGTGACAATTCAAGTGCAATAAATATTTCAAAGAATTCAGTGTTGCACTCTAAGACTAAACATATATCAATCAAGTTTCATTTCTTAAGAGAGAAAGTGAATGAGAAAGAATTCAGGTTACAGTATGTGACTACCAAAGAGCAGATTGTAGATATATTTACTAAGCCATTACCGAAGGATACTTTTGAGTATCTCAGAGGAATGCTATGGGTAATTACCCCTCCTGATAAGAACTAAAACATGCAATTTATTTGCATCAATCTGTGATCTTCATTGCTATATTCTGATTTGGGTTGATGTTTTAGTGGCTGCTACTTAGGGGGAGTACTCATATGTGCATATATGTGGTTCAGATTGTGTATTTTAGAAAGGTCATGGTTACCTTTTCCATTGATTTCAAAGGGGGAGAAGTGCATTGTGAAAAATCTTTCTAAGGAGAAGAGCCTTGTGTAGAGAAGTGCAGTTGAGCAGAAGAAGTTAGTGTGTTAGGTTGATGGTATTTTTCACATCATGTGTTGCCATCAATGCCAAGGGGGAGATTTTTGGATGTTGTGGATATGATTGCTAATATGTGGTTGTCATTTATGTAAACACTATTAGCATTTGGTGTATCAGAAGCTATATATGTTGAGGATATTGAGAAAATTGTAAAAGGAAGTGTTCTAAGGTTCTCAATGGAACTGTACAGGTCATGAAGGTGTCTTGATATTTATGTTGAAGTCTAGCTGGTGTGAATTAAAGGGTTTATTGTTGAGTGTTTCTAGATCATCTACAAGAAGTTTTAGAGGTTTGTGTGAAGTTTTGATTGTGTTGTGGTCTGACAATGTTTTTGTGGTCTCTGTCAGTGTTCTTGAATGAAGATTGTGTGATTTTGATAATATAATTTTTTTTGGATGCTTTTATGTTGTTTCTTCGTGTTCTAAAATGTCTCTAAATCATTTTGTATCTTTGTGGTACGTCCACATTAATCAGAGAGCTCATGGTTGAAGATGTTTTATTGTGCATGTTTAGTTTTTCGTGTTCCTGACCGACATGTTGGTGGTAGCATGTTGTGGATCTTCATGGTGAAATTAATTAAAGTATTTTTTGTGTTGGATATGTTAATTTGGGTCTCCACTATGTTGTGGCCGACCTTGGTCGATTCGCATTGAAAATTTATTTATAAATTTCGGCCAACATTGCAAATATGTTTTATTTTTCTGGCCGACTAAATTGTGATAAATCTCATGTAGTAGATATATAAGGGCGATTGTTTCATTGATATAGCATGTGTTCAGTGTGTTAAGAGTGTGCTTAATGTGAAAAGGTGCTCAGTGTGCTCCTATGTGTGAATATCATTCGATTGCAGAGCATAGTGTGAAGAAGGTTTTTTGAGCTTAATTGGAACTATCATTAGGCTTGTGTAGAAGCTATTTTCTCGGTTCATACCTTTGGATTATAAATCCTATTCTATATTGTTGGACAATGAGTCATGTTTTGTATTTGAGCAGTGAGCTCTAGGCAGTGTGCCTGAATGCATGTGCATTCCCCTTATTATTTCTCATTATACTTTTAACAGGGTATAATCTTGTGGAAGTTACCATCTACTGTGGTTTTTCCCCTAATAGGGTTTCCACTCAAAAATCTTGGTGTTCTCTATCAATTTGATGTGTTAATTGTATGTGGTTAATTGCTTATTCATCAAATCTAAGATTAAGTTAAGTTAAGTTTAAAAAGTTTAAGTTTATGTCACAACTAATTAACCCCCCCTCTCAGTTGTGTGTCCTTGTTTTTCCAACAGAAGATATGGCTTGTCAAAGTTAGTGATAACTTTAAGAAATCTCCCTCCTAAAAAGATATAAAATCCTAGCGAATCTTTCATTTTTTTAGGAAAAAATATTAATTTCTATTTGTGAATTTTTCCTTTTTTCGAAAAAAATATTAATTTTATTGGCGATTTCTTTTACACCACTAATTTTTAGTAGAAAATTTTGACAAATATTGAAAAATTATAGGAAAATGTATTAATTATGATGGTGAATCCATCTAATCTAAAAAAATAATTCTTATGAAAAAGTAGGGGCCAAAGGGTGGAAATTATCGATGGGTTTAAGGGGCAGAATATCATATTTAATTTCCACCATTGTTTTAAAATATAATCTAATTTCCCTCATTGTATTTTAAAAGGTAAAATACATGTACCTGCAATCTATAATGCTCATGGGCCCAAATTTTCTTTTAGATTGTTGATCTAAAGACCCTCATTGTATTATGTGGGGTAAAATGTATTTATTATTTGTAACACGAATGGGACCTAAAATTGTGGGCCCCATGAGAATTACATATCCTGGGTATATTTTACCTCATGGAATACAACAAGGGCCATTAGATTACATTATAAATCAATGGTGGAAATAAAAGTTTAGAAATATGGCCCTAAAACAACTAATAATTATGATATAATATTGGTGAATTAATATAGATTTCTACTTTCATTTATAAAATTTAGGCGAACCTATTCTAATCATGTATTGAATATTATGGCAAATTTTTGAGTAATTTTTTTTAATAAAATAAATTATTTGGTGATTTCATCAGTCTGTTAAATTTGTTAAAATGTGAAGTTAGTCACTATAAGATCAAACTATTAATGATTTTGTGTTCCAGGGTTTTGACTATTATTGATTATGGAAATATTGCCCACTAAAAAAAAGGAGAGTGGTGGTGGAAGTCTCCCAAAATGAAAGGCGCAGCTGAGGTGATTTTTTGGAAAAAAGCCAAAGATAAAACTAAAATCGCATACGATGAAGAGTACAGAAATTCCTACCCATTTTAAAATGCCTTTGAAATGCCACCATGAGTTAAGGATATATCACCTCTGGAGACAGTGTGCAAGAATTAAGAAAACGCTGGAGAGGGGGATGGGACTAGGCAAAGATCGTACTACGAAATTGGTGGCTTACCTCCAAATGTGGAGGTCTACCAACTTTAGAGATTTTTTCAAGTATAGGGGCAGTTTGCATTTATTGGGAAAACATTGCAAGTTTATTTTTAAGTTAAAAAACCACAAAAAAATATTATATTTTTAAATTATATATATAAATGATTTCAAAATATTATATTAAAAAAATGGATGGTGGGGCCAGCCCTGGGTGAGGCCCGAAGGGTCATTGTCGCCCTGCCACAATGTGGCAGGGTTCAGTACCCCGTGGTACCCCCCACAAAGGGGCAAAGTTCAAGGGGTAGTCGCCCTACCACAAGGGTGATCCCCTAAGAATACCCCTATAAAACCCTTCTTTTTAATATAAATTTAAAAACCATAAAAAACCTATGCCCCTAAAAGGGTTTTATAAACTTTTTGATTACTTTTTAATTTTTGCAAGCATTTTTTAAATACCTCAAATTACATATTGGGGATGCCATACGGTCTCTTTGGATTTTTTTTCCACAAACGCTCTTGACACAGATATCAATGATTTGATAGGCAATATTAAAGTTTTTGGGCCTTCTAAGTGCAATGGAAATGTCCCCTTTGGCTCAAAATTGCCCAAAATTGCAGCTACCCTCCAGATCTAGAAAAAAAGTGACTGCTTCAAACCTTTGTAGATCTGACCTTTGAAGTCCAAATTATGCCAAACAAAATGCAAATCTTTCTCAACATCTTTGAATCTAATGGAAAACTTTGTTTTTCTCTAGGGTGCATTGAATGATAGCTCAAGGCACGAAATCTCTCAAAAGAAGGAGAGGGGATTACATTTCTGAAGCTCCAATACCATGTTGAAGTTGGGAAAATCACCTCCACATACCCTAAGAATCACCTACAATCAAATGCCTATCACATAAAGAGATAATAGCAAAGCTGTGGAGGCCAAGATCTATTGATCTAAAAAATATGAACCATTATGAATGTGCATCTTAATGATTATACACAAGAGAATCCTTATAAAAGGATAATTGACCTAGAAACTCTGGGTGAGGATAAAACGAGATCATGACATGTGTCCTCATCCTATGACATGAAACACAAAAATAACATGATGTAAGTAAGCTTAAGTAATTAGAGGAAAAGGGACCTAATAATTAAGTAAATAATTAATTAGGAAATACCTTTTACTCTAACACCTAAACCCCAAGATGAGTTTGCAAGGTAAAAATAATGTATTCCATCCACTTTCCATAAGCTCGTCATAATCCACTCACCAATGTGGCCACTCCAATTTTTCTCCATTATCTCCATTTGAAGATTCCTGATGACGTGGTGTAACATACATCATAAGTTTTCCAACAATTGTAACTCCTCTTACAACTCTCTTATACATCATCTAGATCTTATATTTCTGATGTGGGAGCCCCAACTTTTAGAGGCCATGAATTTTGATCCAAGAAGCCAATTGAACCTCTTCTTTTAAATTGTAGTATCTCTTTGAGATCTACATTCCCATAGCCAAGTAATTATGTATCGCCCCATTCTAACGTTTTTTAAGACAAAAACAATCTCTATAGCTTAGAAATTGATTATTTATGTTTTCCTAATATTTATAATTTTTGTGCTCTTAACATTAGGATGTACCATCGAAAAACCTTTCTTAACAAAGATATATCCATATTCATGTTTCATTTTCTATGTATTTGAAATAATCTTTTTTCATGCTAGCTACTTGTTTACCATGCACAATAATTGAATTTCACATAGAAGTCTAAGTGAAGGAAATATAATGGTGAAAAGTACATAGTTAACACTTTTTCCTTTCTCTTTATATTCATTACATGTGTTAGCCTTTATGCAATCTGAGTAGCATTAAAGTGTCTTATTTATGAGTTACAAGAGTTTGTAAATCACCTAAGCCTTGGCTAATTCCAATTTCATACATTCAAAGAAACTTCAATTACCTACTCATTGCCTTAACTCACAAGCATAGTACAAAATTAACCTAATTTGATTTTATTGCACACAAGATTGAATCTTGCACTTTTAAAGCTCAAATATTAAAATTTAAATTTAGGCCCATTCTATCCTCTTCTTGCAAGTCCTTACTTATTAACTTGTGTTTAAAATGTTTAAAATTATATTTTAGGTTGTTTTATAAAAGGACATGCCCTAATAGATTATGAGTGAACATAAACCTAAGATCTTGTGGAGATAGAGATACATTTCAAAAAGTATTGTATTAACACCACATCAATATCTACATACATAAGGATATAAAGCTAGATTACATGGTTTCTTGATATCTTATATCATTATTCACATACTATTGAGTCAACTTTCCTAAGGGCTTGACCAAGGAGAATACACCCTATCTAGCAAACTCCTCAAAGGTGTTTGCAAACACTACTAGTTTCCTTAGTCTCATTTTATATAATCAAGGTGAATCAATTTTAGACCACGAGATTTATTAGATCATTTTCACACAAATGAGGTTGATTCCATACATAGAGATCAATTTGGCATTGTGATTTAATCTCTAATTAAAATCAAAGGTCATAAGTGATTGTCTTATATATCTTTGGGCCCTAATACATAGAAGAATCATTAAATGCCATTTGACTTTTTGAGATTGATACTAGAACTACATAAGTAACATTTTTTTTACTTTCCTAGGTCGCAGCCCCTGTAGTATTAAAAAAAACATTTCTTTTAATTTTCAATGCTTATTGTCCTATTTATTTATCAAAAACAATCCAAACTCATAAATCTAAATTATTGAGCATATTTAATTATTTTATTTAAGTCTAATCTCTTACATATGAAAAGTATTATTTATTTACCCTTTCAATATAAAATAATTGCCAAAACCATTTTTTATTTTGAATTTTTTTAATTATACTAGGGGAAAGGACCCAGTTACTGCCCCCCATTGAATTACCGCCACCTCCATGCTCACTTAACCCCCAAAAAAAATTTCACTTTGATCCATTAAAAAACTTTATTTTATTGAATAACTAATTACAAAAACACCAATAGCTGCTCATTAAGTGCGAAAGTGAATGATTTGAGTGGATTTTAAGTGCTAAAACAGTTATAATTCATTGAAATTATAGCGGGTGGATACTGGGACATTACGTGGCGGCAAACGAATGACACCTCTAAAAGGTGACTTTTTGACCTCCGCGTGCATATCTGACGCTCCCGCACTCGATCGAATTGCCCAGAAGCCAAAACCTTAGTTATAAGCACTTAACTCGTGAGTGAAAAAAACCCATAGATTTTTTTTTCGATTCAATGTACGGTTTGAATTCTACAGTTGTGCGAAGTTAGCCCTGGTGAATACTGAGTCTTCTCCCCTAATGCATAACATTTTTCTAATAGTTATGAAAAATGTATTTTTAGTCATCTTTAAAAAATTAAACTTCACAAATTTAATAATAAAATGTCATATTTTTATATACAAGATGGAAATTTGGAAAGATTTAAATATATTTTAAATTCATAAAAATTATTATGAAAAAAAAAATGCATTTGTTCTTAATTAAAAAGATCGGTCCAAATAGAAGACATAGGCTATGGTCTCATGGAGGGGCTTCATAGACTATGCAATCTCATAAGGTTAAGAAAAAATATACTACATGATTGATAAAAAAAATTCCTAATAAATAAGAACCATATTTTTTAGTTAGCTTAGTAATTTATGACTACTTATCAATTATCTAGAATTTTTATATTCTTATAAATTATTTTTTAATTTTTATATTTATCTATTCTTAAATTGAATATACAAAATAATCAAACTAATGAAACCACCGAAATTAAATAAATTTTGAAAATTAAAATTTATACTATACTATAAAATTCATGAAACCACGCATCTTAAAATACCCCAAATAAATCTCAACAGGACTCATTGAAATTTTTGGGGAAGCCCCTCAATGGAACTGCAGCCTTACCTAAAACACCCTCTTTTAAAGAATTGAAAAACGTGCAGACCTTGACTAGGATTTTTCAAAACCGTGTTATGGTTATATGGGCAATTTCTGCGAATTACTAAGGGTACCTTCACGCAGGTGGAGGACTCGGTCTGTAGAAAAGTCTAATTAGAAAGCATGGAATAGCTTATTAAAACTGTGGAGAGTGCCGTGTTCTACCCATAACCACCGGTGCTGGAGATCTCCTCCTCTATTACTGTAAGCTATCCAGGCTTTCCTCACCTTGTATAGCATGGCTTCAGCTAAGTATAGCCCACACTTCGGAGATGTTCATGGCTGGATATGTGAATTGGGTAAAGTTACATCACTTACGCCAGCTGTTGTTCTTTCCGAAGAAACTGGACCCATATCCCTTCATGCCCAATCCATTGGAAACGGACAAGTATCTCTGCGTTTGTGCCGTGATTCTGTGTCGATTTCTGAGCTGGGAACATGCCGTATTATTGAATACTGCAGTGAACAGGAGATGCAGCAGACATTGCGTCCTTTGTTCTTTAGGCTCTGTATTCATGCGTTCCTCAGAGTCACCCACCAAAATATCGTGGACTTGAAGAAATGGTGGATTTGGAAATGGGGATGGAAGAGGATCAGCAACAAAGAAATTGAGAAATTGATGCGAATGGACACCGACTCACCCACAATTGAAGCATCAATATACAAACAAGCGTTTAACAAGGTCTTCTCTGCTGCATGTTAAGTTCATTTCAACTCGGCAAGGGATAATGAAACAGGATATCCCGAAACTGAATTGGACAAATTGAGCGCAGAAACGCTGAGAATCATCCGGCCAGATGTCGCAGCTAGTTTGGTGAAATCTTTGGCTTCCATGCTCACTGAAATTCTCTTAAAATACAGAAAGGGAAAAACAAAGAACGAGTTTAAAATCTCATATAGCTCAAGCGTTGACGATCTTTGGACAATCCGCTGCTACTGCCCGCGCCTGTCAATGAAGAAGGAAATCGTGTATTGGAAAATAGACTCAGATCTCAAGTATGCTTTGAGTGATCAGCTGCTAGACTGTACGCTTCGCCTCCGCCATGACGTCAAGATCCACAAGCAACGGGTAGAAGTTGAGCTCAAAATCGAAAATCTCTGCTGCAAAGCCGTTCGCCTGAATTCTCATAAGCCAATTCCAAAGAAACTAGAACGGGAACGTTACTTTCCTGCAAAGATCACTGTAACAACTGGGCCTGAAACAGGGAGGTCTGCTTTGGACGCAGTTAACTCGGGCGCCTCATCGTCAAACCCCACAGTAAATTATTCCGAAAGCAATAGTACAGAAGGAGGATCCCAAACACAAGTTGAGGTCGGCGTCCCCCCAGGTTTCAAATTCGCCATGGGTGAAACGGTGAAACATAACCGTACAAATACCACCACCAGTGAGCGAAGAAACTGGTATTTTGAGCCGTCTGCGCAGGACCATATACGAGGCAAGTTCCAGTGGACTCTTTATCACCATTCTTACCAGGAAAAGCCGGTGTTTAGCCATCACCCAAAGCACAGAGACCAGCAATACCAAGCTTTCAAATATTTGGCGCATGCGGGGGGGGCGAATAACCCTTTCACAGAAGAAGGGGGAGTTGAATTTGCAGGAGATAAGTACGGGACACCCATTAAGTGGACGTTCTTAAGAGAGATAAAAGGAGAAACCCTCGACTGGTTTGTGGAATGTGAAGTCTGGATGGCCTACTATCCCAATGAATATAATACTAGATGTATGGAGATCAGACATCAAAAATTTCGCGAACTGCTTTAGCTTCCTATGAAGAGAGAGAATCCGTTTAAAAAAAAATTAATAATTGGGTTCATCGAAATTGAAAAGTGCTAAGAGATTGTAAAGACTTGGGTGTGGAGTGTGGTGCAGGAGCGCCTCTTGATTAGGGGAAAGGTTTCTGTACCCACTTATGTTTCAATAACTTTTTGATGATATATATTAATTAAAAATTTATTAAAAAATTTCAAATGTACAATAGTTGTTTATGGGTATTTGTGCATATGTATTGGATCAATTGTGCAAATTTTGTGGTGGTCAAAGCAAACGGTTATTGGGGCACTAGAGAATATGTATTGGAAGTCAACTTGAAATGACCACTTTTTAACTTTTGTGTACATAACGAATCCTCGTGTGTTCATTGTAAGTACCGAGAAGCCGAAACAATAATTATAAGCTCTTAAGTTGCATACAAAGAAACCCAAAAAAAAACTGTCAAAATCTGACATACCACTTAGGAGCTTAGGGTGCATGAAGTTAGCTATAACGGGTACTCGTACCCTTCCCTTAAGAGTGATTTTAAGAGCAGCCTTATATTTAAAAATAAATAAAAGAAATTATGGTTATTTATTTTTTATATGTTTTTTATTAATTTAAAAACTGAGACTTTCTAAAGTATTACATATGTGAACGAATAGTGTGTATGAGGATGTGCAGTATGGTTATTTGTGTTTTCAATTTTAAATTTAAAGATAAATTATGGTAATAAAATAAATTTAAATGACTTTATTTCTTAAGATTACATTCGTAGAGCATAACATTATACAAATTTTATTGTTCTAAAAGAAAGTAAACATTCTTTAGGATTAGTCTAGGTTAATTTACTAATATGCTTACACATAAACACAATTGATACAAGCAACTTTATTAATGAGAGAATATTAATATTATGTGAGTAATTGAAAGATATGAGAATATAAATAGGAAAAAAAGTGTAGTTTGCTTCATAATTGAAGTTTACACTAACTCAAATATGGATTTGAATTTGATATTCCTTATGATTAGGAATAGTGTATGATTATTTTCTAAATGCCTTCAAATCAAACTATTATGTTGACACTATGCTAGGACAAAACTATGGTGTTGAGAAAAAATTCAAGCCAATGAGTTGATTAGGTCTTATTAATAATTGTCAAAAAAATGGCTTGATCTAGTCAGAAGAAAGACGATGTATCTATCTATACATACATTATTTCACACGTTTACATATATATTCTTTGTTCATCCTCTTCCATGTATTTCATGTACCTCCAATTTTTCTCATAGCTCATATGAGATATTATTCTTTTAGACCATTATCTATCCATGCATATGATCCATGATCTTATCTCACATTCTTCCCCTCCTCATATAGCATTTTCATACCTCTTTAGGACATGTTTCCATTGTATCCTTCAATAATGACTCATAATAACTCTCCTCAACTTTCTTATTTTAACACCTATTATGAATTACTACCACATATAATGGGGTATTTAGGATATTTATCAAGTTTATGATCCACATATTAATCCCGAATTTGCTATAGGATGATGTGCAATACCACATAAATCTAGTTGTGGCTCTACTAAATATTTAATTTTCTTGTGTCATATTGCATAACCTTTGTATCATAGAAGAATATTATATATAGTCATAGAACCCAATAATATTAAGATCAATTATATTTTCAGTACTATGAACTAATCCTTAACTTGTGAACTTGACATGTCTAAATTTTTGACTATTTTTGTTCACTTTGGCTTAATGTAATTTGATTTCTTGTTTGCTTCATGATATATGTATGTTAGTAATATTTATAAATACCTTGGTATGGCTATTGTTATGTTACAAGGGGACATATTCATGGCATATTGATCTCAATATATTCATGTTTTGTTTATAGTTTATCTCATGCTTATTTGGGTTATAGTTCATACCATAGTCATGGCATATTAATCTTGGTATATTCTAATAGGTTATGATAGCTATAAGAGTATATTTTATTTTTAGCCTAGAAGATCATGACCAACTTCGACATTAAAATATGGTCAATCATGGTACCACTTTGGGTCATAGTTTTGGAACATGGTTTTGGTAAACCATAGTTGGTTTGTGGTTTGATATTTGTCTATTTATTGGATGCTAAAGCTAGAATTTTCATATCAAGTTTTACACGTACCTATATGAGCTATCAAAATTGGTCTTGATCTTTTGTTAGTGATACTCTTGTAAGGTCTTAGAGTTTGCAAGTGTATTACATCTATGTTAGTTATTGAATAATATATTGAATTGCTTTGTAGTCTATGAATTTTCTCTTGAAATGGTTTTCTCCACACAAATTATTGTGCTATAGTATATTTTTTTTGTGTTTGTTTCCTTGTAGTTATTATGATCAATTTATTTTTTTGCAAACACCTTCTCTTATAGATTAGTGTACAAAGTGTATTATGTACGTTTGTTTCTTTTTGATCGGATGGAATAGTAGGCTTGACACTTATCTGTTAGCCTCTAATCATAGTCATTCACAATTTAATGGTAAAATGGTAATAGATGAATTTTTTTATTATAGTCTATAAGTAACATTAGGTTGGCCATGAAGCTTGACTAATACCTTAAACTATAATGATCATTTAGCAAGTAGGATTGAATTGTCTACTTGAGCTCTAACTTGATGTTGCCCTAACAAGTCTATGGATAAAAGAGGTAGATTAGGTAGATTATGTCTAGGACTATGAAGGATTCTTGAGGATGATACAACACGAAGCAATAAGGCCTTAGTGATTGGAGGATGATCTTTATATTCTTGTTCAAAACCAAGATAGTAACTCTAGAAGACTCCTTAAAGAATTGAACCAATTAACCAAGATAAATGTCTAAGAATTATTATTAACATAATTTACATTATACTCTTACTCTTATACTCTTACTCTTTGATTGATGGTAGAAAGCTTTTCAATTTCATATCAAACAATATCGTAATAAAGAACAACACATCATCAACAACATATCTCCGCTCTAATGAAAACTCAATATCTATATAATCACTCCTAAAGGTTTTTAATTCTGATCTAATATTTTGGAACTCAATGTTTTAAACCGAAATTCATGACTGTCTAGGTATTCTTGTTTGCATTGTTGGAGTTGTAAGTTTCCCTATCTAGTTTCCACGGGATACTTCGTGAAGGATTCACTGCGTTGATGTACTGGACTAAAAGAACCGATTAATTTGGAACCTAATAAACCCTTGGGTCCGTAGAATAGCTAGCATCCAAAGGACATTGATTAGAAAGTACGACGTGCTAGAGAAGAAAGCACCAACTGGGATTATTAAACGTGTTCTTGTCTAGCATGTGCAGTGGGCCTGCAATGTTTATCAAGCAGAGCTGGAACAAAATTTAATTACATTAAAAATCTCCTCAGATCCGTTCAATTCTGGACATAAGACTAAGGAAAAAATGTATGGTAGGTACTATCCATGATTTATCTGTTTATATATCGAATTGATAATTAAAAACACATGAATTTTAGTCTGAATTTTGAGCAGTCCATTTTCTGAGAAATTTTCTTGAAGGTAAACTTTCTTGCCGTACCACGACCCAACCATCATTCAAGGTGGCTTCACGTACGCTTCCTATCCATGTGACCGATTGAGCATAAAAGTTAAACCGGCGAAAGTACATTTCACAGTAGTCTTTGACATTTTATGTAGTGTAGTAAAAGTAGACTGAGATTTTTTAATGAGGATTCATATAGGCTAAATAAATATTAATTATTATTTTTTCAAATATTCTTTTTTAAAATAGGTTTTGTAAAGAGTTTTTACAATCTTTTTTAACAGTGATTATATTTATTGGCTCTGTGATGTGTTCCATGAGCGGATGGTTTGCTGACGCCTTGGGGATAAAGGCAGGTTTCTTGTGTATCTTTAGGGTTCCTGGTCCAATTAAAACCAGGATGTTGTAGGGTCTCTAGCCCGTGCTTGTTTGTTAGTTGGAGTGTTTGTTCCTGCTTATCTTTTGAGGCTGTTGTGGGATTGCTGATGGTTTACGTTGTATCTTAATTACAGCCTGCCTTCCTTTGTGTTGGGTTTCGGGCCCCATCAAAACCCCTTTTTTAACCTCTAATCAAAATAGTGATTATATTTATGTAGTCAAATATGTTTTATTTACATTTGTTTATAATTGTCATAAAAACTTGTCATTAATATTTTATAATGAGTATTCACTTCCTTGTCAAAGAAATTATGATAAAAAAGATGTCAAATAATTTGGGAGTTACATTATTCCATCTCCATGAATTCTCATGTCTCGTATTTGTGTAATACTAGAATATTTTAGTAATTATTTGATCTTTTTTATTAGAAAATAAGAAATAATAATTAATTTGGGTCCAAATAATCAATTTTACTTATATTTATTTTCATAACATTTTTTTCTTATTCCATAGGAAAATATAGGAATGGTCATTTTGACCACAAAATGAAATTAATTAAAATGGGACATTACAAAAGCTGGGTGTAATTAACACTAACTATATAAATGATATAGGTAGAAGCTTGATAATAAGAATTTTCCTTCTACCAACACACCTTTTGAGAGAGAGTATTGAGCATTCTTGATACACTAGTTCAAGTATGGATTAAGATGGCTACTAGAGATATGTCAAATTAGGCATGCTATATTTTTTTGTCTATTTTACAAATTTTCTAAAATATTTAAATTTTTGCAATTCTCGAGATAGAATTTTTTGAATTCAATTTTTCTTCTATGAAAATGATTTTTTTCTTTTAAATAATGCATAATAGATTATTTAAGTTTCATGAAATAAACCCATGTTTCATAAAACCAATCCACACATTACAAAACCAAACAAAACCAAACCAATGATAGTCAATTTTAATTTTAATAAACATTACAAATATATATTTTTTCCCACACCCATGGACTAATACATATTTATTTGAATGTAAAGAAATACAGAGATACAAGAGCAAGGGGAAAACCATGAAATGGTAATCTCAGACTACTTGTAGTTCTCTAAGAGCACAAATATTACTTTACTTGAGGTAGTAGGTCTCAAATATATGATCAAATAGTACTACACACATATAATGTGCACATGCTCAAGTGCATTAGCCAAGTGTTGGACTTATAACACTTCCATCTTCTTTCAAGTGAGTTCACAATGATAGTTCAAGATATATGGAGGATCCTTAGACTGTTAGTGTGGGTGGTGTGACCAAAGAGAGGCACTTGAACTGGAATGATAAAGATTTTACATCACTATTGTACATAGCGAAGCCCACCACAAATAGACAGGAGTACAGTTTGCTCATACATTATTACTAGGCATTAAACGTCGAGCAATGGGAAACTCTTAAAACAAAGAACTGCTAAAATGTATGGGAAAATATCATGTTAAAAAACCCAACCCAAGTGGGACCTTCTAAGTCGGTGAGGTTAGAGCAGTAAGAAGACAACTACAAGTACTATTGATTCTGAGGAACTTTCTTGTAGAACCAAGACCCAAGCATTATCGAAGGTAGCTTCCTTGCCGTGGGACCGATTGGGCATATAAGTTAAACAGAGGAAAGTGCCTCTCACAGTAGTACTTGACATTTTTATGCTATAGTGTAGTAAAACTTAGTATTGTTTGAGACTTCTTTTTATGGTACTAAACGTTATCTGTGTACTTTAGTGAATCAGGAATGACTTATTATAGAATACAGTGAAGAGGACATACAACGGAATTTGTAGATTGAACATAGAGATATAGTCTAAGAATTATTATAAGACTAAATTCACCATTAAGAAGATGAAAGAAATAAAATGATCCATGATGTATATAGAAATGTAATCTAAAAGCTATTATACAACTAAATCCAAAAAAAATATAAATAATTAAATCTAAAAACATATGAAATCAAATTTTAATTCCCTTATTTTGTAGGCTCTTCATTTATGCATTCCTTTGAGTTATCCACAAGGATAAATATTATGGACTATAATATACTAGGATTGAATAAGAGGATGTGCATTAAAGATATTGAGGAATTAATGCAAATCGAAATAAAGTTGGGTACAATTGAAGCACAAATATACAGCTAATGGGATAGTGCAACTAAGGATGTTTTCCTAGGCACATTGTCACAAAACCCTTCGATAAATATTTTCAAAGATAAGACTAGGGGATAGGGGCCAATGGGCATCCCTTTAAGTGGTGATGCCATGTGCGTCATCAGTGGGGGTGCTGCTTGACATATGATTTGGGTGTGTATTAAAATCTTCTGGCCATCAGCCCTCATGCAATGGTAACCATCAATCATGCCAAACATTTTGACCAGTAAACCTTGGGTTTGGAAAATGGGGAAGCCATGAAATTTCCTCAGAATATGACTCACAGGTGCCTGTGACCAGTTTAATTGACATGATCTTTATTATATTCTGTGATTCTACCTAATGGGTACAGGAATCTTTTAATTTATTTTCAATGTATGATGGCTGTATTCTTCAATATGTTTTAATTCATGTGGTGGTTCCTGGGCTACCTTTCCTCACTGTGCCGGGGTTTGGAAAGTGAGGCTCATGAAATTTCATCAAGGACTTTCCATGGTTCTTGAATTTTCTAAAGTGGCTCAAGATTCATTCAACAGGCTGTACAGGACAATTTTAACAGTGGATGCAGCTGACGTTTGAATTGCCTCACTGCCGTTTGAGTAACTTGGAAGGTACCTATTACGAATGTTTTTTGTGAATTATTTTCTTACAGTTTTCTCGCGTGGAACAACAGTTCATTTCTTTGCGCCCAAAAGGTACTCCTAATTAGGGTCGAGTAGTCGTGCACCCTAATTTCACGCTTCTAATTATCCTATGTCGAAATTTCAAATCACTCCCAATTTTTTACAGCAGCTTACTTGGCAAGTTCTCTGCTTATAACTAAGGTTTCAGGGCCACATCATCAAATATGATGCCACATCAGCATGCATTTTTGTCAAGGTGTCCAAAAAGGCCCCAAAAAATAGTGAGACCAATTCTCGTGCATTACTGATGAACTTTCAAAGTGAGTTTCTATAATTTGGCGAATGAGATATTTGAACAAATGAGTTATTCTTAAAAAAAAATTAAGAGTCATATTTCAATTTTGATAATAAAATTAAGATATATATTTAGTGTGTTAATGATGTGTAAAATTATTATTTATTGTTTGATCATTCAAATGATGATATTTAAATAGAGTGAGGATTGTGTATCTTTGGCAATGATGGAATCACAAATTCAAATATTATAATCTAAATTGGGTGAGTGCTAATCAATATTTCTACTTTTGGTAAGTTCCATGATAAATCATTTTTAGTACCTTCAATGGCAAATCAAAAACATGTATTTTTTTATGGAAAGAAAATATTTATGTTTTACAAAGTTCAGATACAAATTTTCTCATCCAATCAAATTGACAATATTTAGTCAATATTTATCATTCAAATCTATCTTTTCAATGGTTTCTAGGTTTTTTATTTCATTTTAATGAACAATGATATTATTTATTCATTTTAATCTTTAGTTATATATATAGTATCATAGTTTTAAATTAATTTAGAATTATTTTAAATATATTTATTTATTTGGAAAAATATTTATAATAAATATAAATTTTTGAAAATGTATATGTATATAAAATTTGTGATTTATTGTTAGAAAACGATGCATTGTCCACCTTGCATAATGCTATAACTTAATATTTATTATTTTTGGTGCACCTAGGGGTTCTAAGGATATTTGTGGTGCACCTAGGGGATCTATGGATGCATGCATCACATGGGGTTAGCATTCTTGGGGCCACTTTATGTGTTGTATGTAACATTATGATAAGTACTTAACGTGGGATTGCAGATTGGGGAAATATTTAATATTGGAAAAACTCAGTACCAAAAAAATAAATGTGGGGATTAATGATTTTTCAATCTCATCGTATTAATTACATGGTTTTATGTAATACCACTTAGTGGTTTTGTGTGAGCTTATGCCTATAAAATAAAGCACATGGGTAATTGTCTAGTGTTGGTTACTTGGTCATTTTGGCTAAAGGGTTGAGAGAATCTCTTGTTGGCATTTTTGAGGTTTGAAACATAGCATGAGATGTGTGGTTACATGCTTGTCCACATGGAGTTCTTGTAGAGGGTTTGATGTTTCAAGGGTGTTCATGGAAAGTCTAAAAATGTATTGTAATCTTTATTGCTAAATAATGCATGAGTGATGGATGCTTTTAATGGCTAGGATTTTCCCTCTTGAGGTTTATTCCAAGGTATATTTTATGCCATCTTTGATGGTATGTTTTATATTCTATTGCATATGGATTTTGAATACTTGTTTGCATAGATTTTTCTATATGGGTTATGTAGAAATTATCTTTTGTGGATGCATATTTCCCTTCTTTTGGTATTAGAGTCATGTTGTGGTTTGTATAGCCCTTGTTAGAGTAGATTTGGTGCATAGTTGAATATAGAGCTTTGAATGAAAGATTGAAGAAATTGTAAGGTATGAGGGTTTTGTGCAAGTTATTTTTAAAAATTTGAAGTTTTGAGGTTGTAAATCTATGGTTACTTTTACAAATCTAGGTTTATATATATTTTTTGGAAAAAGGGTTTTTTTCTTAATGTTCACCAAGGGGGTTTTATAGGGGAAGTGTTTAAAATGACCCCTTGGGGCAAAACAAACCTCATTGTTGGATTCAAGAGACTCGAGAGATGAAGTTTGACATAAATTTTGACCTATTTTGGTTATTAAACTCTCATCCCTGTAATATAGTCATACAATCATCTAATTTATATACACGTTGAAAAAAAAATATAAAAAAATTAATCTTTACAAGTTTCATAAAAAAATGGGCTACACATTTTTAAAAAATAAATAAAAAATACATATATTTATTAGGAAGGGGGTGTCTACATTACCTCTAGCCTTGACCTACCAACCATTGTTAACCCCATAATCAGTGGGTGCCGATCTGGTGGGATTTGACCTCCCGCTCCAACTCCCAACCCTTCAAGGCTTAAACCATTAAACCCACCAAAAATTTTTAAAAATAAAATTTAAAACTTAAACTGATTCAAATGTGTAGTCATGTCCGCCATTGCCCAACTAGTGACACCACCGGTGGGCCACCCTGTGGCAAACCCAACTGCCACCTAATAGACAAATTGGGTAAATTTTTTCAGGGTGCATAACTTTCACCTAGAGTGTTGATCTTTCAACTTCTTATAATCGTTTGAAATGCAATTTTGAGTACTTCATTGTGGTATTAGTAGTTTTTTATAGAAATTGTTGATTCGACAAAGAAGTTATTATTGGAAGTTAGATTTAATTTTTAGACTTGGAGAGACCATAACTTGTGCATATGAAGTCAAATTTTAGACTTCTTATAGTCAACGAAAATATTATTCAAAGAACTTCACAATGGATCAGGTTTAGATAGATTTTGGAATGATTTATTTGTTATTATTTCTATTTGAGTTTTTTATGAGTTCCTATTGATTCTAGTACTTTTTTGAGCTTTTGGCTATTTGGTTCTTGGTGATTTGATGTTTGAGTCATTGTATACTGACATGTACATCTCTAATTAATCCTTTTTGACATGGTTATCAATATATTGTTGAGTTTGTATGTTGCATTGTTAGATCTATGAGTTGTGCAGTGTTGTAGGTTGTCTATACTTACAAGCTACATATATGATTTGGAACATGGATTGTCTATGCCCATAGATGCTTCAGTGATATTGTAGATTTAATTTTGTGGCTTGGTTTAGTCACTAATTTTGTTGATTTGTTTGTCATGTTGAGGTGGAGAGATGGTATTAGGTCAAGTAGAGTCATGATGTGGGACCTATGCTTGTTGACTATGTGAAATGTAAACATGTGACATAGTGGGAGTTTGTGGCTAATACATTTGGTAGTGATCATGGTTTCATGGATGTTCCTTATAAGCCTTCGGTACATTGACATGACATGATTGTTTATGCAAGTGCATTGTTGATGGTGTTGGATTGATTCTTATTATTTTTCATGGTGTATCTTATTGGTTTGAGGATCATGATTTTACTCTTCCCTTTGGAAGCTCTTGGTGTTGAATTCTTTGATTGTTTTGGGGCCATTTTGTATCTTAATTTAGGATAATGTTGTCATGATGTCATGGAGAGCTTGGTATCATGGTTTAGTGGGAGTTTGTAGCAATGATGTGGATTCATCACTTGGTGGTGGATGATCTGGACTATGCAAGACATGGTTATCTTTGTGTGGTTTGGAGATGTTGGTATCTTGGTTATCCATGAAGGACTCTTTAGTCTTTGCTTGAGGTGTCATGATTTGTCATTTGACATGTGTTCCTTGCTTATAGCATAGTTATATTATTATATTATGATTTACTCTTGATTTGTGTATTAGAGTGTTGGTGTGACATAGTGGATGATATGTTCATTGGAGTATATGATATTTTAAGGAGATGTATTTAAGGATGTAATGACAAAAAAAGGT
Source organism: Sequoia sempervirens (assembly GCA_007258455.2). Classification (NCBI taxonomy): domain Eukaryota; kingdom Viridiplantae; phylum Streptophyta; class Pinopsida; order Cupressales; family Cupressaceae; genus Sequoia; species Sequoia sempervirens. The sequence goes on along the minus strand of VDFB02018296.1, from coordinate 7,369,437 downwards.
CCCCCTAACTTGGCCTTGATTCAATGTTGCAATATGCCTAACATATTCACATTAGGTCTTGGGCCCTTGTGAATTAAATGAACTTAATGGTAACTTGCTAAAGTGTTGTGAAGTATTTTAACTCACTTTCACACTTTTATAAGGTATTATTAATTAATTACACCTAAATAACATCTTTTTGACCTTAACCTTGCCTTATTTGAAGTGTTGTAAAGTCTTGTAACACACTTTCACACTTTTCTAGGATTTTCATTAATAATTGAGCTATCTTATGCTTTAATTGGCCCTATTTTGCATCCACATGCCCCATTTAATGCATCTTTTCAAGGATAATCCTGACATAAATCATTACCCAATCATAATTCAAGTGTTTCAAGATTGAATGGCCCAGATTTAGTGATCTGAGACTCATTCATCACCTTGGTCGAATGAGTCCCACGTATATTTTTAGGTCTCAAACCTGGTTTAACACATTTCCAAGTATTGTTAAAAATGGTCCCAAAATTCATGCCTAGCGGGTCTCATTCGCCACCTTGGTGAATGAGTCTCGTGTGGCCGAAAATAAAAATCAATTCAAAATTTTGGCAAGATTTTATTCTCCTAGATCTGATGTCGGCTTGTAGTGTTGTAATTTCTAGAATTCTTGCATAATTGAGTATAAATAAAAGGTTCTTGCATTCATTTTCACCTAATACTTTTGTGAGAGCATTCATAATAGCAAGTTTGAGTTCACAAGAGAATTCAAGCACTTTCAAGAGTCGATTATCAAGTATTTTAGAGCAGCATTCAAGCATCAATCATCATGTCAAAGATTTCATGCATCATGTTTTTCATTGTGCTAACAATTATGATGTAGGGTTTTGTGATTCAAACAAGTGTTTCATCCAAGATCAACATCATTCAAGCTAGAGTCAAGGTATACATCCATTGGATCCATCTCGAGCATAAGTGTCATTTGTTCATTCATCATTCTCTATTCCTATTTGATTTCATTCCAAGGATTGATTTTCAAAATGGGGTTTGACCAAGGAAAACCCCTATCCACTAACCCAACAACATTTTCCCCTCTCCTTTGTGTGTGATTTGCAGGTCTAGGTTGTAAATTTCCTAAGGAGAAAGACTGGAGGAAAGTTGTCAAAAAATTCAAAGTTGTCAAAGTTGTCATTAAGCCTTGGAGATCCTTGGAGAACACCTACAGGTTGCAAATCAGGGTTTCAGATCTGGAAATCACTTAGGAAAGACAACATAAATAGAGAAGAGTAGGATCAAACTTTGAAGCTTCATAAAAGCCCAAATAGACTCATTCGCCACTTCTGGCGAATGAGTCCTAGTTCCAGTCAAAATTCAGATTTTTTAAGATTCTGATACCCTTTTGGTAGATTCTTGCTCTTGCAGAGTTTTCTAGAATCTAGACTAATTCATCCAGGTTGGTGAATGAGTTCCAATCAACATTAAAGTCAAAATTTCCAGTGTTTCAGACCTCCATTCAGTCATCTCCAAATTCCTAGGTGCACACCTTCCTTTCTATAGCTTTCTGTGTTGTTTCATTCACATTTCTAGGTCATTTAATAGGTCATTACATTGAATTAGGGTTTAGTATGGCATTTTGCATTTCATTTTCATTTTTAAGTATTAACTTAGTGGTGAACCCCTTATTAGTTTGCACTCATCCACTAGGATTTCCCTCTTGTAAGATCTATTTCTCCTTTGCATTGAGATCTCAAGGGTTATCCTTGAATGAAATTAGAAAAGTGGTTGTGCTCTATGTCCTAAAACCATATGATAGCACCATACCAAATTTTTCACCATTTAATTTTGGTGAACCCGACATGAACCACAACAAAAGTTGAACTCTTCCATGGAAATTATCATTCGACCTCCTATTGTGATTAACTTGGATGATGGTGAGCAAGTTTCTAAAATTGACGAAGAAGTGCATAATGAATTGAACGTACTATTTTCCTCTTCTATGAGCTTAAATGACAATTTTCCTAAAAAAAGTGTTGAACCTAGTGCTGGTCCTGGTTCGGCACTTGCTATTTTCCCTTTAGCTAGTTTTCTGCCCTCAATATATAATGAACATGATTGGGATGCAAACGATATGCTTGAGGTTGACTCGCAAGTGTCTTACTAGTCTTTTGATTATTTCTTTTTCTTTTTCTTTTACGTGATTGCATGTGCGTGATGTGATCTCCTGTGATGTTCTATTTGATGTCTCTCTCTTTGTGACATTCCTCTATTTGTACCTTCATTCTTCTCTATGTTGTAAATCTTTTATCCTTTCCAATTTTATCTTTTTCATTTTTCTTGTGTTTTCCTTTTGGGAATGACGCAAGGTGTTGAGACATTCATGTCTCTTCCATGTTAACCCAAAAGGATTTCCCTTTGCTTGTTATTTATCTCTTTTTCATTTTTCTTGTGTTTTCCTTTTAGGGATGATGCAAGTCGTCAAGACATTCATGTTTCTTCCATGTTGACCCAAAAAAAAATTATTTATTTTCACTCTCTTTGTGTCATTCTTCTAGTTCTATGTGTATTTGGGGAATGATGATAGTTATGAGCTCTCTAAAAACATTGTAGCAAGAACATACTGATCCCAAATCCATAGATGCCTTACATGTGTTTGGAGGTTCATTCATTTTCTTTTGCATGACGTAGCTTTACTTGGAATCATATGACTTGGCATAGGGCTTTCCTAGTTAGCTCTTGTGCCTTCTTTTCTATTAGCATTTTTCATTTGCTACTTTAAAGTAATTGCTCATAGTATCGCGTTTAGTAATTACTTTAAAGTGGGAGCATACATTGGCATTACTCTTCTTTTTCCTTTTTTTTCATGGTTCATGGTGCAGTCCTCTTACTTTATACGATGTGTTTCTCGCTTTGTGGATGACATTGGATGTGATGTCCTTTAGTAGCATGATCTCTCTCAACATATTACATTCCTCTTAGTGGCTTGATGCGACACACTGCATCCCCTAAGTTGTGAATCTTCTATTCTTTGATTGGTCCTTTCTTGGAGACATTAGGCACAATGTTCCCTAAGTAAAGACCTTGCATGAACTAAGCAAGACTCCTTTGAACGTTCTTTACATTTTACATTTTGGATTTTTGCAATTATATGGCCACCTTGCATAACACATCTTGCATGCCTATGGAACCATCTTGTTTGTTAATGAGTTCCAAGCATATGAAGCTTTGCTTGTCTCATGAAGCTCAATTTTTTTTTTTTGGCGTGGCGCCTTATTAAAGTTATTAGGAGGTATAACTTTGGTCATATGGTTTGATAGGAAGTCAAACAAGGGAATGAATTTCCTTTAGCAAGTCGTGTGTGTGTGAGAGCATACTACCAATGAGTGTATGTTTCTCACCTTCATGGACTTCTCACCTAGCAAACAACCTGAAATTCTATTGCCTCAGAGTGAGTATACATTTTTTAGAAAAAGAACCTAGATCTAATCCACATCGTGTTGGACAAATGGGCGAAGCTTGATCTGCCCCTTTTCTTTTTCATGTTATTTCATTTTCTTTATGTCTTTGATAGTGCATGCTTGTGCCTTGGTTTTTATCTTTATATCATTTTCATGTGAGTTCTTTTGTGCTTATGTTGGATTGTCATAGGACCTTGGTCCTGGGGGCTTGTGCAACCTTCTTGATCATAAATTCCCTATATTACTAGCATTGGTGCATTTGAACCCCTCTTGATCATGGTTGTCTTATCTTGCTATAATTGTTGCATTTGGTCTACTTTAGTGAGTTGGAAGCAAGTTCCTCCTCTCACTAAAGTGGGAGCTAGATGTGATGATGGAAAAAGGTCCCCCTAACTTGGCCTTGATTTAATGTTGCAATATGCCTAACATATTCACATTAGGTCTTGGGACCTTGTGAATTAAATGAGCTTAATGGTACCTTGCTAAAGTGTTGTAACTCACTTTCACACTTTTCTAAGGTCTTATTAATTAATTGCAAATAAATAACCTCTTTTTGACCTTAACCTTGCCTTATTTGAAGTGTTGTAACACACTTTTACACTTTTCTAGGATTTTCATTAATGATTGAGATCTCTTATGCTTTAATTGGCCCTATTTTACATCCAAAAGCCCCATTTAATGCATCTTTTCGAGGATAATCCTGACACAAATCATTACCCAATCATAATTCAGGTGTTTCAAGCTTGAATGACCTAGATTTAGTGATATGGGACTCATTCACCACCTTGGGCGAATGAGTCCCACCTAGATTTCTAGGTCTCAAACCTAGTTTAACACATTTCTAAGTACTTTTAAAAATAATCCCAAAATTTATGCCTGGTGGGACTAATTCGCCACCTTGGGTGAATGAGTCTCGTGTGGCCCAAAATTAAAATTAATTCAAATTTATGGTGGGATTTTATTCTCCTAGATCTGATGTTAGCTTGTAGTGTTGTAATTTTGAGAATTCTTGCATAATTGAGTATAAATACAAGTTTTTTGCATTCATTTTTACCTAAGACTTTTTTGAGAGCATTCATAATAGCAAGTTTGAGTTCACAAGAGCATTCAAGTGCCTTCAAGAGTAGATTATCAAGCATTTTAGAGTAGCATTCAAGCATCAATCATCATGTCAAAGACTTCATGCATCATGTTTTTTATTGTGCTAACAATTGTGATGTAGGGTTTTGTGATTCAAACAAGTTTTTCATCCAAGATCAATATCATTCAAGCTAGAGTCAAGGTCTACATCCATTAGAGCCATCTCAAGCATAATTGTAGCACTTTATTGCAAGGGTTTGGTGAGTTGCAACATTGTCATTCGTTCATTCATCATTCTCTATTCCTATTTGATTTCATTCCAAGGACTGATTTACAAAATGGAGTTTGACCAAGGAAAACCCCTATCCACTAACCCAACAACATTTTTCCCTCTCCTTTGTGTGTGATTTGTAGGTTTAGGTTGCATATTTCCTATGGAGGAAGATTGGAGGAAATTTTTCAAAACATTCAAAGTTATCAAAGTTGTCATTAAGCCTTGGAGAGCCTTGGAGAACACCTACATGTTACAAACCAGGGTTTCAAATCTAGAAATCACTCAGAAAGACAAGGAAGACAGAGAAGAGCAAGATCAGAATTTGAAGCTTCAGAAAAACCTAACTGGACTAATTCACCACTTCCTCGCCAAACTGGACACTGCACTGATTTTTTCTAACTAAATATTCATTTTCAGGCACCTATAGCGGCTAAACCATGAGGAATTTGAAGATGATGTTGTTGGGAATAGGATTCCATTTAATCGCAATCCTAAACATTATTTATTTCATGTATCTCCTAAGTCCTTGGAATGTGTTCATCAACACTAGGATTAGGAAGAGATTAATATTTGATGAAATAATTAAGTTAATTGACATTTGTAATTAATTCTAAATGTTAGGAGCATGTGAGACGTCCATTATGAGTTCCTAAATAATAGGGGCACATGGGATGCCCATATGGTAGGTGACACTCACCTTGAGTTCAATTAACTATTCAGAGTAAGAGATAACACTTCTGAATGCATGTAAAGATCCTAGGAGAACTAGGGTTTGATGTTTGCATGCATGAAGTTCAGTTTAGTTTAGTTTAGTTTAGATTAGTTTAGTTCAGTTCAGAATCAGTTTATTTTAGTTTAGTTTAGTTTAGTTTAGTTTAGTTTAGTTCAGTTATGGTTCAGTTATCTTCAGTTAGTTTTAGTTGAATGCTTGTTGACTTCAGTTAACTTGGAATGCATGGCTAATGACTTGAGTTGCATGTTAGATAAGAAGGACTACCTCCAGTTAATAGGGGATGACCATTCTTGCATGAATGGTGTTGAGAAATGTTTTAGTTAACAAGAAATGACTTGGACCCAACTTGGGCGCCCAAGTTGGCTTCTTGGAATTAACTCCTTCGCATGTTGAGATATTTTAGAAGGCTAAGTTAAGTGGTACCTCTTTAGGGCGCCTACTTTGAGGATGAAGCCTTGAAGATGTTTACATAATAGAGGTTGAGTTGCTACTTCAGTTTGGGACGCCCAAATGCATGCATATGAGGATTTGACATTGTTCTTCACAACATAACTCTATTTGCATGAGATAGGGGTATGTGCAGGATCATCATGGAAAAAATAGGCCCTTAAGTGGCAAAATTTTTAGAAAAAATCAGATTTATAAAATCCTGGATTTCATAAATATTTGAATAAGCTATCTATATTATTTCAAAAATATGTAAATAACAGAACTTTGTAGAAAATTAAATGTAGTTTCTCTAAACTACTTGTGGTTTTTTTTAAACTCATTTGATGAAAATTTGAAATTTCAATGGAGTGGGTACTTAAATTAGGAAAAATAAGAGTGTAGGTGTTCATGACTACCCTAACCATAATAAAATAATAATATTTTTGTAAGATTTTAGATATAAGTAGAGTGACTCCATGCCCCCATGTGATGCATTTTTTTTGTAATTTTTTTCCAAGTAAATAATTAATTATGAATTTTTTATTACAACTTTTAAAAAATATAAAACATTGTATGTTTGACCACCTTAACTTAGTCAAAACTTCATGAAATCTAATTTTTTTTTAATCCTATAGAATGTGAAGCATAGAATGTGACCCATGTTTTGGATTCAAAAAATGTGATACAGTTTGAAAGCTATTGATGTTTTTCAATCAACCTATCAATCAAGACTTTAGTCCTAATTTGAATAGAAAATGAATAATAATTACTTATTAAATTAAAAGTAAAGCATAATTTATATCGATGGAAAGATGAGAATCTCCTTTAAAAACCTTTTTCGTTTCATCAATTTTGGGTAAGAAAATAGTCGTCAACCACATACCCTTCATATTGCCACTTTTTGGCCCATCATGATCCTGCACATACCCATAGGCGTAACTTTTAGGGATAGGGCTTGAGCATTGTAATTGTAACTCAGTTGGAGTTTACAAAGTTAATCAAAGCCTATTTATCTCAAGCAAGTTGAAGAGAGTTGGTATCAGTTTTATTGCAGGTTGTGAAGAAGTTTTGGTGAAGGAAAAAGAGGCATTCTCAAGCAAGAATTGGAGCTATTGTAATCTACTTTAGAGATTGAATAATAGAATAATTCTTGGTGGAGTTTTTTTCCCCGAAAGGGTTTCTCCATGGTACATGCTTTTGCAATCTCTCTAATATCCTATCTACTTCTATCAACTTTTGTCTACATTCTACAAATAGTAAAATGGATTAATCAAGATAATCACCCACAAAGAATATGTAACAAAGGAAAAAGCTTATTTAAAATAGAAATATTAAAGTTTTACAAAGTATTAAGCTAAGAAAACACCTCAATTTTAAACAGATGCAAACTAGTGATTTGTGACATTTTGTTTGTAGATTCTAAATATAAAATTTTCAAAAATTTTGGAATCAGAATGCACTTCTTTTTCCATCTCCTTCAAAAACTAGTTTTTTCAATAAACACCATTTTAAAGGAGTGATGCTCATCGTATACAACATAAGTTTTTCATGCAGTTGATAATTTTATTTTTTAAACTTAATCGCCAACCAACATCTTGGTTTCTATAGTAATTTTATTGAATATTTTTTCCTTTAATCATGTTTCAACTGCAAACCAATTTCATAATCTGCATATAGGCAGCATCAGAGAAAATCGACGCATCGTAAATTCAATTTTTTTTGGATCAAGGACTTCAATATCTAGTGTAATCATATTTTTCTAATTTTTTTTTGATAATCTACTTCATTTTTCCTCAAGTGTGTAGAATGAGAGCTTGATTTTTGGTGAAAACTTACATCTTACAAGAAAAAAAAAGAAAATATAATAATAAAATTAAATTTATTTAAAATTATAAATTTTGAGAAGCTTATAATAAGGAATACATACTTACAAAAAATGAATTTTAAATGAATTCATTTGATCCCCCAAAAGGTAAATCAAAAGTGGTTTTTATCAACATTTTGATAGGTGTAAAGGGGACTCTGTTGTAGGTATGGTTTAAAACTAGTAGGATTCTATCCAAGGGGGTTTGATCTAAGGTAGTTTGATCAAACCCTCTTCAATTGAATCCTTTTAAATGGAACTTTTGTGCTCCTCGCAGATACATGCATCAAGCCTCCGGGAATGTGACCTTTCTTTTGCCTGCTGTGTCAGCTTCATTACCGCATTTCATTCTCAGGCTCTATTTTGGTGTATGTCAAGGATGATCAATGAGCCTTAGAAAAAGTCATCTTGAAGTGACTCATGCTTTTATGCTTACTCAAATCTTTCAAGGCTTTTGTGGGCCTTCAAGGGTTCCTAGCTTATTTTCTCTTTACTTTGTGAACTAACATTCTTGAGAGGTGTATGGGTCAGCTCTCTATCTAGCTACCCTCATGTAGATTCCCTATCCCTTCGGGTTGTTCGCACAACCTTCATCCAATACCCTTCCCACTTCAGCTGGACCTAATTTCTCTCTGATTCCTTATTTACGCTAACTTTAGAATGTATTACTGTCATTCACCAGAGGGACTCTCAGCTTTCCCACTATTGGCTATTTTCAACTGGTTCAACTAACTCTGGTACTACCTATTTATCATTAATGAGGTATTTAATGCACTAGGGCTCCATAAATAGCTCCTCGATTCGAGCTTACTACTTACTTTTCCAATTGTTCAGAAGCGAGTCAGAGATCATCCGCCAACACCGTCATCGTCCTCGTCGAGCTCCATCATCACTTTAAAGCCTTTGTTAGCTGTTGGTTCGTTCATCTCCATTGGGATTAATAGGTTGGTTCTCTGTTGCACGCCCTATTTCAATTTTTCCTTGATTTCACTATAAAATTAATAAATTTGAACCAAGAAAACTTGATAAATAACTAGAACAGACCTAGGTGTACAAAACCCACTTCTTAGAATTTTAAAACTTGGGAAAATCATCTCATTGGCCACTTGCGGAACTTGATGTCCCAGGGCCATTCTTTAACCATGGCCTTCATCCCATGTGGGCTTGCACCCTCGCCATCACCATCACTGATTTTGAAAATGAATTAAACTTGACAACGACAATCTCTTATTCCGAGTCCGCCCTCACGGGAGGGCTCCCCTCCTTGACTACCCCGAACTTAGCTTAAATTCACAAAATGAAGTGGGGAGCCATCAACCCTCTCGAGTCCCCAGGCATGGATTTCTGCCCATAAAATGCCCTTTGGCTTTGACGTTACAAATGGCTAATCAAGCATGGCCTCCTGATAGTCAGTTCCTTCCCATATTATTGCCCATCGAACCAAACAACTAAATTCCTAACCCATTGTGGGAAGAACCTCGCAAACTTCTACTTTCAGAGTTTCGTTTGGCTTTCACAGTTTTAAATGGATTTTACAACCCGTCTCCCCGCATGGCAGACTCCGCCCTTGCCTCCGCGAAATTCCACCAGTGTTTCGCTGATGTATGAATGACTATCCAAAACTAAAAAAATTTGCATACTGACCTTCCACACTATGGGTTTCGAGCCCGCCACTTTTGTCTGAGCCCAAAATCCAAAATATTTAAATGTTGAGCCCTCCGCAAACCATCTCCTCTAGGTTGCCGCTAGCAGAGCTTCATCTTGGACAAGTCGTTCCCAAACAGAAAACGATTCTCGTTGGCCCGCTATGCGAGACCCGGCCTCCCCATCTCTGTTGGACTTACCGATGATAAGCGAATGATGCCTTGAGTCCTCCGTAGAGCCGATGTCGTAGGTTCCTCCTGTCGAACAACCGTCTAACCTTCACCATTCCAAATGCCTGTGACCTAACGTCTCCCCATGTCATCCGACCCAAAAAAACCCGAGCTCAAAGTGAACTACGATGCTGCCTCCTAAAGCTGCGGGTCCGGCATAGCGGAACTCCACCTTGCCAATGTCATTTCAACGACAAACCCCAAATAGCCAGGCAACTTGTTGCACCCAAGTGCCTAAAAGAAGACCTTAACGCCTCCAAACTTCAAAATGACCTCGACCCACATGCCAAAATGGCTCCTCCTCCTCAATGGACCCCACACAATGACCAAACCTTAAGGCGGGTTGGGATGGACGAGCCGTCGTGCCTTGATTTTCATCCCTCCTATAGCTACTTCAAAACAACCACCAGCCTAGGGAAGTTCGCACCCTTGGGCCCGAATCGCTATAACTCCCTCTTGTGAAAGGTTGATGTCAATCTTAAAGAGATGTTAGGATTCTTAAGTGATAAATTATCTTATCTAACATCATTTTGCAGGATTTTGGCTAGCTTTCCCATTGTTTCCATAATTGAATGTGCTTACTGCTCTATCGCTTGCAGGATATATGGAACTAGGTGCAGGATCTTCGGAGGCAGCCATGGAGAAAGACAAGGGAAAGAAGTCAGCCAAAGAATCTCGGGGAAAAGAGGTTAAAGATCAAATGAAGTACAAGTTCCAAGGGGAACCCCTCAACTCCAAGGTCACCACAGCTTGGAAGGAGGTATAAGATACAAATATCAGGCACATAGATATTGATGAATTCAAGCAAAGGGTCTAGATCAACCCCACAATAGGAAATGCAAGAAAGATTAGAAGCAGTGGGTTGGCCAAAGCTATTGGTTTCCCGCCCACTCTCGTCACTCCCGAGCTCGTAATGACCTACATGGAGGCATATTAGCTAGAGTCTAGAACATTAGTGGATAGAGATGGGAATTTTTCAGCTGATTTGTCTGCCAAATCAATAGGGAAGGCATCTCATATTAAAACATATATTTTTGGACCTTATAGACTACTCTTGCACTTCTAGGGTTTTTCACCTAAAAGGAGAGAGATAGGTCCAAAACTGCTATTGATTCACTCAAATTAGGATGTATTCAATGTTACCTAGGATAGATAAAGTAAACTAAATGCAATTGACTAATCTAAATGACTAAAAATGAATGCAAAACTAAGACTTATGCTTTGTTTGATAACATAGTGTTGTTTGCAAAAGGTTAAAATAATGAACAAAATGCAACTTTTCACCAAACAGAAAGTTGTTTCTAATAATCTGTGCACCTGGAAAGTTGTAGAGGACTGAAGAACAATCTGAAAAGTTGATGAAATCTGAACTTGGGTTGACTGGGACTCATTCGCCACCTTGGGCGAATCAGTCACAGATCAGGACTTTTCTGCACAGACCCTGTTTTCTGACAGCTAGGGATCTGAAACTACATCTGACTCAAATATGAATCTTAGGGTAGAATCATTCACCATGCATGGTGAATGAGTCCTCATTCCTATTTCTACAATCTCAAAACTGAGATCTGTACCTTGACACCTGCACAACAATTTTTGACGGAAACCCAATTCTGGATCTCAGAAAATTACTACAAAACAGTTTAAAAGAGTTGATCTAATGGGGGATTTTCCTTAGTCAAACCCCTAGATAGGTAATTAAACCTTGAATAGAGAAAAATTTGCAGAAACCCTAGCCTTAGATGTGTTAAAGACTAGGAAAAGATGAAATGTAAGAAGGGCCCTATTCTATTGCTCTAGAACAAGACATGCAAGAGTGATTGAAATGATGCAAGATCTCAATCCTAAAAACCTTACAACACATGAAACATAGGAATAAAATGACATGAAAATGCTAAAATAACACAATGCAAACCATAATTTGAAGATAGAGTGAAAATGGAAGATGGAATCAAGGGTATGTGTAGGATCATCATGGAAAAAATAGGTCCTTAAGTGGCAAAAAAATCAGAAAAATCAGAGTTAGGAAACTTGACATAAAATTTTGAATAATTTATCTATATTATTTCAAGAATATATAAGAATAGAATATGTAGCAAATTGAATGTAGTTTCTAAACTACTAGGTTTGTTTAAAAAAAAAATATCTATTTGGTGAAAATTTGAAATTTCAATGCAGTGGTACTTAAATTTTAGGGAAAAAATAAGAAGTAGGTGTTTGTCTAACCACCCTAACCACAATAAAATGATAATATTTTTTTATAATATTTTAGATATAAGTAGAGGACTCATGCCTCATGTGATGCATACTTTTTGTAATTTTTTTTCTGCTAAATAATTAATTATGAATTCTTATTTTCATAAAATTTTATAAAAAATATAAAATGTGTAAGGTCCGAATCACCTTAACTCTTGGCCAAAACTCTGAAATCTATTTTTCTTTTTAATCTTATAGTATGTGAAGAATAGAATGTGATGCATGTTTTGGATTCAAAAAATGTGATACTGTTTGAAAGCTATAGATGTTTTTCAATCAGCCTAACAATCAACACTTTAGTCATAATTTGAATAGAAAATGAATAATAATTACTTATTAAATTCAAAGTAAAGCATAATTTATATCGAGGAAAAATTTGGAGTCTCCTTTAAAAACCCTTTTTGTTTCATCAATTTTGGTTAAAAAAATAGACATCAGCCACAAACCCATCATATTGCCACTTTTTGGCCCATCATGATTCTGCACATACCCTCAATAGGAAACCAAGTCACTAGGCATGATTTGGTGGCTAGTTGCACCTCTTCACACTAGATTTCTTCATGATTCACCATAGGAATCCATCATCAACCCTTTTCAATGTTGGATCTTGACAATAAAAGTGAGCTTCAAGACCTGCAAAAACCCTAGTTTGTTGCCCTAAAACTTCAACTTTTGCTAATGAAACTTGTTGTAGAAGACTTTTCCCTAAAAGTTGTTCTTGAGAGATGATAAAAAATGATAGATGTTAAAAGGATGTGTGAAATGACTTCAAATGAGTATTTATAAGCAACAACACCTTATTTTCCCATTAATTAGACCTAAGAGGCCGACATTCATTAAAAATAAAAGTTAAATTAATTAAATTCTGACTTAATTTTGAATTTTCCCTCAAAGGGGACTCATTCGCCACCCTTGGCGAATGGGTCCCACCAGAGGTGACTCATTCGCCCAAGGTGGCAAATGGGTCCCACTACTGTTGTTTGAAGGTGGGTTGTTAGGGTATGATGTCATTAAATGTTTTTTGTCAGGTTTTATGTGATTTCTCCAAGCAGACAGGCCAAACGTAAAGCCAGCCTGCTAGCTCGTCCATAGGTAGATATTTTGAGGCTAAAATTGAGCAAATGGGTGAATATGTAGTTGAAGAGTTCAAGAAGGTTAAAATCAACTTGTCAGCCTTTGAGCTGCTTAAGGTTCCTGCAGTTAGGAATGCCTTCTTTACGGTAATTAATGGAACCCTTTCCCCCAAGGAAACACAAGAGGTACCCACCAAGATGGTCACCTTCGAAGAGCCACCACACGAACCAGTAATCCAAGAAATTCTAGGAAAGAAGGACGCTCATCCAAATCAGAAAACTAGGAAATAACCTGTCAAGGAGAAAAATCAAGCGCAATCTAAGGAAAAGACAAATGAAAAGGACAAGGGTCAAGTGGCCTAGGTTGATGCACCTATGGGTCTCTTCCAAGGAAGGTTCAAAACGCCACCATTCCTGACCACTATCATTATATTTGGGAAGAACCTACTCAATTGTTTGATTGACTCTGAATCATCAACCAATGTCATGCCTTTGGTTGTATGCAAGGCTCTTGGGATTTCCCCCATAGCTTCAAGAAGAAAAGTAACTTAGTTGGACAAAACGGAGGTAAACATCATCAGAGAAATCAACTGTATCCCCATATAGATTGTTTTAGACCTGATGGTGCAACAAGTTATTGACATCCAGGTTGCAGATATTCTGGACACATACAGAATAATCTTGGGTCAATACTTCACCCGAGCATTGAATGGATATGCCACAACAGATTTCTCTCACATATGGTTTCCATGGAAGGGGCTGCCAAATCAGATCCGCATCAACCAAGAACCCTACATGAAATTCATGATCACAGAATATAACAACACCAATGAGGTGTTGTTTGCTGAAACAAAATAGGGAAATTATTGCCCCATGAATTATCATGGAGAATCAAAGTTTCCAAAAGAAGAGGTAGTTGATGAGGTCCTCTTGGTACTATGCAGTCCTCCGGACAATCTAGTCTACATGCCCTAGAGCACAAAAATGTTAGTGGAATCAGAAGATGATGAGTCCTACAAAGATGGTAGTTTAGGACTACTAGACAGATTCCAAGGCTTCATGGAGAAATGCATACAAGATCAGCTCAGCCTGGGGGCAAGGGTGAATTTTTAGGAGCTCCTGCTGCCTAGTTGGTGTTAGGTTCATAACGTCACCGACTTAGAATTTGAGTGCTTCTTGTGTCAAACAATAGTAGAGAACATCAAAGGACAAGCCATATCTCAAAAGGAGTCACCAGTTGGACAGCTTGCCATCAACCATAATGAGTCAGTTCTCATTCTAGAAATGATAGATGTGAACTAGCAACCAAGGAAGGGCACACACATGATTGGCCTGGAGGTCAAAGATCCCTCCAAGTTATGGATGTTACGCTTCGATGGATCCAAGTCCAAATAGGGAGCTGGAGCTAGATTCAAACTCATCAGCCCTATGGGTAAGAATCACTTTGTTGCCTAGATCAACTTTAGTTTTATTTCACCAATAATGTAGCAGAATATGAAGCGTTAGTTCATGGTCTTTTAATTGCTATGAGAAAGAAGGTCAAAATGTTGCAAGTTTTTGTGTGACTCAAAATTGGTCGTAAAACAGGCACAAGAAAACTATACTCTTGTCATGATAGAAGGTTGGAAAATTATAGGCATAGAGTTTGGGATCTTTTAGAAATCCTAGATGCCTTTAATATCTAGCTAATCCCTCGCTCCCAAAACCATATTGCTGATGATTTGGCTCAAGTTGCCAGCACTTTGCAACTCCTCTCTGGGTATGTGTAGGATCATGATGGGCCAAAAAGTGGCAATATGATGGGTATTTGTAGGGAATGTGGCTAACGACTTTTTTTTAACCCAAAATTGATGAAACGAAAAGGGTTTTAAAGGAGATTCTTAGCTTTCCACCAATATAAATTATGCTTTACTTTGAATTTAATAAATTATTATTTATTTTCTATTGAATTATGACTAAAGCCCTAATTGATAGGTTTTTGATTGAAAAACATCTATAGCTTTCAAAGCGATTATCACATTTTAAAATTAAAGATGTATCACATTCTATACTTCCTACTATAGAGATAAAAAATGAATTTCATGAAGTTTTGACCAAGTTAAGGTGGTAAGGCATACGAGTTTTATATTTTTTAAAATTTGTAACAAAAAATTAATAATTAATTATTTACTTGGAAAAAAATTACAAAAAAATATGCATCACATCTGGACACCAGTCCTCTACTTATATATAAAATTATTATAAAAAGTACTATCATTTTGTCACATGGTTAGGGTGCTTTAGACCAACACTACTTCTTATTTTTTACACAAGTTTGGTATAATGCATTGAAATTCAAATTTTCACAAATATATTTTTATTTTTAAAATAAACACAATAGTTTAGAAACTTCCATTCAGGTTGCCTCTGATTCTATTCTTACATATTTTTTGAAATAATATGGATAACTTATTCAAATTTTTTATGTCAATTTACTAACTACGAGGATTTTCTAAAGTTTTGCCACATAAAGGGCTTGTTCTTTCCCATGATGATCCTACACATACCTCTTTGTCAGGCCTCAAGAGATTCATTTTTGAGTGACTCACTTATCATACTAGACAATGTCACTCATCTTCAGGTGTTCAATGATGATAAGCATATCCTTGAATTTATCACTAGTTCCGTTGTGTTTGCGACCCAAATAATTGATGAAAATGAGCTTGAAGAAGCTGAATTGGATATAAAAGTTCATCAACATTAAAACGATACCATCCATAGGGTATGGTCCGACAAATATTAGGCCTAGATCAGATACAGGATAGATTAGCGGGCAAAGAAAACTCCATCATGGAAATCAATGCGCTCCTTAACCTCAAGGGACACATGGGAGGTTAAAAATATGTTTATTGGTAAATTTTGTATGTTAGAAGAAAGAAAAGGAATTCTTGATGCCTTGTGGAAGTATCATGATGTGGTGGCATAGAGCTATGAAGATTTAAAGACATATGATACCTCCATTATACTTTCATTCTCTTGGTGATCTCATTCTTCATGAAACATCCATCAATACTATGGAGCTACATCATTTATAAAAGAAGTATAAAAGTTACTGTTAGATAGAATCATCTTTCCTGTTAGACACTCCACATGGGTAGCCAACTTGGTCATAGTAAGGAAGAAGAATGGAGAAATCAGATTGTGTGTGGACTTACACAACCTAAATAGAGCTTCAGAGAAAGACAATTATCCCGTTCCCTCATTGGATGAGGTATTGTAGATTGTTAATGGAACACAAATGATGTCCTTCCTCGTGGATACTCTGATACAATCAAGTGATGGTGCAATATGAAGATCAACACAAGACAACATTCACCACTAAGTGGGGAACCTTTTCATATAGGAGGATGGCATTCGGGCTCATCAACACCGGTGCCACTTTCCAGCATGTGATGGACATAGCCTTCAAAGATGTGATCAAAAAGTGCATAATCATCTACATGGATGATTTGACCATGTTTTCAAAGAAGCGAAGTGATCATGTCTCTGATCTATGCAAGGTTTTTCAGAGGTGTAGATAATTCGAGGTTTCCCTTAACCCAAAGAAATTCATCTTCGAGATCATTGAAGGAAAGCTCCTCGGGCATGTTATATATAAAAAAGGAATCTCTATAGACCCTGAGTGCATTCAGTCCCTCTTGAAGATTTAGCTGGCAGGTAGCAAGAAAGAGTTGAAATATTTCTTCAAAAAGATAAATTTTGTTAGAAAATTCATCACGGGCTTTGCTGAGATTGTTAAACCACTCAATGCAATGCTAAAGCAAGATGCTAAGATTGAGTGGACCCCAAAAGAAAATAAGGCCTTTGAAGAAATCAAGAAAGCTATTGTTGAGCCACTCGTGCTTGTTAGCCTTGATTATCTGAAGTCGTTCTACATTTACTCATTTGCTTCAGATCATTCATGTGCCAGCATTTTAAACCTAAAGGACAATGAAGGAAATGAGCACCTGATCGCCTTCATGAGTTCCCCCTTGAAAGATGTTGAACTAAGGTATCACAATATGGAAAAGAAAGCATACGCTCTTGTTAGAGGAGTTAAGAAGTTCAAACATTACATCCTGCGAAACAAGGTCTTTGCCATTGTCGTGGATCCAATAGTGAAGACATTGCTGATGCAAAATGAGCTAGGAGAATGAAGAGAAAAATGGGTCACCCTACTACAAGAATATGACATGGAGATTCAGCCGATGAAATTAGTAAGAGGACAAGCCCTCACCCAAACGATAGCTGAAACAACAACTGAATTAGGACCCGAACTCATGGTTCAATAGTATCAGCTCAAGGATGTTTTCCCAGGGGAATGGTATGATGACATTTTCTTCTACTTACTGAACAACAAGTGCCCATATTGCTTACAGGGAGTTCAAAAGCGTGCCCTTAGACTGAAAAGAAGCAATTACATGCTGCAAGTATCTATCCTTTACAAAAGAAATCATGAGGGAGTATACCTTTAGTGCCTCGGAGAAGAAGTAGAACACGTGCTAAAGGAATTGCATGATAAGTTTGGTACCAGACATGGCTCAGGTCCTTCTACTACTCATCAAATCCTACGAACAAGTTACTATTGGCTGATTGTCTTCAAGGATGCTCATAACCATGTCCACACGTGTCATGTCTGCCAGACTGCTGTAACCAAAGAAAGGAACGTTGTTTTCCTGTTTCAACTAGTCTTGGAGGTAAGGCCATTTGTGCAATGGGCTCTCATTTTCATTGGTCCTGTAAGCCCACCATCTTCTACAAGACACAAGTACATTCTAATTGTCTCTAATTATTGTACTAGATGGATAAAAGCTATTGCTTGTAGGCAATGTACAACAGAGGTAGTTAACTTTCTTGAAAATTTTATTATAGATCATTTTGGTTGTGCGTATGCGTTAGTGTTTGATAATGGTACAACCTTTGCTTCACTTAAATTCACTAGTTGGGCCTTCGATTACGGTATTTCCCTTAAGTTTTTATCCAACTACTATCCTCAAGGAAATGGCTTGGCTGAATCTACCAACAAAAACCTGATTATTGTCATAAAAAAGTTGCTTGACAAGAATCCCAAGGACTAGCATAACCAAATCCGCTTTTCCATTTGGGAAAACCGCAAACACCATAAGGCTTCCTTGAGTGATTCCCTGTTTCACCTTATTTACGGCTTGGAGCCAATATTACCAATTCACTTGAAAATCCCCACCCTTCAATTCATCAATGCCATCTACGAAGAAGGAGATTGAAGAGAAACTCACTTAGTTGAGCTGCTATACTTAGAAGAAGTGTGTGACTGTGCCATTGAAATTTTTTCCAAAGACCAAGGTGTAGTCAAAAGGTGGTTCAATCGATGAGACAAAGTCAAGTCCTTTAGAATTGCTAATATAGTCTTATACTGGGACAAAGCCCAAGAGAGGATAGGGGGGCATGACAAATTCGACAAACTATGGCTTGGACCCTTTCAGATTGTTGAAATCCTAGAAGATAATGCTTTCTACCTCAAGACCCTAATTGGTGAAGATGTCTCATTTCCTGTCAACGGGAAACACCTAAAGCATTATTTCCAAGCTTGAGTACTCCCTGAGCTGCTCATGTAAATACCTATATATAGGTTAGTTTAGTTTTCTTTTGGCTTTCATTTGTCCTGTTTCTTTGCATTGCTTTTTTTTTGTTCGTTTCCTAGCCTTTTTGCCTTACTGAGGGTGTCTCTTTGATCCTAATGTGGTGGTTGTGCTCACTCAATGAACAGTTCACTTTGCTACCCACTCTTAGTGTTCTTTGGATAATTATTCACTCTTAATCATTGGCCTCTGATTGCTGATATGGAGCAGTTTCCTTATTTGAACTCATGCTTGACTTAGAACTCAACCCTGTATTGAATCCTTTCACGCTCATTTCGGATCCTGCATGAAATACATTAATTTTCTCCACAGAACTATATAATGGTTATTATGAAAGCAAAGAAAGTAAAAAAACTTAAATGTACTTCACTGACCACTGTGGTTCCAAGGCCACTATAAGCTTCAATGCTTACACAGTTGAGCAAAAGAAGTAATATCAAAATAATATCAAGGGAAAGAAAGAAAATTTCAAAAATCAAGCAACTGTGTGGGTGTACAGACAACTCTATTGGGGCTATGGACGCCTGGCTGGCAGTAGAGCAACATTCATGGGATCACAACAAAACCTCCATCGAGGCTATGGATTCTTGACTGGCAGTGGGGCAATGTCCGGGTTAATTTTGGAGTCAAGATGATTAATACAGCTTATTTAGCTAGATTAGTAGCTATTGGTCATAGTCTCTAAGGAGGGAAAATGAATTCACTATTCACACACACTTCCGAGACACTTTTGTGATCTGATTAAGTTAAGTTTTTTGTTCTCTCTTGAGCCTCTTAGTTCACCTTTGTAAATAGGCTTCTAGTCTACGAAACTAGATATTTTAGGTTTTGAATGAACACTTATCCCTAGAACACTCAAGAGCGTTCTCTAGCAGAGTTGCCATTTGTTGTGCCCTCAACACAGACACCCCGTTCAGAATGTGGACTGTCTTTCTTTTTGCCTCATCGGGTCACCTTTGTCACCACCTCATTTTGTGTGCCCCTTTTTTTGTGTCCTCGATGATCAATGAGCTTTAGAGAAGTCATCTTGAAGTGACCATGTTTTTTCCCCCTCAAATTTTCAAGGCTTTAGGCCTTTCCAAAGTTCCCTTAGCTGTTTTCCTTTGCTCTTTAGAACTGGCTTCTTTGGAAAGGCGTGGGTTCACCCTATCGGGCTGCCCCATGTGGATTTTTGTAACCTCTTGGCCATTCTAGATAGCCTTCTTCCGACACCCTTCCACCCCATGGGACCCACCTCTCTGATCACTATTTTCATTACCGACCTTTTGAACGGCCATCGTCTAGCTGTCATCCGTCCACCTTACTTAGCCCTTCCCGTGACCATTTTCAAACTGGCTAACCACCAACCTCCAACACCATTGTACGATCATTAATGAGGTGCATTTAATGCACTAAAATCTTTAAGTAGATCGATTCGAGCTTAATATTTTCATCTCTGCTAGTTGTTCATAAGCTGAAGTCGAGATCATTTACAACACCGGGCCAGCCACACCACGAGCTCCATCACCGCTTTTAAAGCCTTGGTTAGCTATTACTTCTATCTATCCTCTATCGATTAACGGTTGGTTCTCGCCGCCAGTGTCTCTGCTTCAATTTTTCCTTGATTTTGCTATAAAATTGATAAATTTGAAGCAAGAAAACTTGATAAATAACTAGAACGAACCTAGGCACACAAAACCCACTTCTTAGAATTTTAAAACTTGGGAAAAATCATCTCATTGGTCGTTTGCAGAACTTGATGTCCCCACGACCATTCTTTAACCAGGGCCTCCGTCCCCTACGTGCCTGCACCCTTTCCGTCGCCATCACCGACTTTGAAAAATCACTAAATTAGAAAATGGTGATCTCCTATTCAATCCACCCTTGTGGGAGGGTTTCCATTCTTGGATCAGCTTTGAACTTCTAGCTTAAATTCACGGCAATGAAGTGGGAAGCTATCAATCTCTCCTGTCCCTAGACATGGATTTATGCCCACAAAATGCCATCCGGATTTTCTCAAGTACAAACAACTAATCAAGCATGGCTCTCAAAGTTCGTCTCACCCCATATCATTGCCCCGTCGAAATAAACACCGTGTCCTTGCACCCATTTCCCGGGTTTAGCCCTCCCATGGACTTCCACTTCGTAGTTTCTGCTTATTTCCATTTCAAACAAGCATTTACGTGCCCATCTCACCGGTACTGAGGGACTTCCACCCTTTGCTCCCCCATCCAAGCCGGGCCACAACACTTAAGAAGATGTGGTGAGCTCTCTCAAGGGACTTCTTTTTCCGGATATTTTTCCAAGTATGAACGCACTATCCAAAATGAAAAAATTGCATACCGGCTATTCTACACTCATGTTCCCAAAGCCTACCTATACAGTCTGACCGAGCCTAAAAGAAATACCTTAAACAGCAGCCCTCTACAGACCATCTCCTCTAGGTCACCGCTAGTGGAGCTTCCTCCTGGACCTGTCGTTCCCAAATAGAAAATGATTCCTGTTGGCCCTCTATGCAAGACTCGGCCTCTGCATTTCCATTGGATTGATCGATGATAAGCGAATGATGTGTTGAGCCCTCCACGAAACCGATGCCATGGGTTTCTCCCGCCGAACCGCCGTGTAACCTTTGCATCAATCCTCTTTCTAATTTCTGCAATCTCAAAACTTAGATATGTACCTTGACACCTGCACAAAAATTTCTGACAAAAATGTGATTCTGGATCTCAAAAAATTCCTATAAAGCAACTTAAAAGAGTTGATCTAATGGGGGGCCCTAGATAGGTAATTAAACCTTGAATAGAGAAAAATCTACATAAACCCTAGCCTTAGATGTGTTAAAGACTAGGAAAAGATGAATTTTAAGAAGGGCCCTATTCTATTGCTCTAGAACAAGACATGTAAGAGTGATTCAAATGATGCAAGATCTCAACCCTAGAAACCTTACAACACATGAAGCATAGGAATAAAATGACATGCAAATTTTAAACAAACACAATGCAAACCTTAATTTGAAGATAGAGTGAAAATCGAAGATGTAATCAATAGGAAACTAAGTCCTTAGGCATGATTTGGTGGCTAGTTTCACCTCTTCACCCTAGATTTCTTCATGATTCACCATAAGAATCCATCATCAACCCTTTTCAATGTTGGATCTTGACAAGAAAAGTGAGCTTCAAGATCTGCAAAAACCCTAGTTTGCTGCCCGAAAACTTCAACTTTTGCTAATGAAACTTGTTGTAGAAGACTTTTCCTTAAAAATTAGTCTTGAGAGATGATAAAAATATGATAGATGCTAAGAAGATGTGTGAAATGACTTGAAATGAGTATTTATAAGCAACAACACCTTATTTTCTCGTTAATTAGACATAAGAGGTCGACATTCACCCTAAATAAAAGTTAAATTGATTAAATTCCCACTTAATTTTGAATTTTCCTTCAGAGGGGACTCATTCTCCACCCTTAGCGAATGGGTCCCTCCAGAGGGGACTCATTCGCCCAAGGTGGTGAATGGGTCCCACTACTACTGTTTGAAGGTGGGTTGTCAGGGTATGATGTCATTAAATTTTGTTTGTCAGGTTTTATGCGATTTATCCAAGTAGCCAGGCCAAACACAAAGCCAGCTCACTAGCTCGTTGATAGGTAGATCTTTTGAGGCTGAAATTGTGCAAATGGGCGAATATGTAGCTGAAGAGTTCAAGAAGGTTAAAATCATCTTGTCAGCCTTTGAGTTGCTTAAGGTTCCTACAGTTAGCCATGCCTTCTTTAGGGTAATAAGTGGAACCCCTTCCCCCAAGGCAACGCAAGAGGTATGCACCAAGAAGGTCACCTTCGAAGAGCCACCACACGAACTAGTAATCCAAGAAATTCTAGGAAAGAAGAAGGACCCTCATCCAAATCAGCAAAATCAAGGGAAAAATCAAGAAAAGATAAATGAAAAGGACAATGGTCAAGTGGCCCAAGTTGACACGCCTATGGGTCTCTTCCAAGGAGGGTTCGAAACGCAACCATTCCTGACCACTATCAGGATATTCGGGAAGAACCTAGTCTATTGTTTGATTGACTCCGAAGCATCAGCCAATGTCATGCCTTTGGCTGTATGCAAGGCTCTTGGGATTGTCGCAACACCTTGAAGAAGAAATGTAACTTAGTTAAACAAGATGAAGGTGAACATCATCACAGAAATCAAATGTATCCCCATACAAATTGTTGTAAACTTGAGGGTGCATCAAGTTATTCACATCTAGGTTGCGGATATTCCGGACACATACATAATAGTCTTGGGTTGAGACTTCACCTGAGCATTGAATAGATATGCCACAATATATTTCTCTCACATGTGGTTCCCATGGAAGCGGCTGCCAAATCTGATCTGCATCAACCAAGAACCCTGCATGAAATTCATGATCATAGAATATAACAACACCAATGAGATGTTTTTATCTAAAACAGAATTGGGCAATTAATTCCCCATGACTTATCAAGGAGAATCAGAGTTTCCCGAAGAAGAGGTAGTTGATGAGGTCCTCTTAGTACTATGCAGTCCTCTGGCCAATCTAGCGTACATTCCCCAGAGCACAAAAATGTTAGTGGAATCAGAAGATGATGAATCCTATGAAGATGGTAGTTTAGGACTACTAGACGAATTCCAAGACTTCATGGAGAAATGCATACAAGATCAGCTTAGCCTCGGGGCAAGGGTGAATTTTTAGGAGCTCCTGCTACCTAGTTGATGTTGTGTTCATAATGTTTCCCACTCAGAATTTGAGTGTTGCTTGTATCAAACAAAAATAGAGCACATCAGAGGACAAGCCATATCTCAAAAGGAGCCTCCAGCTAGACAACTTATCATCAACCATAATGAGCCGGTTCTCATTCCAAAAATGACAGATGTGAATGAGCAACCAAGGAAGGGCATGCACATGATTTTACTGGAGGTGAAAGAGCTCTCCAAGTTATGGACATTATGCTTCGATGGATCCAATTCCAAATAGGGAGCTGGAGCTGGATTCAAACTCATCATCCCTATGGGTAAGACTTACTTTGCTGTCCATTGGCTTTAATTTTATTGCACCAATAACGTAGTAGAATATGAAGCATTAGTTAATGGTCTTTTAATGGCAATGAGAAAGAATGTCAATATGTTGCAAGTTTTGAGTGACTCAGAATTGGTAGTAAAACATGTCAGAAAATTGTACTCTTGTCATTATAGAAGGTTGAAAAAATATAGGCATAGAGATTGGGATATTTTAGAAAGCCTAGATGCCTTTAATATCCAACTGATTCATCGCTCCCACAACCATACTGCTGATGCTTTGGCTCAAGAAGCTAGCACTTTGCAACCCCTCTTTTTGTCTGGCCTCAAAAGATTCACTATTGAGCTGACCTCCACCCCATCTGTACTAAACAATTTCACTCACTTCCAGGTGTTCAATGATGATAAGTTCATCACTAGTTCTGATGTGTTTGGTACCCAAATAATTAATGAAACTAAGCCCGAAGAAGCTGAATTGGATATAGAAGGGGTCATCAAGCTTAAAATGAATACCACCCCATGGGGTATGGTCCATATTGAACAAATATTTGACCTAGATCAGATCTGAGACCAAGATTAGCAGGCAAAGAATGACTTCATCAACAATCAATGCCACACTCACAACCTCAGGACAACCGAGGAGCTTAAAAATGTGTTTATTGGTAAATTCTGCACATTAGAAGAAAAGAAATGAATCATTGATCCTTTGTGGAAGTATCATGATGTGGAAGCATGGAGCTATGAAGATTTAAAGACATATGATACCTCCATTATCACGTACACCATTCCTCTTAGGCTGGATGTCTGACCATTTTGACAATGAAAACGTCCCATCAATGCACTACTAGAGCCTATCATTTATAAAGAAGTGCAAAAGTTATTTTCAACTAGAATTATCTTTCCATTTAGGCACTCCACATGAGTTGCCAATTTGGTCCTAGTTAGGAAGAAGAATGGGGAAATCGGATTGTGCATTGACTTCTGCAATTTGAAAGAGAGCTTCAGAGAAGGACAACTATCCAGTGCCTTCATTAGATTAGGTATTGCAGATTGTTAATGGAGCATAGATGATGTCCTTCCTTGATGGATACTCCAGTTACAATCAAGTGATGGTGCAATATGAAGATCAGCACAAGACAACATTCACCACTAAGTGGGCAACCTTTGCCTATAGGAGGATGTCATTTGGGCTCATCAATACAGGTGCCACTTTCTAGTGTGCGATGGAGATAGCCTTCAAAGATTTGATCAGAAAGTGCATAATCATCTACATGGATGATTTGACCATGTTTTTGAAGAAGCAGAGTCATCATGTCTCCGATCTATGAAAGGTTTTTCAGAGGTGTAGAGAATTCAAGGTTTCCCTTAACCTAAAGAAATGCATCTTCAAGGTCACTGAAGGAAAGCTCCTCAGGCATGTTATATCAAAATAAGGAATCTCTATAGACCCCGAGTGCATTTAGTCCCTCTTGAAGATTCAACTACCAGGTAGCAAGAAAGAGTTGAAATATTTCTTAGAAATTAATTTTTTTTAGAAAATTCATCACGGGCTTTGCTGAGATTGTTAAACCACTCAATGCAATGTTGAAACAAGATGCTAAGATTGAGTGGACCCTAGAAGCAAAGCAGGCCTTTGAAGAAATCAAGAAAGCTATTGTTGAGGCACCCGTGCTCATTAGCCCTGATTATCTAAAGTTGTTCTACATTTACTCATTTGCTTTAGATCATTCATGTGCCAGCATTTTAACCCAAAAGGACGACAAAGGAAATGAGCACCTGAGTTCTCCCTTGAAAGATGCTGAAATAAGGTATCACAATATGGAAAAGAAAGCATACACTCTTGATAGAGGAGTTAAGAAGTTCAAACATTACATCCTGGCGAACAAGGTCTTTTCCATTGTCACGGATCCAACAATGAAGATGTTGCTGAAGCAAAATGAGCTAGGGGAACGAAGAGAAAAATGGGTCACCCTACTGCAAGAATATGACATGGAGATTCAATTGATGAAATTGGTAAGAGGACAAGCCCTCACTTGAATGATAGTTGAAACAACAGCTGAAGTAGAACCCAAACTCATGGTTCAACAGTATTAGCTTGAGGATGTTTCC
>VDFB02018296.1:7184963-7343570 GCA_007258455.2 Sequoia sempervirens | reverse complement strand
GCTCCTCGGGCATGTTATATATAAAAAAGGAATCTCTATAGACCCTGAGTGCATTCAGTCCCTCTTGAAGATTTAGCTGGCAGGTAGCAAGAAAGAGTTGAAATATTTCTTCAAAAAGATAAATTTTGTTAGAAAATTCATCACGGGCTTTGCTGAGATTGTTAAACCACTCAATGCAATGCTAAAGCAAGATGCTAAGATTGAGTGGACCCCAAAAGAAAATAAGGCCTTTGAAGAAATCAAGAAAGCTATTGTTGAGCCACTCGTGCTTGTTAGCCTTGATTATCTGAAGTCGTTCTACATTTACTCATTTGCTTCAGATCATTCATGTGCCAGCATTTTAAACCTAAAGGACAATGAAGGAAATGAGCACCTGATCGCCTTCATGAGTTCCCCCTTGAAAGATGTTGAACTAAGGTATCACAATATGGAAAAGAAAGCATACGCTCTTGTTAGAGGAGTTAAGAAGTTCAAACATTACATCCTGCGAAACAAGGTCTTTGCCATTGTCGTGGATCCAATAGTGAAGACATTGCTGATGCAAAATGAGCTAGGAGAATGAAGAGAAAAATGGGTCACCCTACTACAAGAATATGACATGGAGATTCAGCCGATGAAATTAGTAAGAGGACAAGCCCTCACCCAAACGATAGCTGAAACAACAACTGAATTAGGACCCGAACTCATGGTTCAATAGTATCAGCTCAAGGATGTTTTCCCAGGGGAATGGTATGATGACATTTTCTTCTACTTACTGAACAACAAGTGCCCATATTGCTTACAGGGAGTTCAAAAGCGTGCCCTTAGACTGAAAAGAAGCAATTACATGCTGCAAGTATCTATCCTTTACAAAAGAAATCATGAGGGAGTATACCTTTAGTGCCTCGGAGAAGAAGTAGAACACGTGCTAAAGGAATTGCATGATAAGTTTGGTACCAGACATGGCTCAGGTCCTTCTACTACTCATCAAATCCTACGAACAAGTTACTATTGGCTGATTGTCTTCAAGGATGCTCATAACCATGTCCACACGTGTCATGTCTGCCAGACTGCTGTAACCAAAGAAAGGAACGTTGTTTTCCTGTTTCAACTAGTCTTGGAGGTAAGGCCATTTGTGCAATGGGCTCTCATTTTCATTGGTCCTGTAAGCCCACCATCTTCTACAAGACACAAGTACATTCTAATTGTCTCTAATTATTGTACTAGATGGATAAAAGCTATTGCTTGTAGGCAATGTACAACAGAGGTAGTTAACTTTCTTGAAAATTTTATTATAGATCATTTTGGTTGTGCGTATGCGTTAGTGTTTGATAATGGTACAACCTTTGCTTCACTTAAATTCACTAGTTGGGCCTTCGATTACGGTATTTCCCTTAAGTTTTTATCCAACTACTATCCTCAAGGAAATGGCTTGGCTGAATCTACCAACAAAAACCTGATTATTGTCATAAAAAAGTTGCTTGACAAGAATCCCAAGGACTAGCATAACCAAATCCGCTTTTCCATTTGGGAAAACCGCAAACACCATAAGGCTTCCTTGAGTGATTCCCTGTTTCACCTTATTTACGGCTTGGAGCCAATATTACCAATTCACTTGAAAATCCCCACCCTTCAATTCATCAATGCCATCTACGAAGAAGGAGATTGAAGAGAAACTCACTTAGTTGAGCTGCTATACTTAGAAGAAGTGTGTGACTGTGCCATTGAAATTTTTTCCAAAGACCAAGGTGTAGTCAAAAGGTGGTTCAATCGATGAGACAAAGTCAAGTCCTTTAGAATTGCTAATATAGTCTTATACTGGGACAAAGCCCAAGAGAGGATAGGGGGGCATGACAAATTCGACAAACTATGGCTTGGACCCTTTCAGATTGTTGAAATCCTAGAAGATAATGCTTTCTACCTCAAGACCCTAATTGGTGAAGATGTCTCATTTCCTGTCAACGGGAAACACCTAAAGCATTATTTCCAAGCTTGAGTACTCCCTGAGCTGCTCATGTAAATACCTATATATAGGTTAGTTTAGTTTTCTTTTGGCTTTCATTTGTCCTGTTTCTTTGCATTGCTTTTTTTTTGTTCGTTTCCTAGCCTTTTTGCCTTACTGAGGGTGTCTCTTTGATCCTAATGTGGTGGTTGTGCTCACTCAATGAACAGTTCACTTTGCTACCCACTCTTAGTGTTCTTTGGATAATTATTCACTCTTAATCATTGGCCTCTGATTGCTGATATGGAGCAGTTTCCTTATTTGAACTCATGCTTGACTTAGAACTCAACCCTGTATTGAATCCTTTCACGCTCATTTCGGATCCTGCATGAAATACATTAATTTTCTCCACAGAACTATATAATGGTTATTATGAAAGCAAAGAAAGTAAAAAAACTTAAATGTACTTCACTGACCACTGTGGTTCCAAGGCCACTATAAGCTTCAATGCTTACACAGTTGAGCAAAAGAAGTAATATCAAAATAATATCAAGGGAAAGAAAGAAAATTTCAAAAATCAAGCAACTGTGTGGGTGTACAGACAACTCTATTGGGGCTATGGACGCCTGGCTGGCAGTAGAGCAACATTCATGGGATCACAACAAAACCTCCATCGAGGCTATGGATTCTTGACTGGCAGTGGGGCAATGTCCGGGTTAATTTTGGAGTCAAGATGATTAATACAGCTTATTTAGCTAGATTAGTAGCTATTGGTCATAGTCTCTAAGGAGGGAAAATGAATTCACTATTCACACACACTTCCGAGACACTTTTGTGATCTGATTAAGTTAAGTTTTTTGTTCTCTCTTGAGCCTCTTAGTTCACCTTTGTAAATAGGCTTCTAGTCTACGAAACTAGATATTTTAGGTTTTGAATGAACACTTATCCCTAGAACACTCAAGAGCGTTCTCTAGCAGAGTTGCCATTTGTTGTGCCCTCAACACAGACACCCCGTTCAGAATGTGGACTGTCTTTCTTTTTGCCTCATCGGGTCACCTTTGTCACCACCTCATTTTGTGTGCCCCTTTTTTTGTGTCCTCGATGATCAATGAGCTTTAGAGAAGTCATCTTGAAGTGACCATGTTTTTTCCCCCTCAAATTTTCAAGGCTTTAGGCCTTTCCAAAGTTCCCTTAGCTGTTTTCCTTTGCTCTTTAGAACTGGCTTCTTTGGAAAGGCGTGGGTTCACCCTATCGGGCTGCCCCATGTGGATTTTTGTAACCTCTTGGCCATTCTAGATAGCCTTCTTCCGACACCCTTCCACCCCATGGGACCCACCTCTCTGATCACTATTTTCATTACCGACCTTTTGAACGGCCATCGTCTAGCTGTCATCCGTCCACCTTACTTAGCCCTTCCCGTGACCATTTTCAAACTGGCTAACCACCAACCTCCAACACCATTGTACGATCATTAATGAGGTGCATTTAATGCACTAAAATCTATAATTAGCTTGATTCGAGCTATCATTTTCATCTGCTAGTTGTTCATAAGCGAGTCAAAGATCATCCGCCAACACCACCGCCGCACCCGCTGAGCTCCATCGCCGCTTTAAAGCCTTGGTTAGCTATTGGTTCATTCATCTCTATCAGGATTAATAGGTTGGTTCTCCGCCGCGTGCCCTATTTCAATTTTTCCTTGATTTCGTTATATCAAATTGATAAATTTGAAGCAAGAAAACTTGGCAAATAACTAGAACGGACCTAAGCGCACATAACCCACTTCTTAAAATTTTAATACTTGGGAAAAATCGTCTCATTGGCCACTTGCGAAATTGAGTGTCCCCGTGACTGTTATTTAACAAGGGCCTTTGTCCCCTATAGGCCTGCACCCTTGCCATTGTCGTCACCGACTTTGAAAATCAATTAAACTAGAAAATGGCGATCTCCTATTCCGGGTCCACCCTTGTGGGAGGGCTTCCATTCTTGACTGCCTCGAACTTAGCTTAAATTCACGAAATGAAGTGGGAAGCCATTGACCCTCTTGGGTCCCTAGGCATGGATTTATGCCCACAAAATTCCATCTGGCTTTTTCGTTACAAACAACTAATCGAGTGTGGCCTCTCGAAAGTCAGGTCTCACCCATATCATTTCCTGTTGAGCCAAACAACTGAATTCCTAACCCATTTCAGGCTTAGCCCCACAGACTTCCACTTTTAGAGTTTTGTTTGGGTTTCGCCATTTCAAACGACATTTATGGCCCATCTCACCACCTGGAGGACTCCACCCTTGTCTCCTTCGTCTAAGTCAAATAATAACAATTTAAGAAGATGGGTGAGCCTCTGCGAACTTCCGCCGGCGTTTCGCCGATGTATGAACGACTATCCAAAATGACAAAACTTTGCATACCAACATTCTACACTACAGGTTACGAGCCCACCATGTCCATCTGAGCCCAAAAGCAAAAATATTCAAATGTTAAGCCCTCTGCAGACCATCTCCTCTAGGTCACCGCTAGTGGAGCTTCGTCCTAGACCTATCATTCCCAAATAGAAAACGATTCCTGTTGGCCCTCTATTCAAGACTTGGCCTCCCCATTTCCATTGGATTGATTGATGACAAGCGAATGATGCATTGAGCCCTCCACAAAACTGATGCCATGGGTTTCTCCTGCCGAACCGCCATGTAATGTTCACATCAATCCTCTTTCTAATTTTTGCAATCTCAAAACTTAGATATGTACCTTGACACCTGCACAAATTTTTTTGACAAAAACATGATTCTGGATCTTAGAAAATTCCTATAAAGCAACTTAAAAGAGTTGATCTAATGGGGGGTTTACCTTAGTCAAACCCCTAGATAGGTAATTAAACCTTGAATAGAGAAAAATCTACATAAACCCTAGCCTTAGATGTGTTAAAGACTAGGAAAAGATGAATTGTAAGAAGGGCCCTATTCTATTGCTCTAGAACAAGACATGCAAGAGTGATTGAAATGATGCAAGATCTCAACCCTAGAAACCTTACAACACATGAAACATAGGAATAAAATGACATGAAAATTTTAAACAAACATAATGCAAACCTTATTTTGAAGATAGAGTGAAAATGGAAGATGCAATCAATAGGAAACTAAGTCCTTAGGCATGATTTGGTGGCTAGTTGCACCTCTTCACCCTAGATTTCTTCATGATTCACCATAAGAATCCATCATCAACCCTTTTCAATGTTGGATCTTGACAAGAAAAGTGAGCTTCAAGACCTCCAAAAACCCTAGTTTGCTGCTCAAAAACTTCAACTTTTGCTGATGAAACTTGTTGTTGAAGAATTTTCCTTAAAAATTAGTCTTGAGAGATGATAAAAATATGATAGATGCTAAGAAGATGTGTGAAATGACTTGAAATGAGTATTTATAAGCAACAACACCTTATTTTCTCATTAATTAGACCTAAGAGGTTGACATTCACCCTAAAATAAAAGTTAAATTGATTAAATTCCCACTTAATTTTGAATTTTCCTTCAGAGGGGACTCATTCGCCACCCTTGGTGAATGGGTCCCTCCAGAGGGGACTCATTCACCCAAGGTGGTGAATGGGTCCCACTACTACTATTTGAAGGTGGGTTGTCGGGGTATGATGTCATTAAATTTTTTTTTGTTGGGTTTTATGTGATTTCTCCAAGTAGCTAGGCCAAACACAAAGCCAACTCACTAGCTCATTGATAGGTAGATATTTTGAGGCTGAAATTGTGCAACTGGGTGAATATGTAGCTGAAGAGTTCAAGAAGGTTAAAATTAGCTTGTCAGCCTTTGAGTTGCTTAAGGTTCCTACAATTAGCCATGCCTTCTTTAGGGTAATAAATGGAACCCCTTCCTCCAAGGCAACGCAAGAGGTACCCACCAAGAAGGTCACCTTCGAAGAGCCACCACATGAACTAGTAATCCAAGAAATTCTAGGAAAGAAGGATCCTCATCCAAATCAGAAAAATCAAGGGAAAACTTAGGAAAAGATAAATGAAAAGGACAATGGTCAAGTGGCCTAAGTTGACACGCCTATGGGTCTCTTCCAAGGAAGGTTCGAAATGCCACCATTCCTGACCACTATCAGGATATTCGGGAAGAACCTAGTCTATTGTTTGATTGACTCCGAAGCATCAACCAATGTCATGCCTTTGGCTGTATGCAAGGCTCTTGGGATTGTCGCAACACCTTGAAGAAGAAATGTAACTTAGTTAAACAAGACAGAGGTGAACATCATTAGAGAAATCAAATGTATCCTCATACAAATTGTTGTAGACTTGAGGGTGCAACAAGTTATTGATATCTAGGTTGCGGATATTCCGGACACATATGGAATAGTCTTGGGTTGAGACTTCACTTGAGCATTGAATAGATATGCCACAATAGATTTCTCTCACATGTGGTTGCCATGGAAGGGGCTGCCAAATCTGATCTGCATCAACCCTACATGAAATTCATGATCATAGAATATAACAACACCAATGAGATGTTTTTATCTGAAATAGAATTGGGCAATTAATTCCCCATGACTTATCAAGGAGAATCAGAGTTTCCCGAAGAAGAGGTAGTTGATGAGGTCCTCTTGGTACTATGCAGTCCTCTATCCAATCTAGCGTACATGCCCTAGAGCACAAAAATGTTAGTGGAATCAGAAGATGATGAATCCTATGAAGATGGTAGTTTAGGACTACTAGACGAATTCCAAGACTTCATGGAGAAATGCATACAAGATCAGCTCAGCCTTGGGGCAAGGGTGAATTTTTAGGAGCTCCTGCTACCTAGTTGGTGTCGTGTTCATAATGTTTCCCACTCAGAATTTGAGTGTTTCTTATATCAGACAACAATAGAGCACATCAAAGGACAAGCCATATCTCAAAAGGATCCTCCAGCTAGACAACTTATCATCAACCATAATGAGCCGGTTCTCATTCCAAAAATGACAGATGTGAATGAGCAACCAAGGAAGGGCGTGCACATGATTTTACCAAAGGTGAAAGAGCCCTCCAAGTTATGGACATTATACTTCGATGGATCCAAGTCCAAACAAGGAGCTGGAGCTAGATTCAAACTCATCAGTCCTATGGGTAAGACTTACTTTGCTACCCATTGGCTTTAATTTTATTGCACCAATAACATAGCAGAATATGAAGTGTTAGTTAATGGTCTTTTAATGGCAATGAGAAAGAATGTCAATATGTTGCAAGTTTTGAGTGACTCGGAATTGGTAGTAAAACATGTCGGAAAACTATACTCTTGTCATTATAGAAGGTTGAAAAAATATAGGCATAGAGATTGGGATATTTTAGAAATCCTAGATTCCTTTAATATCCAACTGATTCATCGCTCCCACAACCATACTGTTGATGCTTTGGCTCAAGAAGCTAGCACTTTGCAACCCCTCTTTTTGTCTGGCCTTAAAAGATTCACTGTTGAGCTGACCTCCACCCCATCTGTACTAAACAATGTCACTCACTTTCAGGTGTTCAATGATGATAAGTTCATTGCTAGTTCTGATGTGTTTGGTACCCAAATAATTAATGAAACTAAGCCTGAAGAAGCTGAATTGGATATCGAAGGGGTCATCAAGCTTAAAACGAATACCACCCCATGGGGTATGGTCCATCTTGAACAAATATTTGACCTAGATCAGATCTGAGACCAAGATCAGTAGGCAAAGAATGACTTCATCAACAATTAGTGCCACACTCACAACCTCAGGACAACCGAGGAGGTTAAAAATGTGTTTATTGGTAAATTCTGCACATCAGAAGAAAAGAAATGAATCATTGATCCTTTGTGGAAGTATCATGATGTGGAAGCATGGAGCTATGAAGATTTAAAGACATATGATACATCCATTATCATGCACACCATTCCTCTTAGGTCAGATGTCTGACCATTTTGACAATGACAACATCCCATCAATGCACTACTAGAGCCTATCATTTATAAAGAAGTGAAAAAGTTATTTTCAACTAGAATTATCTTTCCAGTTAGGCACTCCACATGGGTTTCCAATTTGGTCCTGGTTAGGAAGAAGAACGGAGAAATTGGATTGTGCATTGACTTCCGCAATTTGAAAGAGAGCTTCGGAGAAGGACAACTATCCAGTGCCTTCATTGGATGAGGTATTGCATATTGTTAATGGAGCGCAGATGATGTCCTTCCTTGATGGATACTCCAGATACAATCAAGTGATGGTGCAATATGAAGATCAGCACAAGACAATATTCACCACTAAGTGGGGAACCTTTGCCTATAGGAGGATGTCATTCGGGCTCATCAATACTGGTGCCACTTTCCAGTGTGCGATGGAGATAGCCTTCAAAGATCTGGTCAGAAAGTGCATAATCATCTACATGGATGATTTGATCGTGTTTTTGAAGAAGCAGAGTCATCATTTCTCTGATCTATGAAAGGTTTTTCAGAGGTGTAGAGAATTCAGGGTTTCCCTTAACCCAAAGAAATGCATCTTCGGGGTCACTGAAGGAAAGCTCCTCAGGCATGTTATATCAAAATAAGGAATCTCTATAGACCTCGAGCGCATTTAGTCCCTCTTGAAGATTCAACTGCCAGGCAGCAAGAAAGAGTTGAAATATTTCTTAGAAAATAATTTTTTTTAGAAAATTCATCATGGGCTTTGCAGAGATTGTTAAACCACTCAATGCCATGTTGAAACAAGATGTTAAGATTGAGTGGACCCCAAAAGCAAAGTAGGCCTTTGAAGAAATCAAGAAAGCTATTGTTGATGCACCCATGTTCGTTAGCCCTGATTATCTAAAGTTGTTCTACATTTACTCATTTGCTTTAGATCATTCATGTGCCAGCATTTTAACCCAAAAAGGACGATGAAGGAAATGAGCACCTGAGTTCTCCCTTGAAAGATGCTGAAATAAGGTATCACAATATGGAAAAGAAAGCATACACTCTTGATAGAGGAGTTAAGAAGTTCAAACATTACATCTTGGGGAACAAGGTCTTTTCCATTATCGCAGATCCAATAGTGAAGATATTGCTGATGCGAAATGAGCTAGCAGAACGAAGAGAAAAATGGGTCACCCTACTGCAAGAATATGACATGGAGATTCAACCGATGAAATTGGTAAGAGGACAAGCCCTCACCTGAATGATAGCTGAAACAATAGCTGAAGTAGAACCCTAACTCATGGTTAAATAGTATCAGCTCGAGGATGTTTCCCTGGGGTAATGGTACGATGAAATTGTCTTCTACTTACTGAACAACAAGTGCCCGTCTCACTTACAGGGAGTTCAAAAGTGTGCCCTTAGACTGAAAATTAGTAGTTACATGTTGCAAGGATTTGTCCTTTACAAAAGAAATACTATGTATAGGTTACTGCACGTGCTAAAGGAATTCCATGATAAGTTTGGTACTAGACATGGATCAAGGCCTTCTACTACTCATCAAATCCTACGTATAGGTTACTATTGGCCGATAGTCCTCAAGTATGCTCATAACCATGTCTGCACGTGCCATGTCTGCCAGACCACTGCAACCAAAGAAAGGAACAATGTTGTCTCATTGCAACCAGTTTTGGAGGTAAGGCCATTCGCACAATGGGTTCTTGACTTCATTGGTCTGAAGCCCACCATCTTCTACTGGACACAGGTACATTCTAACTACCTTTGATTATTGTACTAGATGGACAAAAGTTATTCCTTTTAGGAAATGTACAATAGAGGTAGTTGCTAACTTTCTTAAAAGTTTTATTATAAATCATTTTGGTTGCCCATATGCGTTAGTGTGTGATAATGGTACAACCTTTGCTTCAATTAAATTCGTTGGTTGGGCCTTTGATTACAGTATTTACCTTAAGTTTTCATCCAACTACTATCCTTAGGGAAATGGCTTGGCTGAATCTACCAACAAAAACCTGATTACTTTCATCAAAAATCTGCTTGACAAGAATCCCAAGGACTGGCATACCCAACTCCGATTTTCCCTTTGGACAGTCTGTACATGCCATAAGGCTTCCTTGAGTGATTCCCCATTTCACCTTGTTTATGGCTTGGAGCCAATATTCCCAATTCACTTGAAAATACCCACCCTTCAATTCATCAATGCCTTCTATAAAGAAGGGGATCAAAGAGAAACTCACTTGGCTAAGTTGCTATACTTAGAAGAAGTGTATGACTGTGCCATTGAAAATTTCGCTAAACACTAGGGCGGAGTCAAAAGGTGGTTT
This sequence comes from Sequoia sempervirens, assembly GCA_007258455.2. Taxonomy (NCBI): domain Eukaryota; kingdom Viridiplantae; phylum Streptophyta; class Pinopsida; order Cupressales; family Cupressaceae; genus Sequoia; species Sequoia sempervirens. Next base: position 7,333,430 of record VDFB02018296.1, on the reverse strand, counting down.
GATCGAAGAGCCAAAGTCAAGTCCTTTAGAATTGTTGATCTAGTCTTATGCTGGGACAAGGCCCTTGAGAGGAAAGGGCGACATGAAAAATTCAACAAGCTCTGGCTTGGCCCCTTTCAAATTGTTGAAATCCTCAGAGATAATGCTTTCCACCTCAAGACCCTAACTAGTGAAGATGTCTCGTTGGTTGTCAACGGGAAACACCTGAAGCATTATTTCCAAACTTGAGTACTCCTTGAGCTGCCCATGTAAATACCTATATATAGGTTAGTTTACGTTGCTTTTAGTTTTCTTTTGTCCCACTGCTTTGCATTGCTTTTTTTTTGTTCATTTCCCAGCCTTTTTTCCTTACTAAGGGTGTCACTTTTTTCCTAATGTGTTGGTTGTGCTCTCTCAATGAATGGTTCAGTTTGCTACTCTCTCTTAGTGTTCATTGGATAATTATTCACTCTTAATCATTGGCCTCTAATTGCTGCTATGGAGTAGTTCCCTTATTTGAACTCACGCTTGACTTAGAACTCAACCCTTTATTGAATCCTTTCATGCTTGTCTCGGATCCTGCACGAAATATATTAATTGCCTCAGCGGAACTGTGTAATGGCTGTTATGAAAGTGAGGAAAGTAAAAAATACTTATATCTACTTCAGTGACCACTGTGGTTCCAAGCCCACTATAAGTTTCAGTGCTTACACGATTGAGCAAAAGAAGTAATATAAAAATAATATCAAGGGAAAGGAAGAAAATGTCAAAAATCAAGCAACTGTGTGAGTGTGCAGAAAAATCTACCAGGGCTATGGACGCCTGGCTAGCAATAGAGAAATTTTCATGGGATCACAAGAACAACTTCATCGAGGCTATGGACGCCTAACTGGCAGCAAGGCAACGCCCAAGTTACTTTTGGTGTCAAGACGATAAATATAGCTTATTTAGCTAGATTAGTAGTTGTTGGCTATAGTCTCTAGGGAGGGGAAATGAATTCACTATTCACACACACTTTCGAGACACTTTTGTGATATTATTTAGTTAAGGTTTTTGTTCTCTCTCAATCCTCTTAGTTCTCCTTTGGAAATAGACTTCTGGTCTGTGAAACTAGAGATTTTGGGTTCTAAATGAACACTTATCCCTAGAATTCTCAAGAGCATTCTCTAGCAGAGTCACCATTTGTTGTGCCCTCAGCACACACGCCCCATTCAGAACAGGAACTCTCTTTCTTTTTTCCTTGTCGCGTCGCCTTTGTCGGTGCCTCATTTTGCATGCCCCCTAATTCATATCCTGGATGATCAATGAGGTTTAGAGAAGTCATCTTGAGGTGACCATGTTTTTCCCCCCTCAAATTTTCAAGGCTTTAGGCCTTCGCAGAGTTCCCTTAGCTATTTTCCTTTTCTCTTTAGAATTGGTGTCCTTGGAGAGGCGTAGGTCCTCCCTGCTAAGCCGTCCCATGCAAGTTTCCCTATCCTCTTGGCCATTCCAGAAAGCCTTCGTCTAGTGCCCTTTCGCCCCATGGGACCCACATCTCTGATCGTTGTTTACATTGTTGACCTTCTGAACGGCCATCATCTCGCTGTCATCTTCCCACCAGAATCTACCATTCTTGTGACCATTTTCAAACTGGCTAACCACCTACCTACAAGCCGCCATATGATCATTAATAAATAGCTTGATTTGAGTTGTCATTTTCATCTGCCAGTTGTTTAGAAGCGAGTCAGATATCATCCTCCAATGTAACCATCGTACCTACCAAGCTCCATCACCACTTTAAAGCCTTTGTTAACTGTTGGTTCGTTCATCTCCGTCGAGAGTAACAGGTTGGTTCTCTGTCGAATGCCCTATTTCAATTTTTTCTTGATTTTTCTATAAAATTGATAAATTTGAAGCAAGAAAACTTGATAAATTACTAGAACGGACCTAGGCACACTAAACCCACTTCTTAAAATTTTAAAACTTGGGAAAAATCATCTCATTGGCCTATTATAGAACTTGATTTCCCCACGACCATTATTTAACTAGGGCCTTCACCCCCTGTGTGCTCACACCCTTGCTATTGTCATCACCAACTTTGAAAATGAATTAAACTTGACAACATCAATCTCCTATTTCGGGTCTGCCCTCGTGGGAGGGCTCCCATCCTTGACCGCCCTAAACAAGTAGCTTAAATTCATGAAATGAAGTGGGGAGCCATCGAACCTCTCAAGTCCCCAGGTGCAGATTTTTCCCCACAAAATTCCCTTTGGCTTTGCCATTACAAATGGCTAATCTAGCGTGGCCTCTTGATGGTCAGGTCCAGCACATATCATTTCCCATTGAGCCAAACAAATGAAGTCTTGACCCATTCTAGGCTTAGCCCTATGAACATCCACTTTCAGAGTTCCATCTAGGTTTTTCCATTTCAAACGGATTTTACGGCCCATCTCCCCACCTGGTGGACTCCACCCTTGTCTCCTCCATCCAAGTCAAAGAACAACAATTTAAGAAGATGGATCAACCTATGCGGACTTTTGCCAACATTTTGCCGATGTATGAACAACTATCCAAAACGAGAAAACTTTGCATACTGACCTTCTGCACTACGGGTTCTGAGCCCGCCACGTCCGTCTGAGCCCAAAAGCGAAAATATTCAAATGTTGAGCCCTCTACAGACCATCTCCTCTGGGTCACCGCTAGTGGAGCTCTATCCTGGGCCCTCCTTTCCCAAACAAAAAATGATTCTTGTTAGCCCTCTATGCAGGACCCGGCCTCCCCATCTCTAGTGGATTGACCGATGATAAGCGAATGATGCCTTGAGCCCTCCGCGGACCTGATGTCATGGGTTTCTCCGTCTGAACCATTCTCTAACCTTCACATCAGTCCTCTTTCTGATTTCTACAATCTCAAAACTTAGATCTATACCTTAACACTTGCACAACAATTTCTGACGGAAACCCGATTCTGGATCTCAAAAAATTCCTACAAAACAAGTTAAAAGAGTTGATCTAATGGGTGGTTTTCCTTAGTCAAACCCCTAGATAGGTAATTAAACCTTGAATAGAGAAAACTCTGCATAAACCCTAGCCTTAGATGTGTTAAAGACTAGGAAAAGATGAAATGTAAGAAGGGCCCTATTCTATTCCTCTAGAACAAGACATGCAAGAGTGATTGAAATGATGCAAGATCTCAACCCTAGAAACCTTACAACACATGAAACATAGGAATAAAATGACATGGAAATTTTAAACAAACACTTGATGCAAACCTTAATCTGAAGATATACTGAAAATGGAGGACATAATCAATAGGAAACCAAGTCCTTAGGCATGATTTGGAGGCTAGTTGCACCTCTTCACCTTATATTTCTTCATGATTCACCATACACATCCATCATTAACCCTTTGCAATGTTCAATATTAACAATAAAAGTGAGCTTCAAGACTTGCAAAAACCCTAGTTTGCTGCCCTAAAACCTCAACTTTTTTTAATGAAACTTGTTGTAGAAGACTTTTCCCTAAAAATTGTTCTTGAGAGATGATAACAAGATGATAAAAGATGATAGATGTTAAAAATAAGTGTGAAATGACTTGAAATGAGTATTTATAAGCAACAACACCTTATTTTCCTATTAATTAGACCTAAGAGGCTGACATTCATTGGAAATAAAAGTTTAATTGATTAAATTCCTGCATAATTTTGAATTTTCCCTCAAAGGGGACTCATTTGCCACTCTTGGTGAATGGGTCCCACCAGAGGGGAATCATTCACCCAAGGTGGAAAATGGGTCCCACTACTACTGTTTGAAGGTGGGTTGTCGGGTTTTATGTGATTTCTCAAGTGAAACAAGACTCTAGATCAAAATTAATAGGTCTAAGGGGCCTATAAATTCTTTTTTGAAGGAGAAGTGATGTGAGGGGACTCAAAAGTGGGTCCAATTATGTGTGAAATTATTTCTTTTCTCAAGAGGGTCCAATTTTCTACAGCACATTTAGCCCCCACTTTAGCACCCATATGACTCTATGTGCATATGTAAGCTAAAGGACTCTAAACGATGCACCTTACTACATAAAAGGATACTTATTCAAAAGGATGGGAGAACAAAGCCCCCAATGTAGTTATCTACACAACCACAACATTAGGAATCGCATCCTACAACACACATTCATTAATTGCTCAAAAATCTTCTTATGTAACACTTAGGAATCCAATTCGAGGGTAGATGCATGGCCCCCCTTGATTCTACTTGCTTTATGGAGGTGGAATCAAGGTAGCAATCCATCCACGTCGAACAAGAAACATCATATCATAGGGAATTTCCAAGTACCATGCCACATAATGATAGACAAATGATGGTGTCAGGTGCAGAATCACAATTCCAACGCATCAAATGATGTCGAAAATAGATTACCCTAGCACCTGTTATGATGATTTGAAGGGGATATACATTATAAAGGCTATAAGAGATAATAATCCTATGGTAATGAGTAAAAGTAAGAAGAGGTTAAAAGTGATTAAAGAAAGAGGAGAAAGTAATTTGTCACTTACTATTCATTTTACCTTCATATAGCTTGAAAGCGATGAGTGAGAGAAGAACATGCCAAGCGGACGGGATTACACTCCTTCGCGGCTGGATGATCTTCGTGAGCAGGTGGCATGCGATAATCTGTATCATGAGGTTAGTCAATTCTATAAATTTTGCATTGTGATTTGATGGTATTTTAATGATTTTTATGCATGGGTAGGTTAATTTAGGGTTCTTGGAATTTTTTTCACAAAATGTCCCCTTTTTTCGCAAAGTGTCCCATTTTTTCACAAAGTTTCCTTTTGTTCGCAAAGTGTCTCGTTTCTTCACAAAGTGTCCCATTTCTTTGTGAAGTGTCCTTGTTTCATTGTGAAATGTCTAAAAGGGTTCTAAAGTGTCTAGGGCCATTAGGGAAGTGCACTAGATCAACTTTAGCACACTTGCATGATGAAAATTATGAAAATTGAAAATATTGGATGAAATTTAGAGCATTTTGTGATGATTTTGATAGGTTCCCGCCTGGTTGCGACAATGGATAGGGGGAAGACAGTTGAAATTTTTGAGAGATCATGCGCTAGTGCTATCAGCGGTAGAGGTAAAGCATTTACAATCTATGGGTATCTATTGGGCATATCTTATGCCACCCATGAGATACCATGACGCCATGCTAATGGCTCTGTGTGAGCATTGGGATGTAGATACCTATACCTTTCATCTTCCCATAGGGTTAATGACCATCACACTCGAGGGAATACACCGCATTCTCCAAGTTCCTATTCAGGGAGCGAGAGTGTATTTATGGGGGGATCGGTCATTTCGGGAGAAGAAGAGGGATATGCAGTATTGTTTGGATGGACCTGTACATGATGAGAGGGTTAGAGCGTGGATCGAGCTTCCCATGATGTTGTACTCATGAGCTCCTATGGTTAGATGGATTATGATGCACACATTGGCACTAGTTCTCAATCTAGATGGATGGATGAGACACTTGGATGGGGGACTGGTACACCTGATACGAGGGATGTACAAGAAAAGGACAGTCTATGCCTTGGGCTGCTGCATTCTAGCACACTTTTATTATGAGCTTGGTTAGTTTTTATTTTGAGAGATCGACAGTATGGTCCATTGTATGCTTCTACAAGTGTGGTTCCTTGAGCATATCACATGTACTAGACCTGTCGGATACCCTTGTACTATAGCAGCAAGATACCCATGAGCGTTCGACTATCCTTTGCGATGACTATGGTAGTATGGAAATTTATAATTTTGGAGGGTGAGATTTGACTGAATGAAGGAGGATAAGATCCTATGGAGACCCTATCTACTCACTCAATAGTGGCCAAAACCCACCAAACAGTTACAGAGGATGCAAATGGATAGATATCTAGTAGGGAGGCCTGACTACATCGTATGACCATTCTATTATGGGCGAGTCATGCGACAGTTTGGATGGGTGCAGATAAAACCACAGGTGTGCCCCTTCATTAGAAAATCAGTGTGGAGTGCCAGGAGGCCAGGTGACGCTATTCGACTAATGATAGATCATGGATGGGAGAGTGATTCCAATGATTTAGATCATGACTAGCCACCAGTCTCTGATGCTAATGATGTCGCTAGCATAGATGAGCATGGGGAGTAGTGGTCATATGCAAGCTTAGCTCCTATGTTCCCCATGGATTTTCCTCTAGGTGATGCAGAGCTAGCAATAGATGAAGGTGATGAGCCAAAGGAGAGAGCGGAGGAGGTACGGTATAGACCAGCAAATATTTTTACAGATATTATTGATGAGGAGTACAAGTCTAAGGCCAATCCTGATTATGAGGACTAGGATGGAGGAGAGGATGATGAGGGGGAGGATGAGAATTATGAGGAGGATTATTATTATGAGGTGGAGCCACCCCTGAGTGAGGGTGATGAGATAGCTATTGAGGATCGATACGAGCATGGAGAGTCATCACATACTTACAGGACCGGATCACGGGAAATAGCTACAACAGATATTAGCATGCACTGTTAGAGAGAGGCTAGCACATCTTCCATGCCCCCCAAAGATGAGGAGGTTGACATTCCTCATGCATCGAGAGACATAGGTGAAGAAATTTTATTTGACGATGGTCCTAAGTTAGTGATTTATGTTGTATTTATGTGTATATATATCATGATGATGTGTTACTGATTATGTACATGATCTATCTTGCAGGAGTGATGAGAGACTGGCGATAGTTCTACCATCAAGCAACCATAAAGATAGTGTCAACATCCCTCAAGGTGGATGAGATAGATCCTGACTACATGCCCCCAGCGATCATGAAGGAGGAGCCAGATTCACTCATACCATTTGTGAGGCTGTGGGCCACGTATGAGAGTGTGAGGAGGCCACTTAGTCAGGCTAAGAGTGCACTACATTCAGTACTAACCTCAACAAAGGTAGAGAGACTACAGGCAGAGCTGGCACAAACATGAGCAAAGAATGACCAAATGGTAGGTGAGCAGATTATAGTCATTGGGTGAGTACAGGGTCTAGAGTATGCACTTAGACTTGGTAGTTCACGATCACGGTCACACACAACCGTCTCATGATGTCCAGGGACTAGATCGTGAGTGCCATATCCTGAGGGGTCTAGCTCTCACAGACCATTTTGATATTGTATATGATTTCGAGATGTATGTAAAACTTTGATATATATATAGACATGCACCTTTGATATTATGATGATGGATCTCTTTGTATTTGAATGTTAAATGCTATGTGATTAATTAAATGACTTATGGTAAAATATATTTAATTAATGGATTCATTATTTAACATGAATGGTGTGATCTAATATAAAACATATTTCAGTTTTACCATAGATACAACATTGATAAATGAAAAAGAATATGCTAAATTAAATACACCAATAAGGATTTAATTTAACACAACATGAGGGTGAATAGTAGGAAGCCTAAAGTAATTATAAAATGAAATTAAAGAATTACCTTAGTATTCAAGACAAACAATAATTTAGTTTGCAAGAACAAAGCAATGTGAAAGTTATAACATCAAATAACTTTAAACAAAACTAAGCTATACCACTCATACTATTCAAATGGGATTAGAGATAATATCGACGCAAATGTGTGGAATTAATACATTCCCTAAGGGGTGTTCCATCAAGCCACGTTGAGAGATAAGCACCAGACCCATAATTGGTATCAACTATGTAAGGTCCCAACCAATTAGGGCTGAAATTATCTTTGTCTTTGTTGTCAACACTAATAGTTCTTTGATTTTCAATAAGAACAAAATAGCCCTGAGAAAACGATCAGGGAATAACATGAATGTTATGTTTACGTTGTAATTATTTAATGTGAGCTTGCAGATGTTTGATTGCGCTAATGTGCTTTTCATCAAGCATCTCAAGTTGATGTAATCGTTGTTCTGTATAAGTGTCAGTGTCAAAAAGATATCAGAGAACAACTCACAAAGTAGGAATTTCTAACTCCAAGGGCATAAATGCTTCATTATCATAAACAAGGCTATAAGGGATAATTCCTATGGATGATTGAACATTAGTTCTATAAGCCAAAAGCACATAAGATAGTTGTGTATGCCAGTCTTTATGATTATTGTTAATAGTTTTCTTAAGGGTTTGTTCAAGAAGTTTATTAGTATTTTCAGCTTGTCCATTGGATTGCGGATAATAGGTGTAGAGAAACAATGTTGAATATTAAATGTTGCAAGAAATTTTTGAACTTTGCTATTCTTAAATGGCATTCCATTCTCTGAAACAATTGCAGAAGGAAGTCCAAAGTGAGAAATTATGTATTCTAATATGAATCAATAAATTACTTCAGCAGTTGTTGAACAAAGAGGGATAGCTTCTACCCATTTTGTGAAATAATCGGTTGCAGTTATGATAAATGTATGTCCAACAGAAGAAGGAGGTAAAATATTTTTAATAAGATCTAACCCCCATACTGGAAATGGTCAAATGGAAACATTGGCATGGAGCTCAGGAGCAGGAGTGTGAATCAAATTGCTATGTTCTTGGCATTTGTGACATCGTTTAACATAGGCGAAACAATCCTTTTTGATATGTCTCCAATAATAACCCAACAAATAAGTTTTTTCACTAACGAATGACCTCCAAAATGACCCCCATAGGCACCAACATGAACCTGTTTGAGCACTAAAGGGATATTAGAATCTTTAAGGAAACGTAATAGGAGACCATCGAAAGATCTTCTATACAATGCATCGACAAGGATCACATATTTAGTTACGATTTTACGTAAGCCCTTTCGAGTATTTTTTGTGATAGGTTCGACAATGGTACCATCTTTTAAGTAGTTGTATATTGTATCATACCATTCACATGAAGTTGCTTGAGTTATCACCAAAATGTCTTCTAACGGAGTATCAATTAAAGGTTTCATGATGGGGTGAATAACGAATGTGAAATGTGTAGAAGGATCATGTGGCGATATGAGAGAATCTACACTCGCTATTGCATCTGCATGTCAATTATCTTTGTGTGGGATGTTATCAATGGTGAATGAATCAATTTTTTCTACCAATTTTATTATGAGATCCTTGTATCTTAATAATTTGTCATCTTTAGTTTGATATGAACCATTGATTTGTTTGATGACTAATTGTGAATCACCAAATATCTTAATATGTTTAGCGTGAAGAGATAGAGTAGCTTGCAAACCTGCAATCAACGCCTCATACTCAACTGTATTATTTATGTATAGGAAATTTAAACAGTAGGATAAAGGAATAGATTTGTCGTTGGGTGGAATTAGGACCAATCCAACACCAGAACCTGTTTGACACTTATATCCATCAAAAAATAATTCCCATGGTTTGATATCAACGGTTAAGACATGACCATCAGGAAAGGAATCATTAGTAGGGAAAATACAGGGAGAAGGGGCATCAACTAAGTGATCGGTTAAGGCTTGAACTTCGATTGCTTTTTGTGAAACAAATTTAAGATAAAACTTCGTTAACAACATCACCCACTTAGCTAAGCGTCCTGAAAGATCAGTTTTGTTGAAAACATATCTAAGAGGATCAAATTTTGTGACAACTTGTACTTCAGGATTTAGTAGATAATGTTGCAACTTACTAGTAGCAAATACAAGAGCCAAACATTATTTTTCAATTGGTGAATATCATGTTTCATAATCAATTAAGGTACAACTAATGTAATAAACAACATGTTCTTTACCATCATCATCATGTTGAGCCAACAATGTTGCAAGAGCAAGGGCAGATGTGGTGATGTACAAGATAAACAGTCGATGTGGCACGACAGGTTGTAAAATAGGTGAAGTGGCTAAATATTCCTTTAGAATCTCAAAAGCCTATTTACAATCCTCATCCCAATCAAAAGGTACACCATTTTTATGGAGATGCGTGAAGGGTATTGTGTGATCGACTAAAGATGCAACGAAACAACGAATAGCTTGAATTCAACCTTGTAACGTAAGCAACTGAGAAATATTCTGAGGAGGTGGCATGTTAATGATTGCATCAATTTTCTTTGTGTCCATTTCAATGCCTCTGTGAGATATGACAAAACCAAGAATTTTACCACTATCTACGCCAAAAGCACATTTTTTTGGATTTAATCGCATGTTGTATTATTTTATGCGTTTAAAGATTTTACGAAGGACATTCACATTGTCTTGTTGTGTTAGCGATTTAGCAAGGATATCATCAACATAGTCTTCTAAAATTTTGTGAATATAATCATGAAAGATTAATGTCATTGCACGTTGATAAGTTGCGCTAGAATTCTTTAAACTGAAGGGAATCACAACCTAACAAAATGTACCCCAAAAAAATGTAAAGGTAGTTTTTTATTGATCTTGAGGGTTAATAAGGATTTGATTATAACTAGAAATTCTTTCCATGAATGACAACAAAGCATGTCCAGTAGTTGAATCCATGATCTTGTCTATATTAGGAAGTGGAAAATCATCGTTTAAAGAGGCTTTATTCAAGTCTCGAAAATCTGTGCATATCCTAATACTATTATTGGGTTGGCAACTATGACAATGTTTGAGATCCAAGGGGAATAATCAATAGGTTTAATAAAGCCTGCATCAAGAAGTTTCTCTAGTTCCTCTTTAACATGCAAGGCTATGTTAGGGTACATTTTGCAGATCTCTTGATGGATGGGTTTAGAATTTGCAACAAGGACAATGTTATATATCACAATTTTTGGGTCAATTCCTAGCATATCAAAATATTTCCAAGCAAAAATTTCAAGAAAATCATGAAGTAAAGTGGTTGTATCTTCTTGTTCTTCACCATCAAGGTGCTTCCCAATTTTAATAACTTTATCTTTACTATGAATTTCCATAAGCACATTAATTATATCTCCTAAAGGGAGTGCATTGGATTTAGGACTTTCAGATTCAGAGAAATCTTCAGTGAGATCACTTTCTTCTTGCTCGGTAACGTTTAAAGCACAAGAAATGTGTTTCATGTAAGTAAGTGAGGATGGGGTATCATAAACGCCAAACATTTGTTTCAAAGCCTCATCACTATCAACATACATCCATGAAGGTGGTAAAGTTATATCAAGAAAATTGGGATGTTTAATTGTAAGTTTGTGTTGCAGGTGATATGTTATAATGTTAATGTTTAAAGATGGTCGTTGAGTAGCATTGGCCATTTTAGAAAAAGAATATCCCAATCTGGTTTTTGTTTCTTGCGTATTAGGTTCGATAGGGACACAAATACATTGTTCATGTTTTCCACACCCTTTTCCAATATAGCCTAATTATTTTACAAATTTATAACCTTTCCCATAAAGTCGTTCCATTTCACGTAGGGTAGGTGGGGATTGATAATCTATCTCATCAAAATTTGTTATGTATGTTGCATTTTCATCTTGATTGTAAGAGATAGATGTTTGAGATGATTGTGCAGAATTTTGAGTAGAAATAATTGTTGGTTGTTCATGTTTCTCATATTTCTTTTGTGTAAGTATGTATTCGCCCATGATTGAGGGTGTGAATTCTAAGGATCCCTAATCATCACCATATAATTTAGAGACCAATTTCATATCGTTGTGTTCAATTTCAAGAGTGTCAATGTTAGAAGTTGGAATTAATTTTTTCAAAGGACTTGTAACCCCTTTTTCAAGGTGTAAGCAACTTTCAGGCTCAGGGTCTATTTCAATTTGATATATACTATTGTTATAAACATACTTCATGATACGTTGAAGGGTGGAAGGTACTGCATTCATCTCATGAATCCATGGTCGGCCTAAAAGGAGATTATATGAAAGATCTGGTGTATGTGCTTCTAGGTGTGCTTACACAAGTGCTAAGAAGACCTTGCTTGTCTTCTCCTAGGATCCTAATATCCTCTAGGATCTAAAAAAGGCTTAGATGATTAACTAAAACTTTTCTAATTCTTCTCTAAGAGCCTAACTCCTTGTGCTTAACCCTGAAGGACAATCACCCTTAGTTTACTTCAACACTTCCTCCTACACTTAGAAGACTCTAAGTGCCATCAACACACAAATTATTGAATTGATTGCAAGGGTACCAAACATCTTGAAGACCATCCATGTGTTTCCATTTGGATTCATCTTTAAGGATCACCAAACCTTTCTCCAACCGGGTGACAGAATTTGTCTTGAGGAGGTCTAGGTTAGATAGGGCTAATAGGCCAAGTTTGTAGGACCCTATTGGTTTCTTACTCAAATCTCACTCAAATGGATTAATAGTTCCACAATCCTTCTGTCATATCAATACTTATTTGTGTTCCTCCTGGAACTGTGGTTATCCCGTACTGTACTTTACTCCCCTGCCTATTATCTTTAATTCACACTGTCAAACCTCTAACCGGGCACTCTAAGCTCGCCTAGAATTTGACATTACAAACAGTTGCTCAACTCTTCATGACTCCTAACACTAAATATATATAGACCAATGGCTCCCCTAAAACATTCATCTACCCTTAGGAAGATCCCGTGACTAGATTTCATGGGGGAGCCATAGACAAACAAGCTGGTCAGAACAAGACCAAGAAAACCTCTAGACCTTAACCTACTTATTCAAGACACTAAACTAACTCAAATCAAATTGCTTACCGAAAGAAAAAAAAAATTCTTAGTACTATCCTATGAACACTAGTCTAACATCAAATCAAAACATTCAATCTATATTCTATCACTGTCACACTATAATGCTCGGTGTTCACATAAAACATAATTTCAGAGCCACTTTTCTATTCCCAAAACTTTGGTTACAATTCTCCCCTAATCTGGATCCGAGCCCTTAGTGATCTTAGATCCATTCTCTAGGTTTCTAGGCTTTTTAGTTGATGCCCCACTCCTAGCTTTTAGGGAATCCAAGGTTGTCGAGTTGCATGCAACATTTACAATAAATTTCCAATGTTCTCATGACAATTTTTGGCATCTTTACATTTATTAGGCCAACAAGAATATAGGACCTCTAATCCAAGTGGTTTGAAGAAATAACATCATAAATGGCCTTAAAGCATCCTTCCTACATCTCACATGTGTTTGGACCACATTAAGAAAATCAAATCCAAACTTTAAGCTACTAAGGCTAAGCTAACCAAAACAACAAACAACGACCAAAAGGTGACCTTAGTTCTAAGACTAACTCACCTAGTCCACACACAAGCAAGACCTTCTAAGGTCCAAAATAAACACACAAACCCTCTAACTTGGCTAATGTTAGATAAAAGCCAAATATGACAAGAAAAATGGAGGTTAGCCTAGGTGCTCCTACACCATCCTCCCCAAGTAAAAGCTTTCAATCCACCCTTGGATTGAGTAAGTTGAGGTCAATGCCCAACTTCTTGAACTCTGATTCTTTGATCCATACTGCATCAGCATCAGGTTGACCATGCCACTTGATCAGATGTTCTTTGTAGTCCTTCTTCCTAGTCTTCTTGTAGACTCTTGTATCCAGTATACTGTCAGCTCTCTTCACTGTAGTAGAAGGTAATTGGAGTTCGCCCACATCTTGGATGACTTCAATCAAAATTTGGTCTAAATCAGGTGTGGGTCCTTTATAAGGAACCAGGTCTACAACATTGAAATAGGGGACAGTCCACTATCCTCCGGTAGCTCCGCCTTATAAGCATTGTCACCATACTTTGTTAAGATAGGACAAGGACCTATCCTTCTCATTTGTAATTTGTGAGGGACACCTTTTTGCAACCTGGACTTGTTTAGATGCACCATCACCAAGTCTCCAACATTGAAATGGATTTCTCTTCTACCCTCATCAACCTTAGTCTTATGCTTCATAGTGTTCTCAGTCAATGTCTTCCTAACTGTATCATGAATCTCCTACATTGCATAGGGAAACTAATCAGCATATCCACTTCCCTTAACTCCATCCCTTAGGTCTCTTAGCTCATAGACTCCCCTAGGATGTAAGCCATGTACAATTTCAAAGGGACTCTTCCCTATGGACCTATTGATAGTGTCATTATATGCATACTCAGCCTATCCAATCAATTGATCCCATTGTTGACCATATTCTTTGGTCAAGCACCTTAATAGATTTCCAAGGCTTCTATTTACAACCTCGGTCTGACCATCAGTTTGGGGATGGTATGCAGATCCAGAAGATAAATTAGTTCCCAATCTCTGCCAAAGAGTCTTCCAAAAATGACTCATAAACTTGGTGTCTCTATCTGACACAATGCTCATAGGTAACCCATGTATCCTTACAATCTCTTTGAAGAAGAGAGAGGCTATTTGGCTTGCATCATTGGTTTTCTTACATGGCACAAAGTGAACCATCTTACTAAATCTGTCCACAACTACATAAACACTATCCATGCCTTGTCTTGTCTTGGGTAACCCAACTACAAAATCCATACTCAAGCATTCCCATGGCCTAGTAGGAATAGGTAGTGGTTGGTATAGGCCTGCATTTGAAGAAGTACCCTTGGCCTTTTGACATACTATACAACTTTCCACATACCTCTTAACATCTAGATTCATCCTTGGCCAATAATAGAACCTTTGAACAAGTTCTTGAGTCTTTGTGATCACAAAGTGACCACTCAATGCACCATTATGCTTTTCTTGTATCAAATTATCTCTAATAGAGCCGCTAGGGACACATAACTGATTCCCTTTAAACAAGAGATCACTTTGCAAAGTATATTCAACATATCTACTATGAAAATGATTCTTGTATTCAGCACATACCTTATAAATGTCTGCAAAATCTTCATCATTTGCATATAGATCCTTGAAATGATCTATTCCCACACTCTTCAACTGAATCTCTTGTATGGTAAGAACTCTTCTACTCAAGGCATCTGCCACCTTGTTGAGTACTCCTTTCTTGTGCTTGATATTAAAAGTATAAGCTTGCAGGTATTCAACCCACTTCATGTTTTTGTGACTCAATTTGTCTTGTCAATTCAGGAAACTAAGTGCTTGGTTGTCAGAATACACTATGCACTCCTTGGGAAGCAAGTAGTGCCTCCATTTCCTTAAAGCCTTAACCAATGCATACATCTCAAGGTCATAAGAAGAATACTTCTTGGCTTCACTTAAATTTTCTAAATGAAAAGCCATCGGTCTACCCTCTTGGCTTAGAACAACTCCAATAGCCACATTGCTTGCATCACACTCAATAGTGAATAGCTTCTCAAATCTTGGCAACACCAAAAGAGGTTGGGTAGCTATCTTTTCCTTCAACAACTCAAAACTTTTGTTAGCTTGCTCATTCCATACAAATCTAGTCTTCATCCCTCCTTTAATGGTATCCAACATAGGAGCACAAATAGCACTAAATTGTCTTATGAACTTCCTATAGTATTGAGAAAGGCCATGAAAACTTCTTACCTCTATTGCTGTCCTTGGATTAGGCCAATTGAGGATGGCTTCCACTTTGCTAATGTCCATCTTCAAGTTGCCATGTGCTAATACAAACCCAAGGTACACCAACTCTGTCTTGATGAATTCACACTTCTCTAAGTTGATCATCAATTTCTCCTCATGTAGCTTCTTGCAAACCAACTCTATCTGTTTGAGATTCTCTTCTCTTGTTTTGCTATAAATCAGTATATCATCAAGATATACCACTACAAATTTACCAATGTGGTCTTTGAGGACTTCATTCATGAGCCTCATGAATGTGGAGGGGGCATTAGATAACCCAAATGGCATAACAAGCCACTCATATAAACCCTTATTGGTTTTGAAGGCTATTTTCCACTCATCTCCCTCATGTATCCTAATTTGGTGATAACCAATTTTTAAGTCTATCTTGGTATAGTACTTAGCTTCACCTAGACAATCCATTAGGTCTTCAATCATAGGGATAGGGAACCTATATCTAATGGTTATCCTATTTATGGCCCTTGAATCAGTACAAAGCCTCCAATCTCCTCCCTTTTTAGGTGCTAGGACAGTGGGTACGGCACATGGACTAAGGCTCTTTTTAATGAGACCTTGGTTTACGAGTTCTTGTATTTGTCTAGCTATTTCCTCATTTTGTTGAGGGGTCATCTTGTAGGCTGCCTTATTTGGTAGGGTAGCCCCTGGTATCAAGTCTATCCTATGACTTATGGCTCTTTTAGGGGGTAATGTTGCTAGTTGTCCACTACTTACAATGCCTTCATAAGTCTGCAACATATTATGTATCTCTTTAGGTAACTCTGGCTTCTTAGCTACTTTGTCATTACTTACCTCTCTTGGCCTTAACACTAATCCATAGCCAACTCCTTCTCCTTCTTCCAAGGCTTCTAAGAACTCTTTTCCACCAACCATGAGCAGATTAGGACCTGTTGTCTTCACCTCTACATCCTCTAATAGTGACTGAATTTTGAATGTTTCCTTATCCTTTTTGAAAGTATAAGAGTTCTTCGATCCATCATCCATAGCTTGGCGATCAAATTGCCATGGTCTACCTAGGAGCAAGTGACATGCATCCATAGGTAACACATCACACAAGACTTTGTCCTTGTACCTTCCAATTAAGAACTCCACCCATGCTTGTTCATTTACTAAGACATGTTGGCCTTTCTTGAGCCATGTGACCTTGTAAGGATTGGTGTGGGGTATCCTTGCCAACTTTATCTTGTTGACTACTTCCTCTGACACAATATTGTCAGTAGACCCTAAGTCAATGATGACTCTACATAATTTCCCCATCATTTTGCACTTTATCTTAAACAGGGACCTCCTTTGGCTTGGTTCCTCCTTAACTAGCTCTTTGATCAAAGTTCTCCTCATCATGAGGTTCTCACCTTCCTCTGAATTTAATGGTACCTCAGAATGTTTCTCTGTTGCATTTGTCTCATCATGAACTAGATTAGTTCTCTTATCACCTCCTTGAGAAGTACTACCCTTCTCTGGACACCTATAGGCAGGGTGTCCCATTTGATTGCAATGATAACACTTCATATTGGCAAAGTAATTGCCTCTTCCTTGTCCACCACTTCTTCCTCTAAAGTTAGAGCCTCTTCCTCTACCACCTCTACTAGAGCTTCCTTCTTGCTGCTCAGTGTACTTAACTTCTCCTTGAGCCCTTGATTCTGAACTCCTTCCACCATAGCCACCTCTTTGTCCTCTACTATCGTTTCCTTTACCTCTACTCTTGGAGGTTTTCTCTTGCTTCCTTTTGCTTTTCTCCTCTATCTTCAAGGCCATTTGATAACATTGGCGGATGGTTTTGAAGTTCACTAGACTCATATCTTCTTTAATAGACCACTTGAGTCCATTCAAGTATCTTGCTAGCTTTATGCTTTCATCTTCAACCACCTTTCATCTTAGGCACAACTTTTGGAACTCCTCGGTGTATGCTTGGACATCCAAATCTTTTTTTCTAAGATTGTGTCTCCTCCTATGCAACTGGACTTCATAGTCATTAGGTAGGTAGGTCTACTTTACTTTAGTTACCATGCCCTTCCATGTAACTATAGGACCCTTTCCTTCTTTTTCTCTTTCATTTTGCACAAACTTCCACCATGTGAGAGCTGAACCTCTCAACCTTGACTTGGCCACCTTTACTTTTTGGGCTTCTGATATACCATCACATTCAAAGTGATTCTCTATACTGTCAATCCAGTCCATGACTAAATCAAGATCCATTTGTCCACTAAAAAGTGGTACACCCTCCAAAGCTTTTCCACTTAAAGCCCTTAGTGCCTTCAAGAAGGGTTCTTCAGGAATAATAGGGTTAGGGGTTGGAGCTTCCTCTTCCAATTCCAACTCCTTTTCTATGGCTCCACCACCTTTTTCACAGTCATTAGAAGGCCAAAAGTTCGGGAGGCTGACGAAAATTTTGACTGGAGTTATAACCCACCCGCCACTTTTTCCCTAGTCGCCGAAAGCCTGAAAAATAGTGAGACTAACGAAAATTCTGAGCAAAGTCGACACAAATAGCCTATCGGCTAATAATAAATTATTTAATTAACGCAGATAAGGGATGCAGGATAGAGGAATAAAGGTGGTGAATTTGACCATATGGGGGTGGTCAAATTGAAGTGTCTACAACATCATTTTGTAAACTTCATTTAGTTCACAAGAAATTTTCATTTTATTGTTGCCTTCTTGCAAACTTTTGAAATGATTTTTTATTGCTCACCTGTATAGGTTATCTGCCAATCAAAACACAAGTATTATAATTTTAAATTATTTTTGATTGGTAACTTGATTGTAAATCTATTCTTTAGGTTTCCAATATATTAAAGTGTCTCGTGATTTTACATCTAAACTTTTCTTGCATTTAATAATGTTAAGTTATTAAGAATAATTGAAAAATAGATTTATCAGTTTGTGACTATTGATAAATTTAAGATTTCAATGTCATTTGAAAAGCTTATGTAGTGTAGAAAAAATTATCCCTTTTTCACACTTAATTTTGGAATAATTAATATTAAACTGAGCCTAATTTTTCCTTGATTTAGTGTTGTAATGTGTTTTACACATTCACATTAAGTTTAGGGCCCTTTTAAGCTAAATAGACCTAATTTTACATTAATTTAGTGTTGTAAAGTGTATTAATTTACATATTCACACTAATTTTTGGGCCCTCTTGCATTTATGACCTTCAAATCATAATTAATAGGCCCTTAAGACCCTTTATTGTGTATCCCAAGACTCATTTCGACCAAAATCTTGACAAATTCAATAAATACACGTAATATTCTAACCCCCTAACATTTCCTTAGCTCATAAAGTTAGGGTGGCACCCATACATCACCTTGGGAATATGACTCCCATTTGGCCCCCTTTTAGGGTTTTGAGTAGGAAATCGAGGTTTTCAATTCAAATTTGTTGAATGTCGGCAATTGGGATTTAATAAAATATAAATTAGATGGAGTGCCTATATAATTAAGGTTTTAAATCATTATTTCACCTTAGTAACCTAAGAATCTTCAAGCAAGAGAGTCTCACCTAGATCTAGAGCCTTTAATAAATATGTTCAAGTATTCTAGAGCATTCAAGAGCTAATTATCAAGCATTTTTGGAGCATCAATTCAAGATTCAAGCATCATGCCAAGGTCTTCATGCATCATGTGTTTTTGTGAGCTAACATATTGATGTAGCATTTGTGATCCAATTTCAAGCATTCAAAGCCATATCAAGTATTGTGATCAACATCTACATCTATTCAAGCCAATTCATACAAATTGCAGACCTACACTCCAAGGACTCAACAAGGTTTGGTGAGTTGTTACATTTATTTATTCATTCATCATTCCTTCATGTTATATCAATTCATTTCAAAGTTTAATTACTCAAATGGGGTTTGATTGAGATAGACCCCCATCCACTAATAAAAACAACATTTTTTTCTCTCTCTCTCTTGTGATGTGTGTTTTGCAAATTTATGTGAACATAACTAAATCATCACCTTGGCGTATGAGTCCCCGTGTAACCATTTTACTAGATTTTAGAAGATCCTGATTTCTCACTTGAATATTACAATGTTTTCCTTTAAACCCTAAACTGGGACTAAATTACCCAGTCTAGCATATGAGTCCCAGTACACATCAAAAGCAGTAAATTTTAGAGTTTTCAGGCCTTTCTTCATCATCTTTGATCCTCCAGGTAATTTTCTTTATCTTTTTGTTTCTCTATTTGATCGCATATTCTAAGTTTCTAGGGTTTAGTTTATTCATATTTGCATTTCCTTCTTTCTAAGCATTTGCTTAGTGGTGAACCCCCTCTTTAATCACACCTAAGGAAACCCCCTAGCAGCCCTTCCCTCAATTGAATCATTTGGTTGAGGGATCTCTAGGGTTTCCTTTAATGAACTAAGAGTGAAAAAGGTACCCCCTAGTTCCATCTCCTAAAAGGTTGAACCCTATTTCCTATAGTTCATTTTGGTGAACTCAACCTTCAAACTCTTTATTTCTAATTTGGAGTAGATAAAAGTCCTAGATCTAGCTTACATTAGATTTTCATTAGATCTTGCATTAGTTAATTTTCATTTAGGGCTTCTAAACTTTTCATTAGTGAAAAGTGCATATAGGTTGAATTTTTTGCATCTTAAATCATTCAATTTCACTGAAATTTTGTAATAAAAAATAGTCAAATCAACATACAAGTTAGAAACCTTAGAAAAAACTCAAAATTTGCTAAATTTGGTGTAAAAACCCTAAACTAGGACTCATTCGCCCATCTGGGCGATTTAGTCCTTGTATAGGTGGTTTTTCTAGATTTTTGGGAAGTCTGTGATATCTGTTTTTCACCATTTGAACCTTCAAAAAACCCTAACTAGGACTCATCGCCCATCTGGGCGATTTAATCCCAAATCAAACCTAAAATTGCATTTGACAACATTGAAAACCTCATTTTTTGTGCTTTTGTTTGCTGCTATCAGATCTCTATTTTAGTTTGTTGGGTTTTTGTTTCATTCATTTCACTAGATCTCTAACATAATTAGCTTAATTTTGTGCATTTCTTCAAAATTTCATTTATAACATTTCATGTTTAGATTGTTGCATACTGTAATCAACAAATTTCCTTGTTTATAATCTAAAAATTCCATTTACACATTTAATTTAAGTCATTGCATTTTATGTCAAGACTCTTTCCATTTTTGGTTTGTGCACTAATTTTGTATAGATTACTTTTCACAAATGTTAGTGTTTTTCTTTTCCCTGTTTGCAAAGAAAAAGTTCATCAATAACCATGTTAGTTATTCCTTCAATAAATTTCCTAATTTTGAGTCTCTTAGTGCAAGAAAGTGAAAATGTTGACACCTGGCTTAAATCTACACCCCCTCATATCTCTCCTATTTGTGGGATTGATGTGATAGAAGAAGATGAAAGCATAGATAATCATGATAATCATAGTTTTTCTTCGCTCAATACCTCTCCTATTAGTGATGAAGGTATCTTGGTGAAATATGTAATCATTGAGAATTGTGTAAGTCTTGATTGTCCTTCTCCTCCTCACCCTTTGGAAGACATTATAGAAAAAGAGAATGAGATCATAGACACATTTATAAACATCACCTTACCTAATCTCCATTCCTCTCTTGCTTGTGAGAATTTTTAGTGAAAGGGGATGCAATTATAAGAAATCATGGCAATCATATTATTTGTGAAGAAGATATGTTGGTGTTAGATGATCAAATCTTTAAGATCTATGATAACCCCATTTATTTTTCTTCCCCTACCTATCCTATTTTGGAAGACATTATTTGACAAAGGAATTCAATCATAGATAACCATGATAATCATACTTTTTCTTCTCCTAATATCTCTCATATTTGTGAATAAAATATTTTGGTATTAGAAGATCAAAACAATGAGAGTTATGAGATTCCTATTTGTCTCTCTTCCCTTAGTAATTTAACATTACTGAACAAGAGAATTGCATCATTGATAAACAAGAAAACCCAACCATCAATGAGTCCTCTACTTGTGATGAAGTTATTTCAGAAGAACCAAACATTGAATGTCATGAACATCTAGTTTGTAGCTCTCCTAAAAACTCTCCTACTGGGGAAGATATCATGGTGGAAGAAAATAGGAACATTGAAACATGTCTTTCAAATAATAGTGATGAGGCTTCCTTAGATGAAGATGATGGAGTGACATTAGATTCCCCTTCACTAAGAGATCACGAAAATAAGGATGAATCTTCTAAGTTTATGCGCATTAGATATCCCTTGAAGTACTATCTTGAGCCTGAAATTATCCTTTATCTTCCCTCACAACAACAACAAACTCAAAAAAAACTATCCTCATCCTCAAACAACCAAAGAATAATATGTCACAGCAGTTGAGTTACAATATAGTTGCTAATACATATAATACTAGAAACAATCCGTGCAACCAAGAAAAACACCTTCAACATCCCTCCCGCTACCTAACCCTATCTTGCCTAGTGCTCCTCGTTTGCCTTTGCAAAGTGGAAAGGAGTATGACCTTGTTGAAGAACATAAGAACACTCCTGCTAAGATATCCTTAAGGGACCTTATTCAAGCCTCACCTAGTTATCATAAAATTCTTCAAAGTGCTTTACAAAAAAATCCTATCCCTCTTAATGTGCAATCGAATGACATAGTAGCCCTAATTCAAGGAATGAATAAAAACGTTGTTTTCCACCAAAGTGAGCTCCCTCCTTTGGAAATGAAAAAAAAAATGAAGCTTTCATAATAATAGCTAGATTCAAAAGAAAAGTGATAAAGAGATCCCTTGTGGACAATGGATCGGCTCTTAATGTGTGTAGTGTAACCCTTTTGGATAATCTTGGCATAGATAAACCAAGAATTGAACTTGATTCCTTATCAATTCAAGGATTTGACAATGTAGGAAAATGACTTCTTGGTGTGATCACATTGCCTATTATAGTTGGAAAGGCCATGTTACAAACTCCTATCCATGTTATGCCCCATGATCTCTCATATAACCTCCTTTTAGAAGAACCATGGATTCATGAGATGCATTTGGTACCTTCAACTCTTCATCATATAATGAAGTATGTCTACAACAACGAAGTGTACATAGTTGAAGTTGATCTGAAGCCTTAAAATGTTTTACAACATGAGAAAGACAAGGATTGTCCTTTGAAAATGTTGACACCAACTATACAAGTAGAACCCATGCAAGAAGAATAAAAAGATAAGTGCCCTAAACCCTTCACAATGTTATCGCTAAATAATTTGGGATCATTGGATTTCACACCTACATTCATGGGAGAATAAAAGATCACAATAAAAGATTCTGAAAAGGAAAAATAAAAAGTAGTAATGTCAACACAAGATTCGAAATCATCCACTTCAACCACTTTAGAAGAAGAAACAAATTACACAAAAAAAATTGATGAACTTGATTATGAACAACCACCAAATCCAAAAGAAATGAAAAATATTTATGGGAAAGGTTATGAACTTATGACATAACTTGGTTATAGAGGAAAGGGATGTAGTGCTAGAGAACAAGGTATTCGTACATACCTATAGAGACTAGAATATGCAAGAAACAAATAGTGGTCTTGGTTATTGTTCTTTAAAAGAAATGAAAGAAACGCATAAGTTTTCGCTTAACATCAATGTCATCACACAAAACACTAATGATTGTAGTTCGTTAAATTTTACACCCTCCCTTCAAGGAGAGAACAAAATCTCACAATCTAAAGAGTCTTGTGTAAGTATGATACCTAGTACTAAGCAAGAGATATATTTGTCACAAAACAAAGAAACATCTTCTATTGATCAAGAGAGTATCTTATTAAGACTCCTCCAAGATCGTTTGATATCCCTAACTCCAAGAACATGAAATAAATTTTACTATAGGATCTCATTTTGTACATATCATATAATTCATAGTCATTCTACTAATGAATGTAAGGCTTTGAGTAATAAAATTCAACATCTTAAGGATTATGGTGTTCTTCCTTGTGTTGCAACACCTTGTTCCTCTAATTGATACTACTTTTCAAGTTTCTCGTCAATCATCTCGACTCATCCTTGTCTTGCACTAAGTGGGGGCAAGCGGTTAGGTAGCCTTGTCCACATATGACACTTGTTGTTGTCTCTTTTGGCTATTTTATTTCCTTCCATGTATATATAAGAGAAAACTTGGGATGTGGACGACATACCTTAAGTTGGTTCGAATGTGACATACTAAGTTATCTTTAGTTGTAGCATTTTGGGGGAAACCCCTTATTCGTGATGTAGTTTTATTCAGGAACATATGACTTGGTATAGGGCTTTCCAAATAAGCTCTCATATATTCTTCATTAGCTACTTTAAAGTAGATTTCTCACAACAATGGTATTAGTGATAACTTTAAAGTGGGGGCATACATTGACATTATATTTCAACATTTCTCATGCTTCATTATGTGATTTTCTTTCTTCTTGTGATGTGTCCTTTTCTTGGTGGTGTCATTGGGTTTGATTTCCTCCGAGAGCGTGATATTTTTTTTATTTTTCCTCTCTTGGAGACATTAGGAACAATGTCCCCTAAGAAGAGACCTTACATGAACTAAGCAAAGTCCCTTTGAACAAATTTCTACTTGCATGTTGTTCATAAGCTTGAAGTTTTATTTTGTAGCTCCTTATCAAAGATATCAGGAGGTATAGCTTTGGTATGGTTAGCATATGGGAGCCAAACTTAGGCATGAATTTCCCATATCCACTTTCTTGTGTGCGTGAGTGCATACTAGCCGCGTGTGTATGTGCCTCACCTCTCTAGGGGCTAACTTAGTGGACGGCCTAAGGTTCCACTAGCCCTTGTGAGTGTGTGTTTTTTTTGCATAGTGGACATCATGTTTCACTTGTAAATAGTTTTTTTGGACTTGAACATCTTAGATATGATCCACCTCATGTTGGAAAAATGTTGAGGCTTGATCCGCCTTTCTTTTTCTCTTCTTTCTTTATGTCTTTGATAGTGTATTCTTGTACCTTATTGTTGCTTCATATACCATTAACATGCATGTTCTCTTGTGTCTATGTTGGTTTTCCATAGGATATTAATCCTGGGGGCTAGACCACCCCCTTGATCTTTATCATTCCATGCAATCCAAATTGGTACACTTGGAGCCCTCTTGAATGTCTACTTTAGTACGAGTTTGAAGCAAGTTCCTCCTCTCACTAAATTGGGGGCTAAATCTAGTGTAGGAAAAAGTATCCCTTTTTCATACTTATTTGAGAATAATTAATATTTCACTAAGCTTAATGTTTCCTTCATTTAGTGTTGTAATATGTTTCACACATTCACATTAAGTTTAGAGCCCTTTAAACCTAAATATACCTAATTTTTCCTTAATTTAGTGTTGTAAACTGTATTTGTTTACATCTTCCACTAATTTTTTGGCCCTCTTGCATTTATGACCTTCAAATCATCATTAATAGGCCCTTAAGACCCTTTATTATGTATCCCAAGGCTTATTTCAACTGAAATCCTAAGGTGACAAATTCAATAAATGCACTTGATATTCTAACCCCCTAACATTTCCTTTCCTCGAAAAGGTAGGGAGGGACCCATACGCCACCTTGGGTGTATGAGTGGGAAATTAGGGTTTTCAATCAAAATTTGTGAATGTTGGCATTTGGGATCTAATAAATGGTAAATTAGATGGAGTGCCTATATAATTAAGGTTTCAAATCATTATTTAACCTAAGCAACGTAAGAATCTTCAAGCAAGAGAGTCTCACCTAGATCTGGAGCCTTCAAGATATATTTTTAAGTATTCAACAACATTCAAGAGTTTACAAGAGCATTCAAGATCTAATTATCAAACATTTTTGGAGCATCAATTCAAAATTCAAGCATCATATCAAGGTATTCATGCATCATGTGTGTTTTTGAGCTAACATATTGATGTAGCATTTGTGATCCAAGTTCAAGCATTCAAATCCATATCAAGTGTTGTGATTAAGATCTACATCCATTGAAGCCAATTCATACAAATTGCAAACCTACACTCCAAGGATTCAACAATGTTTGGTGATTTGTTACATTTATTTGTTCATATATCATTCCTTCATGTTTTTTCAATTCATTTCAAAGTTTAATTACTCAAATGGGGTCTCACTAAGGAAAACCACCATCCACTAACAAAAACAACATATTTCTCTTTTGTGATGTGTGTTTTGTCGATTTATGTGAATGGGACTAAATCACCACCTTAGTCATATGAGTCCCTATACAATTTTTTTACCAGTTTTTAGAAGATATTGATCTGTCACTTGAAGATTATAGTTTTTGCTCGAAAACCCTAAACTGGGACTAAATCACCTAGTCTAGCATATGAGTCCTAGTACACATCAAAAGCAGCAAATTTCAAAGTTTTCAAGCCTTTCTTAGTCATCTTCGATCATCTGGGTACTTTTTTTGTATCTTTCTATTTTGCTATCTGACCTCATTTTCTAAGTTTCTAGGGTTTAGTTTATTCATGTTTTCATTTCCTTCTTTCTAAGCATTTGCTTAGTGGTGAACCTCCTCTTTAATCACACCCAAGGAAACCTCCTAGCAATCTTTCCCTCAATTGAATCATTTGGTTGAGGGATCTCTAGGGTTTCCTTTAATGAACTAAGAGTGAAATAGGTACCCCCTAGTTCCATCTACTAAAAGGTGGAACCCTACTTCCTATAGTTAAACTTATATATGTAAACTTTATGATCAAACATGAAGTATGAATGTAATGATGAAGTAATGAAATAATTTCACTTGAATATCAACTAATGTTATTGATGAAATTTGCAAGTGCAAGTGTGTGTGAGTCCAAGAATAGGTTGAAGAATGAGAACATGGTTGAGGTAGGAGTACTTAGCCGGATGACAATCAGTAGGCATGTTAGAATCTGGATCGCACACACCACTGAAAAATCATAACATTTGCGTTAATTCACACATGGTAGGATATCATTTTACATTAATGTCTTGCATTTTTTTTAAAGACAAGAGAAGAAGAGGCAATAATTAAAGAGGTAAATTAATGGGGAAAAAATTACTAGATCATTTGTATATCTCATTTACTTAATGCTTTTTGTATTCAAGGAGGAAAAAGTGTATGAGAATATATATATATATATATATATATATAAACATGTGAATTTTCAAATGAATGATTTTATTGAAATTCTTTGTAAGGACATTGTAAACAAATTCCTTGTAAAAGAAAAAAATATGTCTGAAATGAAAAATGATCAAGACTAAATTATCATCATTTAGACTCTATTATCCTTAAATAATAATAATAATTTTAAAGTAAAAGTATCGATTTAATCTTGATGTTTATTTCATTTTCAAATTAAATGCTTTGAATTACCCAAAAAAAGCAAAAACAAAAACAAAAACAAAAATGTGTTAAGCAACCATCATTGCCCTACAACAAATTTTAAAATGAAATTAAAGAAAGTAGTGAACCGCTTTCTTTTTTGAAAAGAAATATTTTATTGCTAAGAGTGAGGGCGGCTAATAATGTTAAGTGAATGTGGATAATAAAGAAACATTCCCATTTTAGAATGAAACGTAGATTTTGAAAAAGAAGCGAATCACACAAAAGGAGATTGACATAACAAAAATTAAGAAGAGGAGATTTCACCAAAAAGAAAGAAGCACAATGAGATCTTGAAAAAATAAAGAAAACTCCGTGAGCATCACCTTGGAGAAAACTCCATGATTAAGGGCTGGGCTTAACCAGCACACTCTAAGTGTTGACTACTTAGGTGGCTGGTTGTGGGACCCAGCTATAATCCATCTCTCTTCCCGTTCGCCGTTAACCCCGTTTGGTGGATGCATTTTTTAAAATTGGTTCTCCCTCTCATAACTCAAAAGACATCGTCAAAGTTCCCGCTTTGGTCACAGTCAAGGTTTTGGTCACGTATGTAGCGTAAAAGGACATGAATTTCTACAGCGTAAAAATACATAAACCTGCTTACGAGGTAGTCGCAATGTTTCAGTGTATGCAACGAACAGGTCTACAACCCTGCACAGTTCCAGCCTATGCCAAAATGGGAGCTTTGGAGCAGATTATCCATAAAAGCAGGAAGGATATAGGAATTTTGTCAGTTGGCAATGCTCTGGTAGACATGCATGCAAAATGTAGAAGTAAAGACAAGAAACTGAACTGTTTGACCGAATGCCTCAAAAATGGGGTCTTATGGAATGCTACGGTTACAGGAAGGCTTTAGAAACTTTCAAGCAGATGCAATTGGTAGGTGTAAAGCTAGACTCCTCTACCTTTACCACCATCCTCCCTGCCTGTGCCGAAATATATATTAAAAGTGTAATATATATTAATTTTTTATGTTATAGAAGTATAATATATGTTAAATATTTGCTTTTATATTAAATATTTAAATAAACTTTGACATATATAATGATTTTTGGAGGTTAGAATATATCATTTTTTTTATTTGAGTGTGATATGTGAATTTTCATGTTAATTATTGGTAAATTCTTTATAGTTTAAAATTGGTATTGTTTGGTAAAGCTATTGATACCTTTTGATTCAATTCTTGTTGGTTTGTATATAGATATAAATATCTAGTCTAGTTAAGTTAGTAATATATGTATAAGGTTAAATTGATCTTACCAATTATCTATGTTTCTCAACCATGCCAATTTAATTTCTTGCTTTGTGCTTTTAACATAAACTAGATATAAACTTAGTATTCCACCGGTAGAGATTGTTTGTAGGTAATTTATCATTTCTCAATAATTTTTGAACCTTGTCAAAGTGTTGATTGATTGTTAAGCATAAGAAGCATACTATTATGAATTTATAGGTACATTTTGAGGTTCATATGCATCGTAGTCAATCCATTCAAATTATAAGCTATGAAAAATTCAAGCATCAAATCTTACTAGCCCTATATTGGTGTAAAGATGAATAAAGTTTAGGTTAATTTCTTGCCAAATATTGATGCATTGAGATGATGCAAACTCTTAGAGGTGTAGTATGTCATGCCAATTTTTTCATTCTCTTATTATATATATCATAATTACATCAACATATTTGTAATTCTAATGTTAATCCTATTTATAATTTATGTTAAAATTTATATTTAAAATCCATTCCTTCATAGTTGTTGCATGAGAATGGAGGCAACATTATACCACCACTATGTGAAAACAACAAAATAAATGGTTGTATAGAGGTTGTGTAGGAAATGGAAACTATCATAATTATAGGTGAGGTCCTTTATTTAATTAGGAACATGAGTATAGGGGCAGCAAGAGAGATTTTATTTTATTTAAAATGACTGAGAAGTGAGATTCAAGAAGAAAGATAGAGAATGGAAAAAAAGAAGAAGGAAAACAATGATAAAGGAGAGGCACAAGGACACTAGAAATATTATAGAAATTGTCTTTAAACTTTTTCCAATGACATTGCATAAGAAAGAAAGCTATGACAAGAACAAACATGTGATGCGAATAAGAGAGTATAGTGCCAAGATTGAGGCTAAGCTTACCAAGATTAGTGACTTGGTTTTGTTCCTCCTTTACTCACTTCTCATTCCTTCCTACACCATTGATGAGTCCATTTCACTATAGAAAAATCTTGAATAGGTCATGATATTATGATTAAATTGCTGATTGAACATGGGTATTTTTGGTGCTCTAGATATGTGTGTTTGCCATAACTTGAAATTTCAAACAAATGATTGTAATGTTTCCATAAGGAATATGGTGTATGATGTAGATAGAATCCATGAGTAGAATTGTTGGTGGATTATTATAGTGTTCTAAATAAAAGAATGTTTAAGATTTTTGAATTTTTAAAGAAATATATATTGAAACTCAAGATGAATTCTTCAAGCCTATTTTAGATTTTTTGACATGTTTAGAAGTAAAAATACATTATTGAAATTCTAGATGGGCATCTTAAAGTATGTCTAGAGATTTTAACTTGTTGCAAAGGTGACACATATTTCATGCATGTCTACAAAACCTAGATGAGTGGGTAAATTTTTTGTTAAAGCTTATCATTTTTAGATGTATTGCATGTATGTATTAAAAATCTAGATGCATAGGTAAAGTTACACAAAGCACTATAAAGGAAATAATCTATTTTGACTCATTTTTAAAATTGATCGTATCATATTTTTGGCATCAGTAACACCATCATGTAAGACACCAAAAATTTATGGGGAAGAAGAGCAAGAAATAAGGGAGGAACTAAAGAAGTTGTTAATTGGTGAAGAAGATGAGATAATGTTTAGCAATAGAATAAAATAAGTCACCAAAATTTTTGGAGCTTTCTAAGGAAACTTTCAATATGATAAATGAGAACGATTCCTGGGTTGAGGAAGAAAACAACTCAGAAAATTAAAGATAAATCAATTACTAATGATTTGTTGTCAACCAACACATTCCCCAAGCTAAAGAGATGCTATCAGGAGATGAACCTCATGGATTATGTCACCTCCCATGTTGTCAAAATCAAGAAGAGTTTCTAAAGAGTCAACATAAGTAGTGAATCCTTAATTGGGTCAAAGAAAGCAAGATCAAGAAATAGTTATGTATGAGATTTGTGATAGGTGTTACGAAGTGAGTTATTAGATGTTCAAGTGCCAAGAGATAATCGTAGAGAACAAACTTTGGTAAGTAGAAAAGGAGTGGAACTAGACAAAGAAGCCATGGTAAAGAGAGAAAGAGATCAACAAGTAGAGAATAAATTAGGAAAAAAGATAATCCTTAACCATACAAAATAAATCAAGAACACCTTTACCTCCTCCAAATATGGATGCACATATGACTACTTGCTCCCTATTTTTGGTAAAAACACCAAGGATGCTAGCAAACATCTATTTACCTTTTCCTTAGACTTTCATTGGATTGAGGTTGGCATTAATGATGAGTAGACTCACTTGTACAATTTTGTGGAGACTCTTAATGATGAGGCACTAATATGATGCATTAAAGAATGCCCTAAGCATGATAAAACATGGAAAGAATTGAGTGACTTATATTGACACATTTTCATTTACCTAATGTATGAACAAAATACATAAATTTAAAATATGGAAGATGACAAAAACTAAGGAGGAATAGGTAAAATATTATGAACAATGATTTAAAAGTATGGTTCAAAAGATAGAAGAAACCCTAACATAAAATATTTAATGAATTGAGTGGTTTATTTTCGGGTTATGTTCACCTCACATTATAGCAAAACTAGACAAGAAGATTTCCTCTGCATATAAGGATGCATAGAATTGATCACCAGAATAGAATCCTAATCAAAGATATGTGAGAATGATTTAGTAGGAAAAGATGAAATTGATAATTACAAATTAGAGTAGGAAAATGTAATGTTGAAGTAAGAAATTCTATTGAAAGGTGAGAAGGATAAGACTTCTCCCCCTACCTAGAAGAAGTAAAATTTGGTTTAAAAATTATAACAAAGAAGAACATCTAAGGAATGAATGTTTGATAACCAAAGGCACCAAGAGGGGAACTTGAGAAATCCCCTAGAAAGATGGAAAGTATATATTGTAAAATATAAATTGGGATAAACATGAAACAAATTAGTGCCAATATTACTTCATGAAGAAGATGAATATGAAACATGGTTCATGGATTGACTAAGGAAGTGTGCATTTTTTGGATATGGGTGTAGCTAGAGCATACAATTTAGTTATAAGAGCATTCAATGTTTATTTGACACATGGCTAATGGGAAATTCAGTTCAGAGAAAGTATAGGACTACTTAACAATATACATTATGTGGTACCGCAAATTCAAGATGCAACCTGTCCTCCATGAGTTACCATGATAACTATTGAGAATGAGGTGGTAGGGGAGGCTACCAGAATAATAATAAAGGTTCCAAAGAAAGAGGAAGGGTCAAAAGGAAAAAATGTTATAACTATGGTAAGTTAGGACATTATTCTAATAAGTGCAAAAGAAAAAAAGGAGGAAAGCCCACATGATTTTTGTGTTGATAAATCACATGATATTTCTAGTTGTCCCAAATTTAATAGTTCTATAAGAGTGTGTTGGCACTATGATCATAAAGTGAATAAGTGTCTAATCTAAATGTAATATATGATACTAAAACTTAGTAATGAGTAACTAAATTAGAGAAGCAAATGATAGACAATGTAAACATTCAAATGTAGAATAGAATAATCCTTGTTGATAAATGAGAAATTGGAAAAATAATACAAAGAAAAAAGGAAAAACTCAAAAAAAAGAGTAAAAAGAATCTAGGGTTAGATTAATAGAAACATATCCTAGAAAAATCTTATAATTGTGAAAATGTAGAAAAAATATTTAGATAAAGAGTAACATGATCTGGTAATAAAGAAGTTCAAATAGCTAATTAAAAAAAGAAAATCAAAATGAAGAGGATGATAATAAATGTTTCATAGAAAAATAGGTCTATGCTCATTACCTACAAAAGCTCCCAATTTTGCACAGGGAGAGATTGTTTTCTAAATCTTTATCAACAAATCCATTTTGTTCATATCCTACAATCATGGCATTCCATGAGACCAAATTTCTTTTAAGGCACATTGTCAAACAGTTCGCGTGCCTTGTCTATGTTTCCACATTTTGCATGCATGTCTACCAGAGCGGTTGCAATATCTGACAAAATTCCTCTTATCTTTTATGCTTTGATGGATGCCATACCCTGTCCCAAAGCTCCCATTCGACACAGGCTGGGAGAACGCTGTCAAAGGTTGTAGAGTTTGTCTTTACACCTGCCAATTGCATTTGCTTGAAAGTTTCTAAAGCATTTTCAACAAACCCATTTTATGAATATCCTGCAATGAGAGCATTCCATGAGAACACATTTATTTGATGCATTCTGTCAAACAGTTCACGTGCCTTGTCTATCCTTCCACATTTTGAATAGATGTCTAATAGGGTAGTTGCAAATACATCTGACAAAAATCCTCTATCCTCATCCTGAGATGGGTGTGCACAACCTGTTCCAAAGCTCCCATTTCGGCACAGGCAGGGAGGATGGCGATAAAGGTAGAGGAATCTGGCTTTACACCTGCTATTTGCATATGCTTGAAAGTTTCTAAAGCCTTTTCAACAAACCCATTTTGTGCATATCCTGCAATCGTAGCATTCCATAAAACCCTATTTTTGAGGCATTCGATCAAAAAATTCACCTATAGGAGCATTACCAGCTGACAAAATTCCTATATCCTTCCTGCTTTTACGCATAATCTGCTACAAAGCTCCCATTTTGGCACAGGCTGGAACTGCGCAGGCTTGTAGACATGTTCGTTCCATACACTGAAACATTGCGACTACCTCGTGAGCAGATTCATGTCTTTTTACGCTGCAGAAATTCGTGTCCTTTTACGTTGTAGACGTGACCAAATACTTGACTGTGACCAAAGCGGGAACTTTGACAATGTCTTTTGAGTTATGCGCGGGAGAACCAATTTTAAAAAATGCATCCACCAAACGGGGTTAACGGCGAACGGGAAGAGGGACGGATTACGGCTGGGTCCCACACCAGCCACCTAAGCGGTCAACGCTTAGAGTGTGCTGGTTAACCCAGTCCATGATTAAGCACGCTTGAGCTGGAGCAATACTGGGATGGGTGACCTCCCGGGACGACCCAGTGCTTCACCTTTATGAGCATCACCTAGATGCAATGAGTGTTAAGTGAACCATTCATTATAATGAGAGATGGGTTCTTGTGAACCACTACTCATGAAACATGGATCAATGAGTTTGACTCAAAAACTACACGTTTGAATCCTGATAGCAATATCATAAAATAAAGAAAGCCAACTCTTTTGGAGTGAAGAAAACTTTGCCCTTAATCTTTTGTTCACACAGCCAATGGTTAGACGCTTACCAAGGAAATAGAGGTAGGCGTCTTGTGTTTTGAATAAAAGGATTCTCTTCTTTTCGCTTTGATGACTTTTTACTCCATCTTAATCTCTGATTTTAATCATGGTTATATTCGTTTCCAACATAATCGACATGTATCTCTTTATGCAATCCTTGATAATATTTATTTGTCTTGAGTGGTGTATGACAAGCTACTAAACTCTCAGTCGCGCCTTATTGAGCTCCTATAGAGGCTTTTCTTTTATGCATTCTAACGCATAGTCGATTTAACAGATTTGGCTTGTAGCTGCTAGCCGTCTCCATTCCATGCATCGGCTTTCACTCTAATTTATTGTTAGAAACTCATGTGTTTTCTCCTGATTGCAGGAGTATCCCTTCTCATGGTAACTGAAATCCATCGTGTGTTTCGTATTCCTTATGGGTTGCAAATATGTATAAGGCCATCATTTGATATTTGTCTACCTTGCAACAGTGAAGTGGTCAGTTTTTATCCTCTATTCACATTCTTCTTATTGTTTATTTTTGCTACATTCTCTTATAAGCACGTTGGCACAACTTCTTAGACAACACTGCACCACTATTATTTCCCTCTATGGCTAAGCTGATCCGGTCGTATGTTCCTTGAAACCTGAAAGCGACATCTTGGGGTTTATGCACTTCTCCTCAATAAGCTCCCTTATCCTTCGTGATAATAGATTTATTATTCCAACAAGGGATGACGTTGAATGGGGGCGGGGGCAACCAGAGAGAAGCAAGTCATACGTGGGTAATCTTAGACTAAGCTCTGAAAGCTTCCCTAGTCACGGTCTGTAGCGCCCCAACCCTTGGAATGCATCGCCATCTATACTATACTCTGTTGTTTCCTTCTTCTGAGAACTTTGCATAAGCCGAGTCATGATTTTCCTTTCAACATAAGTTTTTTTGGTTATAGGATAGCCAATATTTTCTTCATTTTGAAGTGGCTAAGTCAGATCGCAGGATAACATCTTCTTATTTCTTCCTCGTATTTGAAGTCAACCCTCCGCAGTAATGTGCATGCTCCATTTCAATCTATTATAGTCTTCTCCAGATGTCTTAAGATTTGCAAATTCTTGTCGGCTCAAAGTGTTGCTTTGAGGGTTCAACCCCTTTTCCATATCATTTCCATAATGTTCTGAGAGAGTGTAAAGCATGTAAGAGTGTTGTCCACACCAACGGTGCTTACCAATATAAGTTGACAGCGAGACACTTTTAGAATGAGCACCCTCGTTTATCAGACAGCTTGGGTGAATCTCCAAAATAGCACACGTCTCAAGATTCACTAACTTCCATGTCTCATCAACCCGATCCAAGGCCTGACCGAAAGATTCTAAATAATGAATGTAACCCGGTTTGTATGTTACAGTCAGATGAATTCTATAATAAATTGTTTCAAATAAATGACTTGCTCTCTGAAAATGAATAATCATAATTAATTAAATTGGGAATGAACATTTTTAAGTAATTTTCAAGAATGTTCTTTTATTTTTCCTAGTAAATGTATGAGATTATTCTGAAAGGAGATCATTGTACTTGAAGTAATACCTATGTATTTGTTAAAAAAACTTCTCAGATAAGGTCAAAAGGTTATTTAAAGGGAAATAGGTTTTCTTTTGATAAACTTTACTTTTTTTCTTGGGAAGGATGGTCGAGTTTGCTATGAATATGTTTGCTTTCTACACATCATTTGGAAATGGAAATATAATGTTCTACATGAAATATGGTCTTTTATGTTAATTTAAAAAGAATGTGTATGCATACATAAATAATGTAAATGAAGGCCATATATGTGTATATACATAAACCAATTATGTATACACATACATGTGATATACCTACTTTTAAACAACTTATTTTCTTTACTTGAATAATATGCAAGTATCTTCTTAATTTCAAGGTTACTTATTTAAACATCTGAATATTGTGCTTGTAGTTACTCCTAATTTGCTTAAACGCCAAAAGGTTGGCTAGGGTAACTCATTTTAAACCAGATTGTATGTTTTCAGATTAAAAGCTTAGTAGGGAAGGGTGTTTCCTTATGCATATAGAAAGTTTCCTTCCAAGACAGGTGTCGAAAGTGGAATAATAGAGGGTTTAGATTTTTCTTTTCCAGAATCTATCATTTAGTTGCTGCATGTAACATATGCTTGGTTAATCTTTGTAGCTCATACTATTGAATGGACGAATTTTATGATTTATCTCTCTACCATTTCCTAACATTGTTCTTGCATATTCTAAATTTGGATAAAAATGCATGTAGATATGTTAGGCACACACCAGATTCTACCTTGCATTTCAATTTCTTTTTGCTAAGTATTTCATGCAAGGTCAATGGTTCTTCATGTTAGGAAGAAAATTTCAGGGAAGTGTAGCTTCATGGTGAGGTGGAAAAAGTGCCTGAACCATATTCTTATCCATCAGTTACCGGCGAGCATTGTAGTGAAATCACAAGGAATTTCAGCTTATGTTTATTGTGCAGTTTACTACTTTTGATGTAAACTTGTTATGACTAGATGGCTATTATAGCCTAGTCAAACTATGTAACCCAAAATTATGAAATTTGGGTATGAATGTAACTCAATCTGATGACATGCTATTCTACAATGGAATATAGTTTTCAATTGTGTTTGAAATTAATAGCTCATTTTCATATCTGATTTAGTTTATTTAGTGTTATTGAATATAGCATGTTACACGTGACTTCTCTTAAACCATAAGTGTATTGGCCCCTTTTCCTAGCAACTTAAGTTTTTCAATTTTGCATGTGTTTTTAAAAGTCTTTAAGTTTCCCGAAGAAGAGCCCATCAGGTGGTCCCACCTTCACCCAAGTCAGTGCCATATGTTGGCATTTTATTTAGGCACATAGATTATAAGGTTTGTAGAAGTGTTTAGACCCTAACAATATCTTCCTATGAGTCCCTAAAAAGAGATTTTTAGGTGACCTTAAGTTCTTTATTTATCATTTAGTTTTTGCATGCAACATATGCTTTTATGACTTATTATCTATTGCATAATGTTCAAGAAGGAAGAAGTATGGTTAATTTACTGTGCAAGTATCTTCTTAATTTCAAGGTTACTTATTTAAACATCTGAAGATTGTGCTTTTAGTTACTCTTGATCTACTTAAATGCCAAAAGGTTGGCTAGGGTAACCTATTTTAAACCATCTATTGCATGTTTTCAAGTTAAAATCTTAGTAGGAAAGGGTCTTTCCTTATGCAAATAGAAAGTTTCCTTCCAAGACATGTGTTGAAAGTGGAATAACTGAGGGTTTAGATTTTTCTTTTCCAGAATCCATCATTTAGCTATTGCATGTAACATATGCTTGGCTAAGCTTTGTAGCCCATAATATTAAATGGACTAATTTTATTATTATCTCTCTACCATTTCCTAACATTGTTCTTTCATGTTCTAATTTTGGATAGAAATGCATGTCGACATGGTAGGAACACTAAGTATTTTGTGCAAGGCCGGTGGTTCTTCATGTTAGGAAGAACTTTCTAGGAAAGCGTAGCTTTGTGGTTGGGTGGAAAAAGTACCTAAACCATGTTCTCATCCATTATTTGTATGCGAACATTGAAGTGGAATCATAAGGAATTCCAGCTTATTTTTTTGTATATTATACTACTTTTGATGTAAACTTGTTATGACTAGATGGTGATTATTGCCTAGTCAAACTATGTAACCCAACATTATGACATTTGGGTATGAAACTAACTCCATCCAATGACATGCTATTCTATGACAGAATATAGTTTTCAATTGTGTTATAAATTAATAATAGCTCATTGTAATATCTGATTTGGTTTATTTAGTGAAGCATAGAAAAATAGGGTAGGGGTTCAAAACACATAGGATTTTATACTAAATTTGGGATGTTTCACCAAACTTACTAAAAAAAGAAATAAAAAATGAGGTATAATGAACCTACCTATTTTCTATTTCATTCAAGAAATGAGATCCTCCAAGATAGAATTAACTTCCAGCCCTTAGGTGAGTCAATTTTATGGAAGATCTACAAATTTCCTTTGTGTATGGGTGGGGTAAATATGACTGAACAACACTTTTGGGAGATGAAATTAAGATAGTAAATGAACTCAAATATGTAACCTAAAACATAATTCATGTATATGTATCATAAATATAATAGAAACAATCAACTTTATGCAAATTGGATGAGTGGAAGACACTTAAAACCTACCTTGAAATTTGTTGCAGAGTGTCTTTTGATAGAAACAGTGACAAAACTGACTGAACAAGGGTTTTGGGAGAAAGATTAAAAATACCAAATGCACTCATTTATGACATGTAAAATTTGGATTTGATAGATGAAACATACAACTATTAGAAACAGTAAAGCTTATGGAAAATCTAGGAATAGAAAATGTTGTGTACCTGTCACAAAACATTATTTTTTAAAGCTATCCTAGGATTCATTTGCCCATAGGTGAATGGTTCTTTGTTCACCTTTCCAAAATTTATTTATGTTTCCTCTACTTTTTTGTCTACACTTCCAAATCATATAGGTTTCACAATCAAAAATAAATTCAAGATCTAAGTTTCTGTGAGATGAAAACAATGGTGACAATAAATGCAACTTTGCAAATTTACACTTTTGAGATTTTCAAAAACATTTCAACTTATGAACCTAGAAATTTGCAACACACAACTAGAGAGGGAAAATATTTTTTTTGGGTGAATGGGGTTTTACCTTGGTCAAACCCCATTTTTGTAATTAAACCTTGAAATGATGAATGAACAACTCAAAGTTGCAACTCACCAAACCCTTGATTAAACCTTTGAAAGAATGAAATCTTGATGTTGATCTTGCATGAAATGGCTTCAATGGATGTAGATCTTGATGCTTGAATCTTGCTTTGAATCATTGACTTGAATGCTTAGATTATAACTTGAAACCTATATTATCACAAGGTTAGCTCCAAAAATATGTATGAATGAACATAAAATTGACATGATGCTTGAGATCTTGAATGGTGCAACAAATGATGAAGAAATCTTCTCTTGAATGATCTTGACAATAATATTTTCTCTTGTAAAATTGTTCTTCCAAACTTCTAGTTGATTTGATAAAATAACCTTGTATTTATAGACATTTATCCTTAATTTCCTGAAATTAATGTTGGCAAAACAGGGAGAGACAATTGAGATGGGGGGAGTGAATCAGTTGTCACAATTTAATGAACTTATCAAACTTTACTTAACCTAATCTTAGATCTGACGAATAAATAATTAACCATAAACAATTAGCTTATCAGAGAGATAGAGAACACCGAGATTTTTTATGTGGAAACTCTGTTAGGGGAAAAACCACAGTGGATGTTAGTCAACAATATTATACCCTGTTAAAAGTATAATGAGAATAATAAGGGGAATGCACATGCATTCACGCACACTAGCTCACTACTCAAATACAAAAGAGTACTCACTGTCCAAAAGGATTTTGGATTAAAACCATCCAAAATGTGAACTAAGAAAATAGCTTCTACATGAGCCTGATTACAGTTCCAATTAAGCACATAAAAACCTTCTTCACTCTTTGCTCAACCTTCTTCTCACTTCGCTCAACCTTCTTTACACTCTACTCTGCAAATGATATTTTCACATATACACATTTGAGCATTCAAAGCACACTTTACACCAATGAAACAATTGCTCTTATATATCTGCATCATGGATTACATCAACAACTTAGTCAAGAAGAGATACAAAACATATTTTCAATGTCATCCCAAATTTACAAATAAATTTGTAATGTGAATCCACCAAGGTCGGCCACAACATAGTGGAAACCCAAATTAACAACTCCAACACAAAAAAGACTTTAATTAATTTCACCTCAAAGATCCACAACATGATACCATCATCATGTCAGTTAGGAACATGAAAAATAGAACATATAGAGAAAAAATCTTTGATCAAGAGCACACAGATCTATGTGGAGATACCACAAAGATAGATCAGGATCTAGAAGCATCCAAAAACAACAAGAACTAATAGAGAAATATCTGCAGCAATAGAAACACATAAAATTCACTCAGGAATACTAACAAAACTCACAAAAATACTATCAAAACACAACTTTTCACAACATAATCAAATCTTCACGTGGACCTCTGAAACTTTCGATCAATGAAATAGATATATTCAATAGAAAAACCTGTAATCCAAAAGAACTAATATTCAATGTACGTAACAAGACACCTTCATGACCTTCACAATTCCACTGGGAACCTAGAACACTTCTTTTAACAATTTTCTCAATATCCTCGACATATATAGCTTCCAATACACCAAATGTTAATAGTGTTGACATCAATGACAACCATGTATTAGAAACAAATCCAAATCATCCAACAATCTCCCCCTTTGGCATTGATGGCAACACATGATGTAAAAAACACCATCAACCCAACTCTCAATCAACATTTACGCCTCCTTAGATTTTTACTTTTTCTTTTTACAACTCTTCTCAAGATCTTCCCACAAGTCTCTTCTCCTTAGATAAACAATAGTTTTTCACATTACTTTTCTCCCCCTTTGACATCAATGGCAAAGATAAGCATTATCTTTCCACATGCAAGCTCTAAACCACATATCTACACATCTGAGTACTCCCCCTGAGTAGCAGCCATGGAAATTATCAATCCAGATCACAATATGATCATGAAATGCATGGATTGATGCAAATTAATGCATCCAAGATTAGTTCATATCAGGAGGGGTAATTACCCCTAGCATCCCTTTGAGATACTCAAAAGTATCCTTTGGCAATGGCTTAGTGAAAATATTTGCAATTTTCTCTCTGGTAACTTCACATACTCTAGTCTAACTTCTTTCTCACTTACTTTCTCCCTGAGAAAGTGAAATTGATTGATATATGCTTGGTATTAGAGTGTAGCACCAAATTCTTAGAAATATTAATAGAACTTGAGTTATCACAGTATATGGCAATAGGTTCATCATATACTACTTTGATATCTTTCAGCATCTATTTCATCCACATCACTTGAGTATAGTTATTGGCAGCAACAATATATTCTACTTCAGCAATAGATAGAGAAATGAATTTTTGCTTTTTGCTCAACCAGGACACCAACTTCTTCCCTAGGAAGAAGGCACCACCACTAGTACTCTTCCTATCATCTACATCTCCTGCCCAATCCACATTATTATATGTGTTCAAAGTGAGATCATCATCCTTAGGATACCAAAGTCCAAAATCAATTGTTCCTTTCAGATATATGAAGATTCTCTTTACAACAGTCACATGAGACTCTTTTGGATCGTCCTGAAATCTAGCAACCATACACACAACATTCATAATGTCTGGTCTGGTATGTGTTAAGTAGAGCAATCCACTGATCATTGATCTGTACCTTGTTTTATTTTTCTTGGGAGAATAATCATTCTATGTTAACTTGCATCCAATTACCATGGGAGTACCAACAGGCTTTGAATCATCTATACCAAAATTCTTCAGTAGCTCTCTCACATATTTGGACTGAGATATGAAGATCCCCTTGTCTAACTGAGTAACTTACAATCCCATAAAGAACTTCATCTCTCCAATTATACAAATTTTAAATTCATTCTTCATTTCTTCAACAAAATTCATACATAGGTTATCATCTCCTCCAAAAATAATGTCATTTACAAACACCTCAATAATCAACTCTTTATCATGATCCAATTTGAAATACAAGTTTTTGTCAGTAGTACCTTTATTGAATCCAAGCTTCAGTAAATATTTATACAGTCCATATAGAGCTTTCTTTAGTTGGAACACCATTTTTTCCTCACCAATTAGTTGAAATCCATCTGGATATTCAATGTACACTTCTTCTTCTAGCTCACCATTAAGAAAAGCAGACTTCACATCCATTTGATAGACTTTATAGTTCTTATATGCTGCATAAGTAAGAAATAATCTTATAGCTTCAATTTTGGCGACAGGGGAAAAGGTTTCTTCAAAGTCAATACCTTCCATTTGTGAATACCCTTTACATACCAGTCTTTCTTTGTTTCTGACTACTTCACCTTGTTCATTCAGCTTATTCTGAAAGACCCATTTAGTACCAATCACATTTTTATCTTTAGGTCTAGGAACAAGTACCCATGTATTGTTCTTTTCAATGTACATTATTTCTTCCTTCATAGCTTCCATCTAGTGTTCATCATTGCAAGCTTCATTGACATCTTTAGGTTAAATCTTGGATATCAAGCAATACTCTTCTGCAATCTTTCTTCTAGTTTGCACACCTTTATTCTTTCCCCCTATAATTTGATTTTCAAAATGATTTAACTTTACATACCTTGGAGTTTTGGGAATCTCTTTAACTTCATATTCTTTTATTCTTTCTTCTTCACTTGCACTTGACTCTGCTTCTTGACTATTTAGATTTACCGGAACAAATTGAAGTTGTCTTACCAAAACATATGGCACAATTTGAAGTTGATTTTGTGTCTGAACATTCTTCCCTTTGTTTGTATTGTCTTCATCTGAATCATATCCACAATATCTAAATGATTTAGCAGAATTCTCATCAACTCTAAAATTTACACTCTCAACCATTCTTCTTGGTCTTTTGTTGTAGCACTGGTAGGCCTTGCTTCTAGTAGAGTAACCTAGAAAGATTCCTTAATCTCTTCTTGCATCAAACTTTCCTATATCATCATCTCTCTTGATGTAGCATTTGCTTCCAAAGATCTTGAAATACTTAACAATAGGCTTATAACCAAACCATAGGTCAAAAAAAGTCTTACCATAATTACCATTCACATTTACCCAATTCAAAGTGTACACAACAGTGTTTACAGCTTCACTCCAATAGATGTGAGGCACATTTCCTTCCATCAGCATTGTTCTAGCAACATCCAAAATTGTTTTTTTCTTCCTCTCTACAACACCATTCTATTGAGGGGTTCGAGGAGCAGATAATTATCTTCT
Source organism: Sequoia sempervirens (assembly GCA_007258455.2). Lineage (NCBI taxonomy): Eukaryota > Viridiplantae > Streptophyta > Pinopsida > Cupressales > Cupressaceae > Sequoia > Sequoia sempervirens. The sequence goes on along the minus strand of VDFB02018296.1, from coordinate 7,291,208 downwards.
GATTCCATGCTCATCACAGAAGGAATTAAACTCCCTGGAGATGAACTCACCACCTTTGTCTGACCTTAAGCATTTTATGTTCAGACCTTTCTCATTCTCTCCCATAGCTTTGAAACTTTTTAACTTTTCTAATGCTTCACATTTTTCTCTTAAGAAAGCAACCCATATCATTCTAGAGTAATCATCAATAATAAACATAAAGTACCTTTCACCATGAAGACTTCTGAATCTCGAGGGACCACATAGATCAATATGTATCAGCTCCAGTAATCCATTTGAGTTATGTTGTTTGCTCTGAAAAGAGACTCTAGTATGTTTTCCCATCTGACACTCCTTACAAATTGTGCTAGTCTGGTTCACTAACTTAGGTAGATCTCTTACTACTTGAGTGGAACTTATTTTGACACTATTATCAAAATTCACATGACATAGCCTTCTATGCCATAAATAGCTTTCATATACTTGAGCAATTAAACAACTTTCACTAGTAGCATTCAGGTGAAAAATGTTACCTTTTGTCTGTTTACTTGAAGCAATTATCTTTCCAGAGCTTCCAAACATTTGGCATCTTCCATCTCTGAACTAAAGATCATAACCCTTTTCCACCATCTATCCAACACTTAAAAAGTTGTGCTTTAATCCTTCAACATAAAGAACATCATCAGTGTTATGCTTACCACCAAGATAAATAGATCCTCTGCCACGAATCACATAGGCATTGTTATCTCCAAATCTTATAATCCCACTGTCATACTTCTCTAGACTTACAAATTTTCTTTTGTCACTAGTCATATGATGTGAGCATCCATTTTCAATGACCCACTCATCCTTTTCTTCAATTTGGGCTACAAGAGCTTTCTCAACTATAGTAGATTCAATAGCAACAAGATTGTTTCCTTAATAGCAATGAAAACCCAATCATCTTCATTTCCATTATCTTTATCAGACTCATCATCAATCACTCCTTTAAAAAAAAAAACATTTCTTTTGGAATCTAGATTTGTAAGGCTTAGATCTAGGAACTCTTTTAGGACACCTTCATGCAAAATGACCTATTTTACTGCAAGAAAAATATTTAATAGGCAATACACCTTCATACTTACCTTTTCATCTACCTTCTTTCTTTACAATCAGTGCTTCCAATTCTTCTTCTACCTCTCTTTCTTTATCTTCAAGTTATTTCAATTCTTCATCATACTTGGATGGATTTCTAGAAATCTCTCCTAGATCATATCTTTGCTTGTTTCTTCCTAATACAGTAGCTTTAAATGTAGTTTCAGTCTTAGGAATAGAATCAACAAATTTGCTCAACTCAAAGGCATCAAGTTTACCAACTAGTGTATCCCTTGTCAAATTCGTCAATGATTTGGATTCTTCAATAGCATGACCCTTCGCTTTGTAGGAGGGAGGCAATGATTTGAGCACCTTAGCTACAATTTCTTCCTCTTCTAAGATACCACCGACACATCTAATGCCCATCACTAGTTCATTTAATCTCTGTATAAAAGAAGAAATATTTTCATCTTCACCCATCTTCAAATTTTCATATTTACCTTTCAAACTCTATATCTTGGCCATCTTCACATGTACATATCCTTCATACAAAGTTTCCAACTTTTTCCACATCTCATGAGTTGTCTTCAAACCTAACACATTTTTCATCTCTGAATCTGATAAAGCACTCAACAAAGCTTCCATAGCCCAGACATTATTCTCAGCCTCTTTAACCTCATCAGTAGTGGAAGGACCATTCTGAGGAATAACATATTGATTCTTTGTAATTTTCCATAAGGGTTCACGTTTACACTTCAAATGACACTCCATCCTAGCTTTCAAAAATGAGTAGTTTGTTCCATCGAATCTAGGACTGTCCTTCTTGTATGATGCCATCTTAGATAACCTCAAGCTTTTAAACTTCTTCAGACAAACCTACTCTGATACCAATTGTTGGAAAAATAGGGATAGACAACTAAGAGGGGGGGTGAATCAGTTGTCACAAAATAATGAACTTATCAAACTTTAATTAACCTAATCTTAGATCTGATGAATAAGCAATTAACCATAAACAATCAGCACATCAGAGAGACAGAGAACGCCAAGATTTTTTATGTGGAAACACTATTAGGGGAAAAACCACGGTGGATGTTAGTCCACAATATTACACCCTGTTAAAAGTATAATGAGAATAATAAGGGGAATGCACATGCATTCAGGCACACTTCCTAGAGCTCACTGCTCAAATACAAAAGAGGATTCCCTGTCCAAAAGGAGTTTGGATTAAAATCATCCAAAATGTGAATTGAGAAAATAGCTTCTACACAATCCTGATTATAGTTCCAATTAATCACAGAAAAACCTACTTCACTCTTCGCTCAACCTTCTTCACACTCTACTTTACAAATGATATTCCCACATATACACATTTGAGCATTTGAAGCACACTTTACACTGATGAAACAATTGCTCTTATATATCTGCATCATGGATTACATCAACAATTTAGTCAACTAGAGATACAAAACATATTTTCAATGTTGGCCCAAATTTACAAATAAATTTTTAATGTGAATCCGCCAAGCTCAACCACAACATAGTGGAGACCCAAATTAACAACTTCAACACAAAAAGACTTTAATTAATTTCACCTTGAAGATCCACAACACGCTACCATCATCATGGTGGTCAAGAACATGAAAAACAAAACATACAAAGAAAAAATCTTTGACCACGAGCACACAGATCAATGTGGACATACCACAAAGATAGATAATGATCTAGAAGCATCCAAAAACAACAAGAACTAATAGAGAAATATCTGCAGCAACAGTAACACATAAACTTCACTCAGGAATACTGATAGAACCCACAAAAATACTATCAGAACACAACTGTTCACAGCACGATCAAATCTTCACATGGACCTCTGAAACTTTTGATGGATGAACTAGATATACTTACTAGAAAACCCTTTAATCCACAATAACTGATCTTCAACCTACATAACAAGACACGTTCATGACCTTCACAATTCCACTGGGAATCTGGAACACTTCTTTTAACAATTTTCTCAATATCCTTGACATATACAGCTTCCAATACACCAAATGCTAATAGTGTTGACATCAATGACAACCACATATTAGCAACATGCCCACAACATCCAACAAATAAAACATTACAAGCTAACCTTTTAAATTTGAATTTAGGATCATGAAAATACTGCCAAAACATGATTTAAAAATGGGTTCAAGATCTTAGGGGGGACCCATTTGCCCATGGGTGAATGGGTGCTAGGCCCTAATTCCTAGAACACACATTGCTCAATGTAAAGTGTTTTTTTTAGGCATTAATTATTGTCAAGTTTCCCCTTCAGAAAATGTAATTAATTAGGCTTGTAAATGTAAAATAAGACTTATTAAGGAATAATTAAGCTCAATTAATTAAGAGGTCCCAAATAAGTTTGTAATTGTAAAGGGGAACATTTAGAAACACTAAATTAAGGCACTATTAAGTCCAAATTAAATTAGGAGGGCCTAAACTATAAGTGAGAAAATGTAAAGGGTTACATTTTTCTACACTACATTTAGTGTTATTGAGATTAGCACATTACATTGTGTATCAAAGCTTAGGGTTCAACTCTAGGCCTATGAGTCCACAATGGTTGGAATTATGATTAGTTGACCCTTATTCAATTTTGAGTTATCATATAAATAACAAAATTGAATTGAATACAATTATGGGGAAGTCCAAGTCTGGGGAAAAGAAGGGAAAAGTTATTAGGACCTCCAAAAATAAAGTTGTTGAAGAAAGCACAAAACTTGAGGTCAAACCCAAAATCCCTGATGACAAGACCTTAGTTCATCCTCTTACTTGATTGAAGTTAGAAAATGGAAAAAAATATTAAAGAGTTTTAAAAAACTTCTAAAATCGAGAAACCTTCTGTTATACAAGACTGACCTCTAGGGTGTAGACCAAATGCACCAATTTTGACAAAAGAAGAGGAGTGCCTACATGCACATCCTTCCACTTCTGAGAAGGTTATTGTAAACTTCGATGAGGACTTAGAGGAGAATGTCCTCTTTTTGAAAATGAATAAACCACCTAATAAGGGGAAAATTATGTAATATGGATATATGCAAACCATTACTATATTAAATTAAGGAAGTCTTGTTTTGTATTCAAAGTTGTGAACTTCAAGACTTATCATTGTTGTGAATGATATTAATATATTTTATAGATTACAAGTTATAATATTTAGTACTAAGTATGTGAAATAATTAAACATGGGATCTTGTGTCAGTTATGCTAAAACGTGAGTTGTGATACAAGTCAAACATCAAAACTAAGAATGGAGGATCTAGTGGGAGGCAAAATGAAGGTCAAAATGAGAGGTTAGACCGAATCCTTGACCTCCTGAATCGAAAAGAGAATAGGAATGACCATTTGGAATAGGAAGTTAGAGGTGTATGAGAGGGTCAAAATATGAGGAATGAGGAATAACCACAAGGAAATAGGGATCAAGGTGGCAATAACTAAGAAAGAATTGAAGGGGAGATTCGAAAGGATCTTAAGAGGGTAGCTCCATGGAAGTACAATGGAAATACCATCAAAGATGGAGCAGAAGCATGGATAATATAAATGGAAAAGTATTTTGGTCTATGAAATCTATCCAATGAAACCAAGGTTTCATGGGTTGCTTACCAACTCTCTGGAGAGGTGGCCACATGGTGGGAAAATGAGATGGAAAAATGGAAACTACTACCAGGAGAAACCACATGGGAACAATTCCTTCAATTTTTTTGAAAAAGGTGGCTTCCTCAACACTTTTTTGATAGGAAGATGATTGAGTTCCAAAACCTAACCCAAGGAAGTATGTTTGTGACTCAATATTGGGAGAAGTTCACCTACTTACTTAAATACTTGCCACAGTACCAAAATGATTAACACTTTCGAATTAATTTAATATTAGGGTTAAGACCTTAGATTGGAGTACAAGTGGATATCCACAACCCCCATACTATGGAGGAAGTCTTTGAGAAGGCCACCAAATAGGAGCAAAAATTGCAACAACTGTCTAATTTCCGCAAGAGTTCAAATTTCAAGTCTCGGTTTGGAAATAAGAAGTTTCATAAGGGAAATAAATAGAAAGGAGATAAACCCCACCAAATCAAGAATGTAAAAAGGGGAAATGACTCTCAGGAGAAAGGAGAAGGAAGTAGTGGCAGGAAGAACAAAAAGGATAACATCAACAATAGCAATTTTAATAACAATCAGAAGAACTCCAAAGAAGATAGGTTAGGAGGCAAAAAAGGGTCATGTGATCAGTGCTACACCTATGGAGGTGATCTTTATGCATCAAATTTCCCACAACGATCAAAGGAATGAAGAGAAGGGAACCAACAGTAAGCTCCACAACATCATATCCATGTGACGGTGGACAATAGACAAGTTGAGCTCCAAGGCTCACCAATCTAGTTGTCGTGTAATATCTATGGCCAATCTATTTCCACTTTGATAGATACTGGAGCCATTGAATTTTTTGTAGACCCAAGAATAATTTCTAAAATACCCATTAGACCCGGACACATGGGAAACTCTTGGATGGTGCAGAATAGAAAATGAGCAAAGCGAAGTGTAGATTCTTGTCTCTTTTGCAATGAGTTAGAACTTCAAAATTTCCAAACCCAAGTCAATCTATATGTGGCACCCATAGGTTCTTATGACATCATCTTTGGGATTAATTGGCTAAGCAAACACAATTCCATTGTGAACTATGAGGATAAAATTGTTACCTGTCTAGATGACTTTGGGAACCTAGCTCAAATTCATGTGTTGCAAAGACCACTAGAACTTAGGCATATATTAGCCATGCAACTTAAGAAGGATAAATGGAAGGGATGTACCATCTATACTATCCATGTTAGTGATCCTGACAATATGAAACCTTATCTAGATGATTATCATATTCTTAAGGAGTTTTAAGATGTGTTTCCTAAAGAACTCACTGAGTTACCTCCCAAGTGAGAATTTGATTTCTCTATCGACCTAGTACCTAGAGCTAAACCATGGTCAAAGGCCCCATAGAGGATGACTACCACCAAACTATTTGAATTCAAGTCCCAGTTGTAGGGACTATTGAGCAAAGGGCTCATTAGGCCTAGTGTGTCTCCTTGGGGTGTGTCGGTTATTTTTTAAAGAAGAAGGATGGGACCTTGCGGTTGTGCATCGACTATAGGATGTTAAACAAGGCCACTATCAAGAACCGGTATCCTCTTTTGAGAATTGATGAAATTTTTAATCAGATGAAAGGGGCATCAATTTTTCTAAAATAGATCTCAAGTTTGGATATCACCAAATAAGGATCAAAGCAGAGGACATTCCTATGACAGCCTTCCAAACTTGGTATGAAAACAGTGAGTTCACTATAGTACCATTTGGTTTGACGAACACTTCAGCAGCCTTTATGAATCTGATGAACAGTGTATTTGGTGATTTTCTAGATGATTTTATTTTGATCTTATTTGATTACATCTTGATCTATATTCTAAATCCATTGAGGAGCATGACAAGCATCCGAAGATAGTCCTAGAGTGCTTGAGAGAGAAGAAGATTTTTGGTAAGCTATCTAAGTGCTCATTTTATCAGGATAGGGTGCACTACCTAGGTCATATTATCTCAGTAGAGGGAATCTCTTTATATCTTGAAAAGATAAAGGCAATCATGGAATGGCTAGAACCTTAGAGTGTGACAGAAGTTCAAAGCTTCATGGGTCTTGCAAGATAATACAAGAATTACATAAAGGGATTCTCTCAAATTTTAACACTGATCATATCACTTCAAAGGAAAGGAAAAATGTTTGAGTGGAGAGAAATGTGTGAGCAAGATTTTTAATTTTTGAAGCATAAGCTTACTATAGCTCCAATGTTGATGATACCTGATCCCAATGGTCAATTCACAGTAATCACAGATGCTTCAGGAGATGGTGTAGGAGTAGCATTGTTGCAATATGGGAACGTGGTGAAATATGAATCAAGTACAAGTTGAAGCAACATAAAATTAATTACACACCACATGATTTAGAACCAGTTGTCATAGTTCATGCCTTGCAAATTTGGAGGCACTACCTATTGGGAAGACCATTTTAGCTTAAAACGAATGACTTGGGACTTAGATACATATTCACCCAAACGAATCTTAGTGCACAACAAAGAAGGTGGTTAGAATTCCTCAATGATTATGACTTTGGAATTGAGTACATCAAAGGAAAAGAGAATACAAAAGTGGATGCTCCTAGTAGAAGAAGACATTTGGCAGCTATAACCATAATGAGAACTAATCTTTAGGCATCGAGTGATGCAACACTTGCAAGGGGATGATCACTAAGAAAGAGTGAAGAAAGATCTAAAAGAGAATCCATCAAACCATTGATTTGGTGGGTATGAATTTGAGTCAGATGGTATTTTAAGATATCAAATGAGGATGTATATTCCAAATTCTAGAGATAGTTGGTCTTAGAGGAAATTCATAATGCACCTTATTCAGGACACCTCAAAGTTGTTAAGATGATTATAGAATTGAAGTCCTTGTATTTTTTTCCAAAACTTAGAATGGATGTGCTTGAATTTGTAGCTAGATGCTTGGAATGTAAGTGAGTTAAGGCTGAACATGTAGATCTAGCAGGGCTCCTCTATCATCATGATATACCTGAGTACAAGTGGCAGGTGATTAGCAGGGACTTTATTCAAGGGTTACCTTTGAGTAAAAAAAGGAATGATGTCATCTTATTAGTAGTTGATAAGTTGACTAAGGTGGCACATTTCATTAAGGAAAACCTAAAGGATAAATCATTGACCTTGGCTATGAAATTTTTCTAGGAGATATTTCATTTACATGGAGTAGTAGAGACCATTATATTTGATAGAGTTAGTTGAATGATGTCCAGATTTTGGAAAAATTTGAATGCAGCTTTGGGAACTAAGCCGGATTTTAGTTCATCATATCATATCCTCATACCAATGGTCAAAAAGAGAGGGTAAATCATGTAGTAGAGGATCTCCTTTGAATGTATTGTATGGACTAACAGTATAAATGGGAAGAGTACCTATCGTTGGTAGAATTTTCTTTTAATAACTATTACCATGCATCCTTAGGTATGAAACCTTTTGAGGATCTTTACAAGTGAAAGTTTCATACACCCATTAGTTGGGATAGGCTAGAAGACAGTATTATAGTGGGTCCTAAAATGCTTAAGGAGCTAAAAGAGAAAATGAGACTCATCAAGGGTAGACTGAAGGGAGCAGAAGATAGACGGAAGAGCTATGCCAACATGAATAGGACCTTCAGGAAGTTTGTAGAGGGGGATAAAGTCTTTTTGAGAGTCAACCGCACAAGATCTCTATTTCTTTTGGAAAATATTCCAAGTTGGCTCTAAGATATTGGGTCCTTTTGTTGTACTGGAAGTGATTAACCTGATTGCATATCAACTTGCTATAGCTCGAATCCATAATGTATTTCATGTTTCTTTACTTAAACCATACCATTCAAATGCAACTCACATACTTGATTGGTATTCCTTATAGGTGTAGGATCTGTGGGTGGTGTTGGTGGTACCCATCAGAATCCTAGAGAGATGTAACATCAAGTTGCAAAACAAAGATATTGTCCAATATAAGGTCTAATGAGACCAATATTTTTGAGGATAGTGCCACATGGGAGGAAGTGGAGGAGATAGAATGCTCCTTTCCTAATTTTATTTCATAGATAGACTCTTGATGTTTCACTGAGATATTATTGCCCTAGCATTTTGGATTTGCATGTTATGATATTTTGGCTTGATAATAGTACATTATTAGATTTTGAAATAGACATATGTGAATAAATTTTATTTGACAAGACACCGAGATGATGTCTCTTCCTAGTGGGGAAGAATGTCACATCTAAATTTTTCTTTCATTTAATAATGTTAAGTTATTTAGAATAATTGGAAGATAGATTTGTTGAGCAGGACAACTAAGAGGGGGGTGAATTAGTTGTCATAGATATAACCTTTAATTCATTCATCAGAACTAATGCTAGTATTACTTAAGTGGTTAACCATTAAAAACTAAAGAAAAAACTTAAATCCATCACACAAACACAATAACACCAAATTTATGTGGAAAAACCATTAAGGGAAAAACCACGGTGAGGATTAACTCACACTATAGAGAATATCAAAACTGATTACAAGAGACTCATTGCCTAAGAAACCAAGCTCACTGCCAAAACAATGACTCACTATCCTGATTAGGACTCACCTTCCAATAGGACTAATAACTCGAAGGGCTCACTTCCATAGAGATACAAAGAAGATAAAATAGATATGTTACAGAGAGAAGACAATATCAATGCAATGGATAAATCCACCATAATTTTCTCAACCACTTGCAGACATACATGAATGATAGAGTACACCTTCTGCTCACTATATCTAGAGACTCAGCATTTAGGCTTCATACTAATCTGCTACACTAGCATCACACACACTCACTAATTCACATCAATCTTGCATCTATCTACTCTATTTCTTTGCACTTATCTCTCTTTCTGCTTGCCCCATTTTACCACTAACTTATCCTATATACCATCTTCAACTTTGAAACATATCCAAAGTCAGCCATCCAAATTCAAATTCAAATTAAAGGTCAGTTCCAAAACATCCTATGGTGGAATTAGAATGAGGGTGACCCAAACACACACTTCATAAGGATCCAAATAGATCCAACACGCTTCATCAAATTCGAAGGTAGTGTTCAACACAAGGTCAGCCAAACTAGTGTAAATCACATAGAACCATTAAGCATGAATCTTCCAGATACCAAATTTATCTTCAATACAATAAAAAAAACTCAACTCTAGAATCGTAAGTCATAATACTTTACCAAATAAAAATCCAGAGCAACAACATTTCTCCTGGACCTCAACCAGAAACACAAAAAACCACAATTCACAACTGGTGAACATAACTTGTACTGTACAATGAATCAATAGCCAAAAATTTGGATATAGCTTCTTCTTACAATCATGATCAACATATCTGAACCACACAAACATATGAGCAAATCCCAGAGCAAAACCTAGAGAAACCACTAATCTTTCTTCCATACAATTTTCTCAATATCCTTGACATATACAACAACCAATTGATAACCAATTAACAAGCTGACATCAATGACAACAATTTCATTCTTTCCATTCTTGCAACAATCTCCCCCTTTGTCATTGATGGCAACACATGATGTGAAAAACCATCAAAGACATGATACTAACTTTGAATACATTTCTCAAGATATTTCCTTCTATTTCTCCCCCTTAGTAGATAATATTTTATATTCTTCCTCTACACTTTCTTTTTCTCTTTTTCACATTCTTCCTCTCTTTTCCTCTTTTTCACATACTTCGTCTTCCCCTTTGAAATCAATGGAAAAGGAAAAATATATTTTACATTGATTTGTTCTTTGACATGAAAAAAATACTCACAATGACAACACCTGACACTACCTACTCCCCCTGAGAGGTAGCCACCAAAAACATCAATCCAAAAGAAAGATAGGTCCATAGATCCACCAGACTGATGCATCTCCATATGCATCTAGTTCAAGAAAGGAGGGGAAATGAGCCCTAACTTCTCCTAGAGATACTCAAAAGTATCTTTAAGAAGAGCCTTCATGAATATATCATCAATTTGATCCTTCGTCGGAACATATTCAATTTTTACTTCATTCTCCAATTTCTCTCTTAAGAAATGATACCTGATAGATATATGCTTCATCCTTGAGTGCATCACTGGATTTTTTGAAATGTTAATTACACTTGTGTTATCACAAAATATAGAAATAGGATCATCATACACCATTGTTATATCTTTCAATGTTTGTTTCATCCATAGAACTTGTGTACAACAAGATGCAACAACAATATACTCAGCTTCACCAGTAGACAAGGAAATTGAATCTTTCTTTTTACTCAACCATGCCACCAATCTGTAACCAAGAAAGAATGCACCACCACTTGTAACTCTTTCTATCATCTACACATCTAGCCCAATTTGCATCTATATAGGAACTTAACTATGTAAAGTCACTATCTCTAGGATAAAATAACCCATAATCTTGGCTGCCATTCAAATATCTTAAAATTCTTTTAATAGCAGCAACATGTGTCTCCTTAGGATCTTCTTGAAATCTAGCCACAAGACAGACAACATGCATAATATCTAGTCTAGTACCAATCAAATACAATAGTCTACCAATCATAGATCTATACATGCTTTGATCATCCTTAGGTGAATCATCATCTTTACCCATTTTGCAACCAGTCACCATAGGAGTACAAACTAGTTTGGAACCATCCATCTCAAAATTCTTCAACATCTCTTTCACATACTTAGACTGTGAAATAAAAATTTCTTTATCTGTTTGATTATTATGTAGCCCAAGATAGAAATTCATCTCTCCAAACATAGACATTTAAAATTATTTTTATACTCTTCCACAAACATCTTGCACATATTTTCATTTCCTCCAAAAATAATGTCATCAACATATACAACTACAATCAATATTTTGACATTTTCAATCTTAAAATATAGATTACTATCTGCAATATCTCTGTTGAGATCTTGTTGAATCAAATACTTGTCTAACCTCACATACCAAGCTCTAGGATATTGCTTCAATCCATATAAGTCTTTCTTCAATCTACAAACTATATCCGGTTGATTTGACAACTGAAATCCTTCTAGTTGTTCCATGTAGATCTCTTCTTCTGGCTCACCATTGAAAAATTTTGACTTGACATCCATCTGATAGACATTTCAGTCTTTATGAGTAGAAAATGCTAAGAACATCCTTATGGATTCCATTCTTGCTACTGGAGAAATTTTTTCCTAAAAATCTATGCCTTCTTCTTGCGAGTAACCTTTACACACAAGCCTTTGCTTTGTTTCTAACCACTTCTCCATTCTCATTCAACTTATTTCTGAATACCCACTTTGATCCAATGATGTTTTTATCTGTCGGCCTTGGGAACAATCCCAAGTTTGATTCTTCTCAATCCGCATATAAGTTCTTTCATGGATTCTATCCAATGTTCTTCTTTACATGCTTCACTTATAGTATTTGGTTCAATCTTAGAAAATAAGCATAGATTCACTTCATCAGCAGCTTTGCTTCTAGTCAATACTCCTTTGGTATTATCTCCAATAATCTAACTTTCTAAATGATTCTTTTGTACATATCTAGGTGTCTTAGGTGACATCACTGGAGCTTCTTCTTCTCTTTCATTTTGTTCATCCTGCTTCTCTTTCTCATCCTTTTCTTGTTCTTCAATCTCTTCTATTCTTACACAATTGGGTTCATCATATACATATCCATCAATGTCAATTGAGTTCTTCATTGTTTCATCAACCTTGACATTTGCACTCTCTACAAACTTTCTTAGTGTTTTATTCAAACATCTGTATTCTTTTCTTTTAGTAGAATATCCAAGAAAAATACCCTCATCATATTTTTCAAACTTAACAAACTTACTTTTATCACCAATAATGTGGTGTGAACAACCATTGTCAACTACCCAATAGTTCTTCTCATGTTTAGCATGTAAGGCAGAAATAATAGTACCTTCATTTTTATCCTTCTTTGGAGGGCTTTCCTTCACCTATTTTTTAGAATTAGTACTAGAAGTAGGTTCATCCTTTATATCCAAGAACAAGCATTCATTTTCATTAGGATCTTCATAATCAGAATCCTCATCAGATATACTAGCATTCTCATTCACATAATGTGCTTTGTTGATCTTCTTCCCTTTCTTTTCTTTCTCATATCTTTGTTTATTCCTCTTAGCTCTTTCCAAACACTTTGCAACATAATAACCTATTTCTCCAAAACTAAAGTATTTAAAGGGTAACTTACCTTCATACTTGCCAAAGTATTTCCTCATCCTTCTTACAAAGTTAGCTTCTATTTCATCAAAATTTTCTTCATCTGGGTCTTCATCTTTTGTAGCCTTAAAGAAATTTCTGATTTGCATCCATTCCTTAGATTCGGCTTCCTCATCTCATGATATGTCAAAAATCCCAACAATATATCTTTAGTAGAGGTCTTATAATCTATACTCTATTCAATAGCACACACCTTCTCACTGTAAGCATCAGGGATAGTTCTAAGAATCTTCTTTATAATCCTGGTTTCATCTACAGTAGTACCAAGTCCTTGCATTTTGACTACTATCTAATCCAATCTATATCCATAAGCTTTAATATTCTCATCTTCAAACATATGTAGAAGCTCAAACTATGTTTCCAAATTTTGAAATTTTGCCTCTTTCACTCTTTCATCACCTTCATGTGCCCTTTCTAAAGCATCCCATACTTCCTTAGCAGTTTTCATATTCTGAACCTTAATCAACTTGGAATGTACCAAACTATTCTTTAAGATGTACTTCACCTTATTGTTCACTTCATGTGATTTGATCTCATCAGTTGTACTTGGACCATTAGGCGAAGGAGTGTAAGGATTCTTGTAAGCTTTCTCCTCATCATATCCACAATATTCCAAATATTCTTCCATCAATATTTTCCAAATAGCATAAATTTTAGTTCCATCGAACCTCAGATAATCATAAACCATTTTTCCATCCATCTCGAACCTTCCTCAAGTGGTTAAGCTCTTCACCAAGGAACCGAGATCTGATACCAATTGTTGAACAGAACAACTAAGAGGGGGGTGAATCAATTTTCACAGATATAACCTTTAATTCATTCACCAAAACTAATTATTAATACTGCTTAAGTGATTAACCATTAAAAACTAAAGTAGAAACTTAAATCCATCACACAAACATAGTAACACCAGATTTACCTGGAAAACCCAATAAGGGAAAAACCATGGCAAGGATTAACTCACACTATAGAGAATATTAAAACTAGTTACAAGAGGCTCACTGCCTAAGAAATAAGGCTCATTGTCAAAACAAGGACTCACTATCCAACATGGCCAATAGCCCAGAGGGCTCACTGCCACAAAGATACAAAGAAGATTGAAGAGATATGTTACAAAGAGAATACAATCTCAATGCAATGGAGAAATCCACCACAATTTGCTCAACCACTTGCAGGCATGCATGAATGATAGAGTACACCTTCTGCTCACTACATCCAAAGACTCAACATTTAGGCTTAGCACTAATTTTCCACACTCGCATCACACACACTCACTGATTTGCATCAATCTTGCATCTATCTACTCTATTTCTTTGCACTTATCTCTTTTTCTGATTGCCCCATTTCACAACTAACTTATCTTGTATAATTTATACCATTTTCAACTTTGAAACCTATCCAAAGTCAGCCATCCAAATTCAAATTCAAATTAGGTCAGTGCCAAAACATTCTAGGGTGGAATTAGAATGACAACGACCCAAACAAACACTTCATAAGGATCCAAATAGATCCAACACACTTCATCAACACCAAAGGTAGTGTTCAACACAAGGCCATCCAAACCAATGTAAAACACATAAAACCATTAAGCATGAATCTTCCAGATACCAAAATTATCTTCAATATAATCAAAACAACTCAACTCTAGAGCCATAAATCATAAGACTTTACCAAGACAAATCCGGGCCAACAACATGTCTCCTAGACCTCAACCAAAAACATAGAAAACCATAGTTCACAACTAGTGAACATAACTTTCATTGTACAATGAATCAGTAGCCAAAAATCTAGATATAGCTTCTTCTAACAACCATGATCAACATATCTGAACCACACAAAAATAGGAGCAAATCCCGAAGAAAAACCTAGAGCAACCACTAATCTTTCTTCAATACAATTTTCTCAATATCCTCTCAATACAACTAATTGATAACCAATTGACCAGTTGACATCAATGACAACACCTTCATTCTTTCTATTTTTGTAACAAGATTTATCAGTTTGTGACTTGTGATAAATTTAAGAATTCAATGTGATTTTAAAATGCTTATATATGTAAACTTTATGATCAAACATGAAGGATGAATGTTATGATAAAGTAATGAAATCATTTCTCTTGAATATCAGCTAAGGTTATTGATGAAATTCACAAGTACAAGTGTGTGAGTGTGTAAGAACAAGTTGAAGAATGAGAACATGGTTGAGATAGGATTACTTAGCCAGATGACAATCGACAACCATGTTGGAATCTAGATCGCATACACAACTGAAAAATCATAACATTTTCATTAATTCACACATGGTAGGATATCATTTTACATGAATATATTTCATTTGTTTTAAAGACAAGGGAAGAAGAGGCAATAATTAAAGAGGTAAGTTAATGGGGAAAAAAAATACTAGATCATTTGTTTATATTATTTACTTAATGATTTTTACATTCAAGGAGGAAAAAGTGTATGAGAATATATATATAAACACATGAATTATCAAACGAATGATTTTATTGAAATTATTTGTAAGGACATTGTAAACGAATTCCTTGTAAAAGAAAGCAATAGGTCCGAAATGAGAAAGTGATAAAGATTAAATTATCATAATTCAGACTCTAATATCCTTAAATAATAATAATAATTTAAAAGTAAAAGTATCGATTTAATCTTGAGATTTATTTCATTTTCAAATTAAATTATTTGAATTACCAAAATATTTATAAAAGAAAAAACGTGTTAGGAAACCATCATTGCCCTGTAATAGAATTTAAAATGAAATTAAAGAAAGTAGTGGACCATTAAATCTTTTTTGAAAAGAAATAGTTTATTGCTAAGATTGAGGGCGGCTAAGAACGTGGATAATAAAGAAACATTCCCATTTTAGAATGAAACAAAAATTTTGAAAATGAAGTGAATCACACAAAAGGAGATTGACAAAGCAAAAATCAAGAAGAAGATATTTCACTAAAAAGAAAGAAGCAAGATGAGCTATTGAAAAAAGAAAGAATGTCAACTCTTTTGGAGTGAAAAAAATCTTCACCCTTAATCTTTTGTTCACACAACCAACAATTGGGCACTTAGCAAGGAAATAGAGGTAGGCATCTAGTGTTTTGAATAGAAAAAATATCTTATTTTGTCTTCAATGAATTTTTACTCCACCTTAATCTTTGATTTTATTCAGGGTTACATTTGTTTCCAACATAATCAACATGCAAAAAATGAATACTCAATTTCCTTACAATGGAGAGCGCGGGTGGCAAGACACGGGCTAGAGCAGTGTTTTTTGAATTTGGTGAAGGTGAGGAGGGGGATGATGATGGTGACACCAATGGAAAGCCTATTGCTAGCCGTCTGGAGGCTATTTTTTTTGTGGTGGCTACCTAGAGCTGGTGATCTATTGTTGTTGGTTGTGCTGGGGAAGGAAGGGCGGGGTTGCTACCTTTGTTTACTTGTGGTGATGCCTTCTCTTTGGGAGGTGGTTCCTCCTTTTCTTTGGAGCACTACGGGTTCCTATCTGCTTTGCTTGTGGCTGGATCTGAAGGAGTCATTCCTGCTTTATCTGGTGCTATGGTGGTTGGTGCTACAGCGGTTGTTTTTTTGGCCCCCTTGGTTTTTTTCTAGATGATTTCTCAGCTATGGGTGTGGAGGTTCGTTGGCTGCCTCTTGGTTGTCTACTTGTTGAATGTGTTTATTTTTAGTCCTATTCAGCGTAATAGGATGTATTGCTAGATCTTATTGATGACCTGTTATGCATCCTACTTCCTCTTGGTTGTTCTTCAATTCTTCCTATGGTGCCTTTGGAGGCTTGCTTTTGGGGGTTTTCATTTTCAGTTTGGGTGGATTTCTTCTTTTTCCCTCTTGATGGCTTGGTGGTGTTTCCCTCTGGCTAGTTTTGTGAAGTTTTGGCTCATTTCTGGTTCAAACTAGTGTGTCAAGGTAGCTTGGGGCTCTTTGATGTTGGGCTTTCTCCTTTTTCGTTTCTTGGTTGGGTCCCCCTGCTCCCTGTGGGACTTGGGTTTTCTTGCTCTTTATGAGTATGGGACTCTGTTTTGGTTGCAGTTACCTACTTGGTTCCTCTTGGGTTTCATCTTGCTGGTTGTGTTTACCCAGTTGTTCCTACAGTTTGGTCTTTTGGTGGCCTCTTGGTAGTTGTTTATCCCCCTTTGTTTGGGTTTTTAGTTTTCTATGTTTGGCCTTTTGGTTGTGAAGCCCCCTAAATTGGTGAAGTTTATCTTTATGTTGGGGGGTTTCTTTTTTACGTTGGGGTTCTGGTGGAAGATTCCAGTGGTTTTTATGTTTCGTGTGTTGGCTGGTGTTGGGTTGTTGGTTGTTGAGTTTTCTTTGTTGACCCAGCTTTACTTTCTCTTTGTTTGGTGTCTTGTTCCTTCCTATCAGTACCTATGGCTTGTGATGCTTAAGGAATATGTGGTTACCCTTCCTACTGATGTCGGTTGCCACCGGGTTTTTCAACTTAAGTCTCCTATAGAGGGGGAGATTGTTCCTTTTGAGGTGGAACCCTCTTCTATTGAAGTGAAGGTGGGACCTGTCCTATTGAGGTGGAGCTTCGACGGGTAGGAGCATAGTGGTTTTGGTGGGAAGGTGCTCCTTTTCTTCCTCTCTGCCAGATGGGAACCCTATCCTTTAGAGGTGGATGTTGGGATGGCTAATCATGTGGGATTGTGCTGCAGGGAGGTGAACAATTTCTTTGATTTTTTGGACTTTGTTTTAGCTATTGAGCAGATGGTTTGTGGAAAATTGGCTGCTTGGGTGCTAGACTATTTTGGGTTTCTGATCCCAGATAAAATTAGGTGGTTAATGTTGTTCTTGATTAAGGGGTTGATGGTGTCTTACACCATTAATCAAATTATCTTTCTTGGCTCAGAGGTGTCTTCTTTGAGCGGTGGGTTTGTTGATGCCTGGTGGATGCAGGAAGGGTTTGTGAATATCTAAAATTGTTTTTGGTCCCGGTTAAAACCAGGTTGTTTAAGGGTCTTAGGCCCTTGATTGTTTATATGATGCAGCGTGTGTATTCATAAGTTATCTTTAGTGGATGTTGTGGGGTTGTTGTTGGTTTATGTTGTATTTTAAATGTAGCTTGTTTTCCTTTGTAATGGGTTCCAGGCCCCATCAAAACCCATTTTTTACCCTTAATCAAAACATAATCGACATGCATCTCTTTATGCAATCCTTGAGAATCTCTATTTATCTTGAGCAATGTATGACAAGCTACTAAACTCTCAATCACACCTTATTGACCTCCTATAGAGGCTTTTCATTTATGCATTCTAATGTAGAGTCGATTTAGTAGATTTGGCTTGTAGCTACTAGCCGTCTCCATTCCATGCATCAGCTTTCACTCCTCTGATTTAATGTTAGCAACTTGTGTGTTGTCTCCTAATTGCAAGAGTATCCCTTCTCATGGTAATTGAAATACATCGTGTGTTTTGTATACCTTATGGGTCACAAATATGTAAGTCCATCATCTAATATTTTTCTACCTTGCAATAGTCAATTGGTCAGATTTTTTCCTTTATTTACATTCTTATTACTATTTATTTTGCTATGGGCTCTCAACACATAGGCTTGGCTTCTTACATAACACTTCCCCACCATTATTTCCCTCCATGGCTGAGCTGAGCTAGTTGTATGTTCCTTGGAACCTTAAAGGGACGTCTTGGAGTTTATACCCTTCTCCTTATTGAGCTCCCTTATCCATCATGATAACAAATTTATTGTTCCAACAAGGGATGATGTTGAATGGGGGCGGGGGAAACCAGAGAGAATCAATTAGCCTAAGTAAAGCACAAACAAAAGAAAAGTGAAATAAGAGTGATCTTGACCTACTCTAGAAAGATGCAAAACAAGGTGCAAAAGGAAAGGAAAAGAACACTAATACCATGAGATTTAAGCCTAGTTGAATTCAAAACAAAATAAAGATAAAAGAGAAGCTAATTATACCTTGTTTTGAATTGATTCTTTGGTTGGCCCTTGATGGTTGATTAATGTATTCTCCCTTTGATGGAAAGATGCTAAAGTGGATTTAAAATGATGAGGGTTTGATGGAGATTCAAATGATTCAAGTGGGTAGTTGAGTTGATGAACAAGATAGATGCAATGGAAGTAGTGAAAGCTTGAAGCTTCAACAATGGTGGATATGAGAGTATGAGAGCTTCAGAGATGAGGTTGGTTGAATATTATAATGAATTGTGTTGTTATGAAAAATGAAGTGTTATGAGAAAATGAAATAAAATATTTCATTTTATGGAGAGAAGCCCTAGAAAGACGGACGGTTGAGATCTTGCCACCATGGGAAAGATGAAGGGTTGAGATCTTGCCACCATGGGAAATATGGATAAGGACACATGAGGTAGAAGATGACATATGATGGGAAGGTACTTGTAAGTACCTTGACAAGTGACTGATGTGACCTCTCAATAATCACATCGGGAAGAGAAGATTCCTTAGAGGAATAAAAGTGAATTTAAAATTCACATGCTTGGGAAATCTTAAGGATGTGACATGTGAGGAATTAAATAAATGTCATATTTATTTAATTCATTTGATGAAAGGGGGATTAAAGAGTAAGGTATTTAATTGTTAACTAAATACCTTAGGGATTTAGAAGGATTTAGGGGTATTAATTAGATAATAGCAATAATACCTAATTAACGCGAATAAGGGGATGTTTAGGTGAAGACGGATAAATTTGGACAAATGTGAGTGTCCAAATTTAGGTGTCTACAGGTGTATATTAAATATTTTCAATGAGTTTTAGATGAGCTATAGGTAGTATATATAATATTGTTCCCTTATCTAGATGTGGAGGGATGGGATGCAAATAGCTATTATTTGAGATATATGTATAGTCTCCATGTAATATTATCAAATAATAAAGCTTTATTATAGAAATATATGAGTTCCATTGTATATTACAATATTTTTTAATAAATTAGGGGATACTAGGAGCACCACATGCGTTCAAATGAGTAATTTGGGAGAAAAGACTAAGGAATAAAATTGTTATCCCCTCATATCATAATAAATAACTAGACAATGGTGGCTCTAATGCATTATTATCATCATGATAGTTTGGAGGATACTAGGGTGATATATCATTATGATATGTAGTGAGCATAGTAGAGACCCATGTCATTAATGACACAAACCTAGGGACCTAGTACATGAGCAAGTGTACATAGTAGCTATGATAGCATGGAAGTAGAGAGGAGGGAGGATGTAAGTACAAATAATAGTAGTGTTTTGAGTTTTGAAGGAGAGAATGATAAATATGAGATATGGGGAGAGAGAGTTTGTGACCTAAAAATATGGTGGAGGTCAATGAAGGAGAGAGGTCCAATATATGAGGTATTATAGGGACTTTGGCTATATGAGAGGCTAGGAGTAATAGGAGTGTAGAGGTAATGACCATAAGGGTAAGTTGATAATAGGACTATGTTTGAAAGATATTGGCCTAGGATGGAGATACTGTATGATCACAAGAAAAGGGAGATGTAATGAGGGTGTGACTTGCTACAAATTTGAGTGATAATTTTAAACATTTAATAGCCACTACAAAAGTAGAGTAGGATGATTATTATGTAGATAAGGATTGTTTTTAAGGAAACCTAGGTGTATCCGAGGATGCACAATGAATAGGATAGGGTGGTTAGGGGGTGGAGTGTATGATGGAAGAGATGAAAAGGGGGTAGTATTGATTAAATGTAATTCTAATAGAGTGGGACTAGGATTAATCAAAGATCCAAAGTTTGAGATAGGGGAGAGATATGGTAATAAGGTTGTTGAATCCATAAGGTTTCTCACAACTCTTGTCAAATGTGTTGAGGGACATACAAGAGGTACAATAGGATAAAAATGAGGAACATTAACACATGTCTTTGTATGAGTAGCTAGCACGAGGTTAGATGGATCCATCTAATGTAGAGTACAGTAGCTAATGAGTGAGTTAGTTAGTATCATGATCTAGGTCTATGGATATGTGTCCACCTATAGGGTCACCTTGGCCACCATTAAGGTTAGCATGTGAGTGTTCTAGTTAGAGTTAACATGCCTGGGATTTTTGGACTAAGTTTTTTTAGATGCATAGATATGATGTACATGTGATTTTTTTAGGGAAATGTGTAGACATGTATTTATTTATGATGCATATTATATATATAATTCTCTACTATGTGAATTTATTATTCTTCTTTCATGGATATCATGGATGAGATAGTGTGATGACAATTATATGGATGGTTTTATTTATGATGGGTTTATTATGTGATGTGATGATAATATAATATTTATTATTATAAATTCAATTATGCTATGAAATTATTATTATATTTATAATTATAATGATAATATGATGATGAGTATATTGTGACAAGATATATTTTAAATTATATGATGTTTTGATAATATGATCATTTTATTATGTGATAAGATGATAGTGTAATGATTATGGTGATTATGAATTTGATTATGTTACAGAATTTTTATTATGTTCATGATTATTATGATCAAATAATGGTGCTTGTGTAATTTTGATGATATGTAATATTATTTATGATGATTACTAACATTGGTGACTAAATGTATATGTAGTGGGAATCATTGAGCCTATTTATTAATGTGTTGAGAAACTTCTTATCTATAGTATAAAATAAAATGTGTTAAGATATAAAGATCAAGATGATATGATATTTTATGAATAAAGAACTAGAAAAAAACAAGAAACATAAATTAAAACTAAAACTAGAAGATGAAAAGGAAAATAAGAAAAATATGATGTCCTTAGTGAAGTGTGTAAGAGGGGAAAAAATGAAATAGAAAAAAGAGAAAAGGGTGTTCAACAAAATAGATTTATCAAATAGGAGCAATACAGATGTAAAAAAATCCTCTTATCAAGAAAAGGAACTGATATTTTATGTATCCATGATAATGGTAATGATAACCAATTAGTCTTAGCTAGAACATTATCTGAAGGAAAAAGTAGGGAATTATCTTAGAAGCCTAGGTCTTTAGTTGTCATGTGTTGTACAAAGTTTGGAATAAATTTTCTAATTTCAAAAAAACTATATTATATCAAAGTTCCTATTCATCATGCCAAATCATACTAAATATGAATGGTACAACCATAATTCAGAAAGAAAATATCAACCAAGGGTGACAAGGGATAGTAACATTGTATGCCCCTATCATTGGTTATGCAATAGGAAATGGTACAAGAGTCTATTGATCCCATACCACCCCATTTTTATTCATTCATTACATTATTTTTTTGTCCTATGGATGTTTAAAATCTTTATTTTATTTTTTAAATTATATTTTTCATAGTCCACAATGGTGTGACTATCCTTGTACAACCACATAAGAGGGGTTTTTTTCCTTCAATCACTTGGTGGGAAAATCATATCAAATTTAATATCATTTTCATGTATTATTCCTCTTGAATCTAATGGTGGGGTCCATTTTATTCTAGGAGGTCATTTCTACAACTTCCTCCATAAAATCTTCATAGTGAACACTCAAAAATATTTTTTATCTAATATTTTTTAAATGTTAAATTTGTGTTAATAGCTACAAAATAAAAACCACAAATCTATAACTATAACAACCTTCACAACACATATTATACCTTAAAATATCTCAAATATTTCCAACATTACCATGGCTTCAACTTTGCACCAAATTTTCTCAAAATAAGATTAAAAGACTAGGGAGATATCAAGTCCTCTAGCCAAAACAATAGCTTGGATACCACCTTTTAAGAAATTTCCAAGTTGATTAGACTGTTTTCTACATAAAATTTTGATTTTTCTAAAGGTATGTGCATATAATCTTACAAAATAACTATAATGTAAAAATCAAAGGAAAATCATAATATTACAAAAGATATTCCCTATAAAAACCATCCACATTAAATGTATTATTTAGCAATGAAACATTTAAATACATTTATAAAGTTTTCATTCTTTTAAACATCAAGCTAGCCTTCATGTTTTCAAGCATAATAATTAATGTTGCAGCTGTACATCACATGGCATGCTTCATATATGCACTCTACAAAAGAGTTCAATACAAATGATAACCAAAATCAACAACTAAATATGTGCTTTCTTTTATAGATTCAAATACATAGAAAACCACTAAGTAGTATTGGCTAAACCAAGTCTCTCAAATCCATGAGAGAACAAAATAATTGATGCACTCATTTCCTTTTGGTACTAAGATTTATGAATGTACAACCCACGCATAAAAATATATAACCTTTGTTATAATACAACTTTATAATTGAACACAAATAAATATTTAATGCACATCTAGATACATCTTGAAAGATGCACCACAAATAAATATTTTTCATATAATTAAAATATTTTTTCCTCATTAAAGGTGTATAATACCCTCTTTCCTAACAAGTATAAGCCTTTATAGGAGTATAACCTACAAGAGATCTATAGAAATTTTAGCAACATAATAGTACCTACAAAAAATAATTAATAAACCTTCATCTTTCAACACCCAATAAATAAGATAATGAATAGATGAAACCATCAAATAGTACTTAAAAAGTCATGGGATAAAATTACCCAAAATGTGACATCCAAATTTCTATTTAAAAATTCAACACCTAATGTCAAAGTTGGAAAAATTCAACTCCACAGCTCACAAGGATCACTTGCAATCAAACACTTGTCACAAAAAGAGAGAATAGAAAAGATATGGAGGCCAAGAGCTATTGATCCAAAAAAGAATGAATCATTATGAATGTGCATCTTAATGATTATACAAAAGAGAATCCTTATAAAAGAATAATTTACCTAGAAACCCTAGGTGAGGATAAAACAAGATCATGACATGTGTCCTCATCCTATGACATGAGACATAAAAAGAACAAGACCTAAGTAAGCTTAAGTAATTAGACGAAAAGGGACCTAATATTTATGTAAATAATTAATTAGGAAATACCTTTTACTCTAACACCCCCTTTAAGTGAAACCTAGGGAGAAGCTCAAAAATATAATGATGAATGCATGATGGGTCCCGAAAAACAAGGCCTGGTGAGGTACCCATGTACAAACAACCAAATCTCTCACAACCAAAAA
The DNA here is from genome assembly GCA_007258455.2 of Sequoia sempervirens. Lineage (NCBI taxonomy): Eukaryota > Viridiplantae > Streptophyta > Pinopsida > Cupressales > Cupressaceae > Sequoia > Sequoia sempervirens. The sequence goes on along the minus strand of VDFB02018296.1, from coordinate 7,267,125 downwards.
AAAGAAGAAAAACTTAGTGTGAGAAAAATCCTATCCAAAAGAGATAAATACAAGTGAAGGATTGAAGAAGCCTCCAAAATAGAATTATCTCAAAAGATAGGAACAAAGAATGAACATGAAGAACACCACTGAAGCGTGAAGAAACTACAAACACTATCGAAGAATGACTGCTATAATGTTGAAAGAAGAACCTCCTCTAAAACAAATCATGATCATGATCAAGAAGATAAGAATTTGCATGAGTGCCCCCAACGACACTACTCGAATTAGATGGAAAATGAAGGAAAACATTTGTAACTTGAAGATATAGATGTCATAGGTACCAAAATTTTTAAGAACAAGTTGATCAAGTAAAAATGGAAGGTCACCTCTAAAAAATAGGAATGTAAGAGTGTCCATATGGTAAATTCTCCATCTCACCAAAATGTTTGGGGAACTGGTCATTGTTGTACATTGCATCTTCCTAGTACATATGAATAAATAATAAATACATATCTCACTCCAACATCAAACCAAGGAAGCATTAGCACCAACAGTGGAAACCCCCCATAATGTTGACAAGGGAGAGCCAAGACAGGTCCATTAAAATTAAATGCCAAAAAGAAGATCAAGAAGAAGAATCAAGAACATATGAATGTGCAACTAAAAGTACCAACAACTAAAAAAATGGTGTGCAAAAAAAGGTGCATACACATGAGGCAAGAATAAATGTGTTCATTGATGTCATAGAAGGGACACTCACTTGAAAAAGGTGTGATAGAAAAACAAAGGAAAACATCAACCCCCCATGGCACTTTATATCATAGTGTGAGTATTAAATAAGGCACAATATGATGTGCAAAATCCAAATAATACATGTACAATGCTAAGGCACTTTATTTTAGTGTGTGTACATATGAGAAGTGGTTGCAATGGAAGATCACAATGTCCAAAAAAGGCCACATGCTGAAAATACAATTCTTTGACATAAAATGAAGAAATTGATAGGATCAATTGTCCCAAAAGATAGGAAGAAAGGATGAACATGAAGAACACCACTGAAGCATGGAGAAACTAAAAACACTATCGAAGAATGACTACTATAATAATGAAAGAAGAAACTCCTATGAAATAAATGATGATGGGTGAAGCCATATAAGTGGTTTACAATTTGATGGAGGAAGGAAAATTGAGAAAAAATGACCCCATGGCAAAAAAATTGGTTTTAGGGGTTCGCATGAACCTACATGTTCGACCGAACCATAAAGGGGTTTGACCGAACTAGGGTTCGAGCGAACCCATTAACTATTGGGCCCACATTTCCCCCAAAAAATAAAGGAAAAATGCATATTAGTGGGGGTTCGAATGAACCAGGGTTCGAATGAATCCTGGTTCACTAGAATTGGGGTTCGCTAGAACCCCTGGTTCTAGCGAACCCCCTTTTTCCCTAATTTTTTAATTTGTCCACACAAAAACCTAAAATTTTACGCTTTCAAGCTCCGGTTGGGGATGAAAATGGGGGAATATTTAGAAACCAAACTTGGAATCGAGTAGCCTTTAGAACAAGCTATCCAATGAATATAATTTTAGTATGTTTTGGTTTTATTATCTATCTGTTTTTTAAGTTTTATTAAATATAGGTTTTTCATCGAAAACAAAAATCTATGTTCTGCACAAGTGGAAATATAGAAGATTATAAAAAATTTAAAAATATGAGTGCACCAGATATTGAAGTCCTTGATCGAACAAAAAAGAGAAGAATTTTGATACATACAAAAAGTTATCGTTATCTGCTATGTCTGAATTGTCATTTGATTGACTTTGAAACTTGATTAAAGAAAAAATATTCAATAAAAAACTATCTAACCAAGTGGAAGCACTAGATATCAGAGTTAGAAATCTAAATTTGAAAGAATTGGAATTTTATCCTTCATGGAAAAAAAGTTATGCGTTATACGGTGTGTGTCACTTTTTAAAAATGTTGTTTTTTGAAAAAAACCAAATTTTGTGGGAGATGGAAAAAGAAGTGCAATCTAATTCCAAAAAAATTGAAAAAAATATTTTTACAATCTACAGACAAAATGTGACAAGACTCTAGTTTACATCATCTTCAAATTCCTTACGGTTTAATCGCTATAGGTGCCCAAATGTGGAGATTGTGTTAAAAAAAAAATATATCAGTGTCCAGTTAGGCCAAAAAGTGTAAACCACTATTGTGGGATCACCCTGATCAGGATCAAGAAGACAATAATTTGCATGAGTGCACCCAACAATGCTACTTGAATTTCATGGAAAACAAAGGAAAACATCTATAACTTGGAAATATAGATGGAACATGTACCAAAAGTATGAAGAAAACTGATCAAATTAAAATGGAAGGTCACCTCCAAAAAATAGGAATGCAAGAGTGTCCATATGGTAAATGCTCCATCTCACCAAAATTCATGGGTAACCAGTTGTTGATGTACGTTGCATCTTCCTAGTACATGTATGAAAAAATACTAGATACATAACTCACTCCAATGCAAAACCAAGGAAGCATTAGCACCAATAGTAGCAAACCCCCCCCCCCACAATGCTTACAAGGGAGAGCCAAGACAGATCCACTAAAACTAAATGTCAAAAAGAAGTGCATGAAGAAGAACCAAGAACATTTGAATGTGTAACTGAAAGTACCAATAACTAAAAAAGGGGTGTGTAAAAAAAAGGCACACATACATGAGGAAAGAATAAATGTGTTCACTGATTTTGTGGAAGGGAGACTCACTTGACAAAGGTGTGATAATGAAACAAAGACAAAAATCAACCCCCCATGACACTTTATATCATAATGTGAGTATAATAAGGTAAAATAAGATGTATAAGGTCCCAATAATACATGTACAATACTGAGGCACCTTCTTTTAGTGTGCTTACATATGAGAAGTGGTTATAATGGAAGCTCACAATGTTCAAAAAAGGCCAAATACTGAAAAATAAAATTCTCTGACAAAAAATGAAGAAACGAATAGCATCGTGATGAAGTACACAAAAAATCATGTACTAAAAAAATGACGCACAAAAGGGAGTCTGGATGTAGAAGATTATTAGATGTTGTGGATATGATTGCTGATATGTGGTTGTCATTGATGTCAACACTATTAGCATTTGGTGTATTAGAAGCTATATATGTCGAGGATATTGAGAAAATTGTAAAAGGAAGTGTTTTAAGGTTGCCAATGGAACTATGCAGGTCATGAACGCCTCTTGATCTTTACGTTGAAGTCTAGCTGGTGTGGATTAAAGGGTTTATTTTTAAATGTTTCTAGATCATCTACCAGAATTTTTAGAGGTCCGCGTGAAGTTTTGATTGTGTTGTGGTCTGACAGTGTTTATGTGGTCTTTGTGATTGTTCCTGAACGAAGATTGTGTGATTATGATAATATCAGTTGTTGCTGATGCTTCTTTGTTGTTTATCCATGTTCTCAAATGTCTCTAGATCATTCTCTATCTTTGTGGTACATCCACATTAATCAGAGAGCTTGTGGTTGAAGATCCTTTCTTGTGCATGTTCAGTTTTTCGTGTTCCTGGCCGACATGTTGGTGGTAGCATGTTGTGGATCTTCGTGGTGAAATTAATCAAAGTCTTTTTGTGTTGGAGATGTTAATTTGGGTCTCCACTATGTTGTGGCTAACCTTGGTGGATTCGCATTGAAAATTTATTTGTAAATTTGGGTCGACATTGCAACTATGTTTTATTTTCCTGGCTGATTAAGTTGTGATGAAATTTCATGTAGCAGGTATATAAAGGAAAAATTTTCATCGATATAGCATGTGGTTAGTGTGATAAGAGTGTGCTTAATGTGAAAAATTGCTTGATGTGCTCCTATGTGTGAATATCATTTGATTGCAGAGGAGAGTGTGAAGAAGTTTGAGTGAAGTGTGAAGAAGGTTTTTTTAGCTTAATTGGAACTGTCATTAGGCTTGTGCAGAAGCTATTTTCTCAATTCATACCCTTTGGATTTTAAATCCTATTATGTATTGTTGGAAAGTGAGTCCTCTTTTGTATTTGAGTAGTGAGCTCTAGGCAATGTGCCTGAATGCATGTGCATTCCCCTTATTATTTCTCATTATAATTTTAACAGGGTATAATCTTGTGGACTATGTTCATCCACCGTGGTTTTTCCCCTAACAGTGTTTCCATGCAAAAATCTTGGTGTTCTCTATCTCTCTGATGTGTTAATTGTATGTGATTAATTGCTTATTCATCAAATCTAAGATTAAGTTAAGTTTGAAAAGTTTAAGTTTCTATCACAACTGATTCACCCCCCCTCTCAATTGTGTGTCCTTGTTTTACCAACAATTGGTATCAGAGCTAGTTCCTCTGAAGAAATCTAAAAGCTTTAGGTGATCTGGGATGGAAACATTCAAGAAGGAAAGTCCAAGATTTGATGGAACTAACTACTCACTATGGAAAGTTAGAATGCAATGTCATCTAAGATGTGTTGGTGAAGCCTTCTGGAAGATTACAAAAGATCCCTATGTTATTCCTTAGAATGGTCCCTCCACTGCTGATGAGATCAAAGACGCTGAAAATAATATTAGGGCTATTGAAGCTTTGGTGAGTGCTCTGACAAATTCGGAGATGGCCAATGTGATAGGATTGTATACAACTCATGAGATTTGGACAAAGCTAGAAAATTTGTATGAAGGAGATGCTCAGGTGAAGATGGATAAGCTACAGAGTTTGAAAGGCATGTATGAGAATTTGAAGATGGGAGAAGATGAAAATATCACTTCTTTTATGTAGAGAGTAAATGATATAGTGATGGGTATTAGATATGCAAGTGGCTCTGTGGAGGAGGATGAAATTGTGGCTAAGGTACTTAGATCCTTGCCTCCCTCCTACAAAGTGAAAGCTCATGCTATTGAAGAGTTCAGATTAGTAAACAAGATGACAAGAGACAGGTTGGTTGGTAGGCTTGCTGCTTTTGAGATAAGTGAGTTTGGTGAATCTACACCAAAGACTAAATCTGCATTCAAGGCTACTGTATCTGGAAGTAATAGACAAAGATACAGTCTGGGGAGAGTTCCAGAAACATATCCAAGTATGATGAAGAACTGAAACAACTTGAAGATAAGGAAAGAGAAGTAGAAGAATTGGAAGCACTGATTGCAAAACAAGAAGGTAGAGGAAAAGGTAAGCATGAAGATGTATTGCTTATTAAATGTTTCTCTTGTAGTAAAATAGGTCATTTTGCATCAAGGTGTCTTGAAAGAGTTATTAGATCTAAGCTTAAAAATTCTAGATTCCACAAAAAATGCTACTTTGCTGAAGAAGCAGTGACTGATGATGAGTCTAATAAAGATAATGGAAATGAAGCTAAATGGGTTTTCATTGCTACCATTGAAGATAATCATGTGACTACTAAATCTGCTAAAGATGAAAAATCTCTTGGAGCCCAAGTTGAAGAAAAATATGACTGGGTCATTGATAGTGGATGCTCACATCATATGATTGGTGATAAAAGAAAATTTGTAAGTCTAGAGAAGTATGACAGTGGGGTTGTAAGATTTGGAGATAAAAATGCTAGTGTGATTCATGGCAGAGGATCTATTTGCCTTGGTGGTAAGGATAACACTGATGACATCTATTCTTTATGTTGAAGGTTTGAAGCACAACTTGTTGAGTTTTGGACAGATGGTGGACAAGGGCTATGATCTTCAGTTCAAAAATGGAAGATGCAAGATATGTGGAAGTTATGGGAATATGATTGCTACTAGTAAATAGACAAAAGGTAATATCTTTCACCTAACTACTACTAGTGGGATTTGTTTGATTTCTCAAGTAGATGAAATTTGGTTGTGGCATAGGAGATTGTGTCATGTAAATTTTGACAACATTATCAAGATAAGTTCTACTCAAGCAGTAAGAGATCTACCTAAGTTAGTGAAGTCTGCTAACACAATCTGCAAGGAATGTCAGACGGGTAAACAAACAAGATTTTCTTTCTAGAGCAAATAGTTTCATTCAAATAATTTACTGGAGCTACTACATACCGACCTTTGTGGTCCCTCCAAAGTCAGAAGTATTCATGGAGAAAGGTACTTCATTGTGATTATCGATGATTACTCTAGAATGATTCAAAATTTTTAAGGCTATGGTAGAGAATGAGAAAGGTCTAAAAATCAAATGCCTGAGATCCAAAAGAGGTGGTGAGTTCACCTCCAGGAAGTTTAACTCTTTTTGTGAAGAGCATGGAATTAAGAGACAGTTATCTACTCCCTGAACCTATCAATTGAATGGAGTTACAGAAAGAAAGAATAGAACAATTTTGGATGCTTCCAGAGCAATGATGATGGAAGGAAATGTGTCTCAAATGTACTAGAGTGAAGTGGTAAGCACTGTTGTGTATACTTTGAACCAGGTAAATGTTAATGGTAATTTTGGTAAGAGCCCTTTTGAGTTATGGTTTGGTTACAAGCCTATTGTTAAATATTTCAAGATCTTTGGAAGCAAATGTTATATCAAGAGAGATGATGATATAGGTAAGTTTGATGCAATAAGTGATGAAGGGATTTTCCTAGGTTACTCCACTAAGAGCAAGGCCTATCGATGCTATAACAGAAGACTAAGAAAGATGGTTGAAAGTGAAAATTTCAGAGTTGATGAGGACTCTGTCAAATCATCCAGATACTGTGGTTATGATTCAAATGAAGACAATACTAGCAAACAGAATAATGCTCAGACACAGAATCTACTTCAAATTATTTCATATGTTCTGGTAAAGCAACCTCAATTTGTTCCTGTAAATTAGGTTAGTCAAGAAGCACAAACAAGTGCAAGTGTAGAAGAAAGATCAGAAGAGTCAGAAGCTCAAGAATGCTCCAAAACTCCAAGGTATGTAAAGTTGAATCATTTTGAAATTCAAATTATAGGAGATAACAATAAAGGAGTGCAAACTAGAAGAAAGATTGCAGAAGAATATTGTTTGATTTCTAAGATTGAACCTAAAAATGTCATTGAAGCCTGTCAAGATGAACACTGGTTGGAAACTATGAAGGAAGAGTTGGCATAGATTGAAAAAAATGACACATGGATACTGGTTCCTAGGCCTAAAGACAAAAATATGATTGGTACTAAATGGGTGTTTAGGAACAAGTTGAATGAACAAGATGAAGTGGTCCAGAATAAAGCAAGACTGGTATGTAAAGGATATTCTCAAATGGAAGGTATTGATTTTGAAGAAACCTTTGCCCCTGTTGCTAGAATTGAAGTTGTAAGGTTATTTCTTGCTTATGCTGCACACAAGGACTACAAAGTCTATCAGATGGATGTGAAGTCAGCATTTATGAATGGAGAACTAGAAGAAGAAGTATACATTGAATAGCTAGATGGATTTCAACTAACTGACAAGGAAGATATGGTCTGCCGATTAAAGAAAGCTCTATATATGGACTCAAGCAAGCCCCTAGAGCCTGGTATACTAGATTGGACAAATATTTACTGAAACTTGGATTCACTAAAGGTACTGCTGATAGCAACTTATACTTCAAATTAGATCATGATAAGGAGTTAATTATAGAATTTTTTTTTGATGACATCATTTTTGGAGGAGATGACAATCTATGTATGAAATTTGTTGATGAGATGAAGGATGAATTTGAAATGAGTATGATTGGAGAAATGAATTTCTTTCTGGGATTGTAAGTTACTTAGTTAGACAAGGGAATTTTCATATCTCAGTCCAAATATGTGAAAGAACTGTTGAAGAAGTTTGGAATGGATGACTCAAACCCTGTTGGTACTCCCATGGTGACTGAATGTAAGTTGACACAGAATGATGATTCTCCTAAGGTGAATCAAACTAGATACATGTCAATGATTGGTGGATTAGTTTATTTAACTCAGACTAGACCAGACATTATGAATGTTGTATGTATGGTTGCTAGGTTTCAGGCTGATCCAAAAGAATTACATGTGACTATTGTGAAGAGAATCTTCAGATATCTGAAAGGAACAATTGACCTTAGACTTTGGTATCCAAAGGATGATGATCTCACTTTGAATGCATATACTGATGTGGATTGGGTTGGAGATGTAGATGAAAAGAAAAAGTAATAGTGGTGGTGCTTTCTTCCTAGGGAAGAAGTTGGTGTCCTGGTTAAGCAAAAAGTAGAATTGGACCATTTCTTTATCTACTGCTGAAGAAAAATACATTATTGTTGCAAATAACTGTACTCAAGTGATATGGATGAAATGGATGTTGAAAGATATCAGGGCACTGGTATATGAAGAGCCTATTGCCATATATTGTGACAATTCAAGTGCAATAAATATTTCAAAGAATTCAGTGTTGCACTCTAAGACTAAACATATATCAATCAAGTTTCATTTCTTAAGAGAGAAAGTGAATGAGAAAGAAGTTAGGTTAGAGTATGTGACTACCAAAGAGTATATTGTAGATATATTTACTAAGCCATTACCGAAGGATACTTTTGAGTATCTCAGAGGAATGCTATGGGTAATTACCCCTCCTGATAAGAGCTAAAAGATGCATTTGCTTGCATCAATCCATGAGCTTCATTGCTATATTCTGATTTGCGTTGATGTTTTAGTGGTTGCTACTTAGGAGGAGTAGTCATAGGTGCAGATATGTGGTTCAAAGTGTCTATTTTAGAAAGGTCATGGTTACCTTTTCCATTGATGTCAAAGGGGGAGAAGTGCATTGTGAAAAATCTTTCTAAGGAGAAGAGCCTTGTGCAGAGAAGTGCAGTTGAGCAGAAGAAGTTAGTGTGTTGGGTTGATGGTATTTTTCACATCATGTGTTGCCATCAATGCCAAAGGGGGATATTTTTGGATGATGTGGATATGATTGCTAATATGTGGTTGTCATTGATGTAAACACTATTAGCATTTGGTGTATCAGAAGCTATATATGTCGAGGATATTGAGAAAATTGTAAAAGGAAGTGTTCTAAGGTTCCCAATGGAACTGTACAGGTCATGAAGGCATCTTGATATTTACATTGAAGTCTAGCTGGTGTGAATTAAAGGGTTTATTATTGAGTGTTTCTAGATCATCTACCAGAAGTTTCAGACGTCTGCGTGAATTTTTTATTGTGTTGTGGTCTAATAGTGTTTTTGTGGTCTCTGTCAGTGTTCTTGAATGAAGATTGTGTGATTTTGATAATATCAGTTGTTTTGGATGCTTTTATGTTGTTTCTTCATGTTCTCAGATGTCTCTAGATCATTTTGTATCTTTGTGATAAATCCACATTAATCAGAGAGCTCATGGTTGAAGATCTTTTCTTGTGCATGTTCAGTTTTTCGTGTTCCTGACCGACATGTTGGTGGTAGCGTTTTGTGGATCTTCATGGTGAAATTAATTAAAGTCTTTTTTGTGTTGGAGTTGTTAATTTGGGTCTCCACTATGTTGCAGCCGACCTTGGTGGATTCGCACTGAAAATTTATTTATAAATTTGGGTCAACATTGCAAATATGTTTTATTTTTCTGGCCGACTAAGTTGTGATAAAATATCATGTAGCAGATATATAAGGGTGATTGTTTCATTGGTATAGCATGTGGTCAGTGTGTTAAGAGTGTGCTTAATGTGAAAATGTGCTCAGTGTGCTCCTATGTGTGAATATCATTCGATTGCAGAGCATAGTGTGAAGAAGTTTGAGCAAAGTGTGAAGAAGGTTATTTTAGCTTAATTGGAACTATCATTAGGCTTGTGTAGAAGCTATTTTCTTAGTTCATACCCTTTGGATTATAAATCCTATTCTATATTGTTGGAAAATGAGTCTTGTTTTGTATTTGAGCAGTGAGCTCTAGGCAGTGTACCTGAATGCATGTGCATTCCCCTTATTATTTCTCATTATACTTTTAACAGGGTATAATCTTGTGGAAGTTAACATCCACTGTGGTTTTTCCCCTAATAGGGTTTCCACTCAAAAATCTTGGTGTTCTCTATCTCTTTGATGTGTTAATTGTATATGGTTAATTTCTTATTCATCAGATCTAAGGTTAAGTTAAGTTAAGTTTGAAAAGTTTAAGTTTATGTCACAACTAATTAACCCCCCCTATCAGTTGTGTGTCCTTGTTTTTCCAATAGAAGATATGGCTTGTCAAAGTTAGTGATAACTTTAAGAAATCCCCCTCCTAAAAAGATATAAAATCCTAGCGAATCTTTCATTTTTTCAAGAAAAAATATTAATTTCTATTGGCGAATTTTTCCTTTTTTCGAAAAAAATATTAATTTTATTGGCGATTTCTTTTACACCACTAATTTTTAGTAGAAAATTTTGACAAATATTGAAAAATTATAGGAAAATGTATTAATTATGATGGTGAATCCATCTAATCTAAAAAAATAATTCTTATGAAAAAGGAGGGGCCAAAGGGTGGAAATTATCGATGGGTTTAAGGGGCATAATATCATATTTAATTTCCACCATTGTTTTAAAATATAATCTAATTTCCCTCATTATATTTTAAAAGGTAAAATGTACCTGCAGTCTATAATGCTCATGGGCCCAAAATTTCTTTTAGATTGTTGATCTAAAGATCCTCATTGTATTATGTGGGGTAAAATGTATTTATTATTTGTAACACTCATGGGGCCTAAAATTGTGAGCCCCATGAGAATTACATATCTTGGGTATATTTTACCTCATGGAATACAACAAGGGCCATTAGATTACATTATAAATCAATGGTGGAAATCGAAGATTAGAAATCTGGCCCTAAAACAACTAATAATTATGATATACTATTGGCGAATTAATATAGATTTCTACTTTCATTTATAAAATTTAGGCGAATCTCATCTAATCATGTATTGAATATTATGGCAAATTTTTGAGTAATTTTTTTTAATAAAATAAATTCTTTGGCAATTTAAATAAGTCTACAATAAAATTTTGTTAAAATGTGGCGATTCAAGTCACATTATAGATCAAACTATTAACCAATTTTGTATTCCCAAATTTCAACTATTAGCCAATTAGAAAATATTACCCACTAAAAAAATCACTGGTCAAAGTCTCCAAAATGAGAACTGCACAGCAAAAACACTAAGAAATTTTATTTTTGGAAAAAAACCAAAAGATAAAACTAAAAATCACTTGCATCACTATGAAGAGTACCAAATTCTACCCCATTTTTAAAAAATGCACTAAAAATGCCACCATATGACTGAGATATATCACCTCTAGAAGATAGGGTGCAAAATTGAAAAGCTCAACGGAGAGCGGTCGGACTAGGAAAAAGAGCATCACTACAAAAATTGGTAAAAACACCTCCAAATGTAGAGGTCTACCAACTTTAGAGATTTTTTCAAGTATAGGGGCAGTTTGCATTTATTGGGAAAACATTGCAAGTTTTATTTTTAAGTTAAAAAACCACAAAAAAAATATTATATTTTTAAATTATATATATAAATGATTTCAAAATATTCTATTAAAAAAATAGATGGTGGGGCCAGCCCCGGGTGAGGCCTGAAGGGTCATCGTCGCCCTGCCACAATGTGGCAGGGGTCGGTACCCCGTGGTACCCCCCACAAAGCGGCAAGGTCCGAGGGGTAGCCACCCTGCCACAAGGGTGATGCCCCTAAGAATACCCCTATAAAACCCTTTTTTTTAATAAAATTTAAAAACCACAAAAAACCTATGCCCCTAAAAGGGTTTTAGAATTTTTTTATTTTTTTTAAATTTTTGCAAGCATTTTTTTAAATACCTCAAATTACATGTTGGGGATGCCATACGGTCTCTTTGGATTTTTTTTTTCCACAAACACTCTTGACACAGATATCAATGATTTGATAGGCAATATTAAAGTTTTTGGGCCTTCTAAGTGCAATGGAAATGTCCCTTTTGGCTCAAAATTGCCCAAAATTGTAGCTACCCTCTGGATCTAGAAAAAAAGTGACTGCTTCAAACCTTTGTAGATCTGACCTTTGAAGTCTAAATTATGCCAAACAAAATGCAGATCTTTCTCAACATCTTTGAATCTAATGGAAAAATTTGTTTTTCTCTAGGGTGCATTGAATGATAGCTCAAGGCACAAAATCTCTCAAAAGAAGGAGAGGGGATTACATGTCTGAAGCTCCAATACCATGTTGAAGTTGGGAAAATCAACTCCACATACCCTATGGATCGCCTACAATCAAACACCTATCACAGAAAGAGAGAATAGCAAAGCTGTGGAGGCCAAGATCTATTGATCTAAAAAATATGAACCATTACGAATGTGCATCTTAATGATTATACACAAGAGAATCCTTATAAAAGGATAATTGACCTAGAAACTCTGGGTGAGGATAAAACAAGATCATGACATGTGTCCTCATCTTATGACATGAAACACAAAAATAACATGATGTAAGTAAGCTTAAGTAATTAGAGGAAAAGGGACCTAATAATTAAGTAAATAATTAATTAGGAAATACCTTTTACTCTAACACCTAAACCCCAAGATGAGTTTGCAAGGTAAAAATAATGTATTCCATCCACTTTCCATAAGCTCTTCATAATCCACTCACCAATGTGGCCACTCCATTTTTTCTCCATTATCTCCATTTGAAGATTCCTTATGACGTGGTGTAACATACATCATAAGTTTTCCAACAATTGTAACTCCTCTTACAACTCTCTTATACATCATCTAGATCTTATATTTTTGATGTGGGAGCCCCAACTTTTAGAGGCCATGAATTTTGATCCAAGAAGCCAATTGAACCTCTTGTTTTAAATTGTAGTATCTCTTTGAGATCTACATTCCCATAGCCAAGTAATTATTTATCACCCCATTCTAACATTTTTTAAGACAAAAACAATCTCTATAGCTTAGAAATTGATTATTTATGTTTTCCTAATATTTATAATTTTTGTGCTCTTAACATTAGGATGTACCATCAAAAAACCTTTCTTAACAAAGATATATCCATATTCATGTTTCATTTTCTATGTATTTGAAATAATCTTTTTTCATGCTAGCTACTTGTTTACCATGCACAATAATTGAATTTCACATGGAAGTCTAAGTGAAGGAAATATAATGGTGAAAAGTACATAGTTAACACTTTTACCTTTCTCTTTATATTCATTACATGTGTTAGCCTTTATGCAATTTGAGTAATATTAAAGTGTCTTATTTATGAGTTACAAGAGTTTGTAAATCACATAAGCCTTGGCTAATCCCAATTTCATACATTCAAAGAAACTTCAATTACTTGCTCATTGCCTTAACTCACAAGCATAGTACAAAATTAACCTAATTTGATTTTATTGCACACAAGATTGAATCTTGCACTTTTAAAGCTCAAATATTAAAATTTAAATTTAGGCTCATTCTATCCTCTTCTTGCAAGTCCTTACTTATTAACTTGTGTTTAAAATGTTTAAAATTATATTTTAGGTTGTTTTATAAAAGGACATGCCCTAATAGATTATGAGTGAACATAAACCTAAGATCTTGTGGAGATAGAGATACATTTCAAAAATTATTGTATTAACACCACATCAATATCTACATACATAAGGATATAAAGCTAGATTACATGGTTTCTTGATATCTTATATCATTATTCACATACTATTGAGTCAACTTTCTTAAGGGCTTGACCAAGGAGAATACACCCTATCTAGCAAACTCCTCAAAGGTGTTTGCAAACACTACTAGTTTCCTTAGTCCCATTTTATAAAATCAAATGCAAGGTGAATCAATTTTTAGACCACAAGATTTATTAGATCATTTTCACACAAATGAGGTTGATTCCATACATAGAGATCAATTTGGCATTGTGATTTAATCTCTAATTAAAATCAAAGGTCATAAGTGATTGTCTTATATATCTTTGGGCCCTAATACTTAGAAGAATCATTAAATGCCATTTGACATTTTGAGATTGATACTAGAACTACATAAGTAACATTTTTTTTTACTTTCCTGGGTCGCAGCCCCTGTAGTATTAACAAAAAAAACATATTTATCAAAAACAATCCAAACTCATAAATCTAAATTATTGAGCATATTTAATTATTTTATTTAAGTCTAATCTCTTACATATGAAAAGTATTATTTATTTACCTTTTCAATATAAAATAATTGCCAAAACCATTTTTTATTTTGAATTTTTTTTAATTATACTAATGCATAACATTTTTCTAATAGTTATGAAAAATGTATTCTTAGTCATCTTTAAAAAATTAAACTTCACAAATTTAATAATAAAATGTCATATTTTTATATACAAGATGGAAATTTGGAAAGATTTAAATATATTTTAAATTCATAAAAATTTATTATGAAAAAAAAAAATGCATTTATTCTTAATTAAAAAGATCGGTCCAAATAGAAGATGATTGATCAAAAAAATTTCCTAATAAATAAGAACCATATTTTTTAGTTAGCTTAGTAATTTATGACTACTTATCAATTATCTAGAATTTTTATATTCTCATAAATTATTTTTTAAATTTTTATATTTATCTATTCTTAAATTGAATATACAAAATAATCAAACTAATGAAACCACCGAAAGTAAATAAATTTTGAAAATTAAAATTTATACTATACTATAAAATTCATGAAACCACACATTTTAAAATACCCCAAATAAATCTCAACGCGACTCATTGAAATTTTTGGGGAAGCCCCTCAATGGAACTGCAGCCTTACTTAAAACACCCTCTTTTAAAGAATTGAAAAACGTGCAGACCTTGACTAGGATTTTTCAAAACCGTGTTATGGTTATACGGGCAATTTCTGCGAATTACTAAGGGTACCTTCACGCAGGTGGAGGACTCGGTCTGTAGAAAAGTCTAATTAGAAAGCATGGAATAGCTTATTAAAACTGTGGAGAGTGCCGTGTTCTACCCATAACCACCGGTGCTGGAGATCTCCTCCTCTATTACTGTAAGCTATCCAGGCTTTCCTCACCTTGTATAGCATGGCTTCAGCTAAGTATAGCCCACACTTCGGAGATGTTCATGGCTGGATATGTGAATTGGGTAAAGTTACATCACTTACGCCAGCTGTTGTTCTTTCCGAAGAAACTGGACCCATATCCCTTCATGCCCAATCCATTGGAAACGGACAAGTATCTCTGCGTTTGTGCCGTGATTCTGTGTCGATTTCTGAGCTGGGAACATGCCGTATTATTGAATACTGCAGTGAACAGGAGATGCAGCAGACATTGCGTCCTTTGTTCTTTAGGCTCTGTATTCATGCGTTCCTCAGAGTCACCCACCAAAATATCGTGGACTTGAAGAAGAAATGGTGGATTTGGAAATGGGGATGGAAGAGGATCAGCAACAAAGAAATTGAGAAATTGATGCGAATGGACACCGACTCACCCACAATTGAAGCATCAATATACAAGCAAGCGTTTAACAAGGTCTTCTCTGCTGCATGTTATGTTCATTTCAACTCGGCAAGGGATAATGAAACAGGATATCCCGAAACTGAATTGGACAAATTGAGCGCAGAAACGCTGAGAATCATCCGGCCAGATGCCGCAGCTAGTTTGGTGAAATCTTTGGCTTCCATGCTCACTGAAATTCTCTTAAAATACAGAAAGGGAAAAACAAAGAACGAGTTTAAAATCTCATATAGCTCAAGCGTTGACGATCTTTGGACAATCCGCTGCTACTGCCCGCGCCTGTCAATGAAGAAGGAAATCGTGTATTGGAAAATGAACTGAGATCTCAAGTATGCTTTGAGTGATCAGCTGCTAGACTGCACGCTTCGCCTCCGCCATGACGTCAAGATCCACAAGCAACGGGTAGAAGTTGAGCTCAAAATCGAAAATCTCTGCTGCAAAGCCGTTCGCCTGAATTCTCATAAGCCAATTCCAAAGAAACTAGAACGGGAACGTTACTTTCCTGCAAAGATCACTGTAACAACTGGGCCTGAAACAGGGAGGTCTGCTTTGGACGCAGTTAACTCGCGCGCCTCATCGTCAAACCCCACAGTAAATTATTCCGAAAGCAATAGTACAGAAGGAGGATCCCAAACACAAGTTGAGGTCGGCGTTCCCCCAGGTTTCGAATTCGCCATGGGTGAAACGGCGAAACATAACCGTACAAATACCACCACCAGTGAGCGAAGAAACTGGTATTTTGAGCCGTCTGCGCAGGACCATATACGAGGCACACCCATTAAGTGGACGTTCTTAAGAGAGATAAAAGGAGAAACCCTCGACTGGTTTGTGGAATGTGAAGTCTGGATGGCCTACTATCCCAATGAATATAATACTAGATGTATGGAGATCAGACATCAAAAATTTCGCGTACTGCTTCGGCTTCCTATGAAGAGAGAGAATCCGTTTAAAAAAAAAATTAATAATTGGGTTCATCGAAATTGAAAAGTGCTAAGAGATAGTAAATACTTGGGTGTGGAGTGTGCTGCAGGAGCGCCTCTTGATTAGGGGAAAGGTTTCTGTACCCACTTATGTTTCAATAACTTTTTGATGATATATATTAATTAAAAATTTATTAAAAAATTTCAAATGTACAATAGTTGTTTATGGGTATTTGTGCATAAGTATTGGATCAATTGTGCAAATTTTGTGGTGGTCAAAGCAAACGGTTATTGGGGCACTAGAGAATATGTATTGGAAGTCAACTTGAAATGACCACTTTTTAACTTTTGTGTACATAACGAATCCTCGTGTGTTCGTTGTAACTACCCAGAAGCCGAAACAATAATTATAAGCTCTTAAGTTGCATACAAAGAAACCCAAAAAAAAATGTCAAAATTTGACATACCACTTAGGAGCTTAGGGTGCATGAAGTTAGCTATAACGGGTACTCGTACCCTTCCCTTAAGAGTGATTTTAAGAGCGGCCTTATATTTAAAAATAAATAAAAGAAATTATGGTTATTTATTTTTTATATGTTTTTTATTAATTTAAAAACTGAGACTTTCTAAAGTATTACATATGTGAACGAATAGTGTGTATGAGGATGTGTAGTATGTTTATTTGTGTTTTCAATTTTAAATTTAAAGATAAATTATGGTAATAAAATAAATTTAAATGACTTTATTTCTTAAGATTACATTCGTAGAGCATAACATTATACAAATTTTATTGTTCTAAAAGAAAGTAAACATTCTTTAGGATTAGTCTAGGTTAATTTACTAATATGCTTACACATAAATACAATTGATACAGGAAACTTTATTAATGAGAGAATATTAATATTATGTGAGTAACTGAAAGATATGAGAATATAAATAGGAAAAAAAGTGTAGTTTGCTTCATAATTGAAGTTTACACTAACTCAGATATGGATTTGAATTTGATATTCTTTATGATTAGGAATAGTGTATGATTTTTTTCTAAATGCCTTCAAATCAAAATATTTTGTTGACACTATGCTAGGACAAAACTATGGTGTTGAGAAAAAATTCAAGTCAATGAGTTGATTAGGTCTTATTAATAATTGTCAAAAAAATGGCTTGATCTAGTCAGAAGAAAGAAGATGTATCTATCTATACATACATTATTTCACACGTTTACATATATATTCTTTGTTCATCCTCTTCCATGTATTTCATGTACCTCCAATTTTTCTCATAGCTCATATGAGATATTATTCTTTTAGACCATTATCTATCCATGCATATGATCCATGATCTTATGTCACATTCTTCCCCTCCTCATATAGCATCTTCATACCTCTTTAGGACATGTTTCCATTGTATCCTTCAATAATGACTCATAATAACTCTCCTCAACTTTCTTATTTTAACACCTATTATGAATTACTACCACATATAATGGGGTATTTAGGATATTTATCAAGTTTATGATCCACATATTAATCCCGAATTCACTATAGGATGATGTGCAATACCACATAAATCTAGTTGTGTCTCCACTAAATATTTAACTTTCTTATGTCATATTGCATAACCTTTGTATCATAGAAGAATATAATATATAGTCATAGAACCCAATAATAATAAGATCAATTATATTTTCAGTACTATGAACTAATCCTTAACTTGTGAACTTGACATGTCTAATTTTTTGACTATTTTTGTTCACTTTGGCTTAATGTAATTTGATTTCTTGTTTGCTTCATGATATATGTATGTTAGTAATATTTATAAATACCTTGGTATGGCTATTGTTATGTTACAAGGGGACATATTCATGGCATATTGATCACAATATATTCATGTTTTGTTTATAGTTTATCTCATGCTTATTTGGGTTATAGTTCATACCATAGGCATGGCATATTAATCTTGGTATATTCTAATAGGTTATGATAGCTATAAGAGTATATTTTATTTTTAGCCTAGAAGATCATGACCAACTTGGACATTAAAATATGGTCAATCATGGTACCACTTTGGGTCATTGTTTTGGAACATGGTTTTGGTAAACCATAGTTGGTTTATGGTTTGATATTTGCCTATTTATTGGATGCTAGAGCTAGAATTTTCATATCAAGTTTTACACGTACCTATATGAGCTATCAAAATTGGTCTTGATCTTTTGTTAGTGATACTCTTGTAAGTTCTTAGAGTTTGCAAGTGTATTACAACTATGTTAGTTATTGAATAATATATTGACTTGCTTTGTAGTCTATGACTTTTCTCTTGAAATGGTTTTCTCCACACAAATTATTGTGCTATAGTATATTGTTTTTGTGTTTGTTTCCTTGTAGTTATTATGATCAATTTATTTTTTTGCAAACACCTTCTCTTATAGATTAGTGTACAAAGTGTATTGTGTACGTTTGTTTCTTTTTGATTGGATGGAATAGTAGGCTTGACACTTGTCTCTTAGCCTCTAATCATAGTCATTCACAATTTAATGGTAAAATGGTAATAGATGAATTTTTTTATTATAGTCTATAAGTAACATTAGGTTTGCCATGAAGCTTGACTAATACCTTAAACTATAATGATCATTTAGCAAGTAGGATTGAATTGTCTACTTGAGCTCTAACTTGATGTTGACCTAACAAGTCTATGGATAAAAGAGGTAGATTAGGTAGATTATGTCTAGGACTATGAAGGATTCTTGAGGATGATACAACACGAAGCAATAAGGCCTTAGTGATTGGAGGATGATCTTTATATTCTTGTTCAAAATCAAGATAGTAACTCTAGAAGACTCCTTAAAGAATTGAACCAATTAACCAAGATAAATGTCTAAGAATTATTATTAACATAGTTTACATTATACTCTTACTCTTATACTCTTACTCTTAGATTGATGGTAGAAAGCTTTTCAATTTCATATCAAACAATATTGTAATAAAGAACAACACATCATCAACAACATATCTCCGCTCTAATGAAAACTCAATATCTATATAATCACTCCTAAAGGTTTTTAATTCTGATCTAATATTTTGGAACTCAATGTTTTAAACCGAAATTCATAACTGTCTAGGTATTCTTGTTTGCATTGTTGGAGTTGTAAGTTTCCCTATCTAGTTTCGACGGGATACTTCGTGAAGGATTCACTGCGTTGATGTACTGGACTAAAAGAACCGATTAATTTGGAACCTAATAAACCCTTGGGTGGTCCGTAGAATAGTTAGCATCCGAAGGACATGGATTAGAAAGTACGACGTGCTAGAGAAGAAAGCACCAACTGGGATTATTAAACGTGTTCTTGTTTAGCATGTGCAGTGGGCCTGCAATGTTTATCAAGCAGAGCTGGAACAAAATTTAATTACATTAAAAATCTCCTCAGATCCGTTCAATTCTGGACATAAGACTAAGGAAAAAATGTATGGTAGCTACTATCCATGATTTATCTGTTTATATATCGAATTGATAATTAAAAACACATGAATTTTAGTCTGAATTTTGAGCAACCCATTTTCTGAGAAAATTTCTTGAAGGTAAACTTTCTTGCCGTACCACGACCCAACCATCATTCAAGGTGGCTTCATGTACGCTTCCTATCCATGTGACCGATTGAGCATAAAAGTTAAACCGACGAAAGTACATTTCACAGTAGTGTTTGACATTTTATGTAGTGTAGTAAAAGTAGACTGAGATTTTTTAATGAGGATTCATATAGGCTGAATAAATATTAATTATTATTTTTTTCAAATATTCTTTTTAAAAATAGGTTTTGTAAAGAGTTTTTACAATCTTTTTAAACAGTGATTATATTTATTGGCTCTGTGATGTGTTCCATGAGCGGATGGTTTGCTGATGCCTGGCGGATAAAGGCAGGTTTCTTGTGTATCTTTAGGGTTCCTGGTCCAGTTAAAATCAGGATGTTGTAGGGTCTCTAGCCCGTGCTTGTTTGTTAGTTGGAGCATTTGTTCCTGCTTATCTTTTGACGCAGTTGTGGGATTGCTGATGGTTTACGTTGTATCTTAATTACAACCTGCCTTCCTTTGTATTGGGTTTTGGGCCCCATCAAAACCCCTTTTTTAACCTCTAATCAAAAGAGTGATTATATTTATGTAGTCAAATATGTTTTATTTACATTTGTTTATAGTTGTCATAAAAACTTGTCATTAATATTTTATAATGAGTACTCACTTCCTTGTCAAAGAAATTATGATAAAAAAAGATGTCAAATGATTTGGGAGTTAGATTATTCCATCTCCATGAATTCTCATGTCTGGTATTTGTGTAATACTAGAATATTTTAGTAATTATTTGATCTTTTTTATTAGAAAATAAGAAATAATAATTAATTTGGGTCCAAATAATCAATTTTAATTATATTTATTTTCATAACATTTTTTTCTTATCCCATAGGAAAATATAGGAATGGTCATTTTGACCACAAAATGAAATTAATTAAAATGGGACATTACAAAAGATGGGCGTAATTAACACTAACTATATAAAGGATATAGGTAGAAGCTTGATAATAAGAATTTTCCTTCTACCAACACACCTTTTGAGAGAGAGTATTGAGCATTCTTGATACACTAGTTCAAGTATGGATTAAGATGGCTACTAGAGATATGTCAAATTAGGCATGCTATATTTTTTTGTCTATTTTACAAATTTTCTAAAATATTTAAATTTTTGCAATTCTCGTGATAGAATTTTTTGAATTCATTTTTTCTTCTATGAAAATGATTTTTTTCTTTCAAATAATGCATAATAGATTATTTAAGTTTCATGAAATAAACCCATGTTTCATAAAACCAATCCACACATTACAAAACCAAACCAATGATAGTCAATTTTAATTTTAATAAACCTTACAAATATATATTTTCTCCCACACCCATGGACTAATACATATTTATTTGAATGTAAAGAAATACAGAGGTACAAGAGCAAGGGGAAAACCATGAAATGGTAATATCAGACTACTTGTAGTTCTCTAAGAGCACAAATATTACTTTACTTGAGGTAGTAGGTCTCAGATATATGATCAAATAGTACTACACACATATAATGTGCACATGCTCAAGTGCATTAACCAAAGTGTTGGACTTATAACACTTCCATCTTCTTTCAAGTGAGTTCACAATGATAGTTCAAGATATATGGAGGATTCTTAGACTGTTAGTGTGGGTGGTGTGACCAAAGAGAGGCACTTGAACTGGAATGATAAAGATTTTACATCACTATTGTACATAGCGAAGCCCACCACAAATAGACAGGAGTACATTTTTCTCATACATTATTACTAGGCATTAAACATCGAGCAATGGGAAACTCTTAAAACAAAGAACTGCTAAAATGTATGGGAAAATATCACATTAAAAAACCCAACCCAAGTGGGACCTTCTAAGTCGGTGAGGTTAGAGCAGTAAGAAGACAACTACAAGCACTATTGATTCTGAGGAACTTTCTTGTAGAACCAAAACCCAAGCATTGTGGTTTATTAAATACTGTTTTTCTATATTTTTAGATTTTGTCTTTTAATTTATACTTTATGATCTTTTATCAAGAAGAGGAAAAAATAAATATAAAAACTTTACATTTTCAAATAATTGAGCATAGAGATATATTCTAAGAATTATTATAAGACTAAATTCACCATTAAGAAGATGAAAGAAATAAAAGGATTTATTATCCTCTCCCGCATGATGTATATAGAAATGTAATCTAAAAGCTATTATAGAACTAAATCCAAAAAAATTATAAATAATTAAATCTAAAAACATATGAAATCAAATTTTAATTCCCTTATTTTTTAGGCTCTTCATTTATGCATTCCTTTGAGTTATCCACAAGGATAAATATTATGGACTATAATATACTAGGATTGAATAAGAGGATGTGCATTAAAGATATTGAGGAATTAATGCAAATCGAAATAAAGTTGGGTACAATTGAAGCACAAATATATAGCTAATGGGATAGTGCAACTAAGGATGTTTTCCTAGACACATTGTCACAAAACCCTTCGATGAATATTTTCAAAGATAAGACTAGGGGATAGGGGCCAATGGTGGTGCATCCTACCTTTAGTAGTGTTTGTAGAGAAATTGATGCCATATTAACATCCTCAATTAATAGGGTGTTTTGCTTGACATATGATTTAGGAGTATTTCATGGTGTAAGAATAATCTTACATCATCTATAAATATAAATATTTTTCTTTATTAAAACAAGCAATAAATCTCAACCACTACATTGGTCCCACGACCAGTAAACTACCTGTGATAATACTTAGGGTTTGGAAAATGCAGGGAAGCTCCCTTGGAGAAATTTCCTCAGAACCTTTATAGAGCTCACAAAATTGCCTAAAGTGGATCAAATTTCCAGTTAAACAGGTTGTACGTGACGATGCATACCCTCCAACCTCTTAGAATGAATCTGCACTTTACATGTTTGGAACCAGGCTTGGAATTTGATGGTCTATTTGACCATTTTTTTCAATTTTAGACCGTATATTACAGCTATAAAATTTATTAGACCGTATAGTTTGACTTGCTATATTTTTATTAAACCGTAAAAAAATATTATAAGCAAAATATAATATAGTATTTTAATTTAAATATATATCATTTTATAATTTTTATTATAAAAAGATAAATTAATTTAGAATAGAATATATCTTTTTTTGAATATTTTATAATATGAATTTAGAAACTTTTGACATTTTTATAATTCTCTTTTTATATTAATATATGTGATTTATAAT
This sequence comes from Sequoia sempervirens, assembly GCA_007258455.2. NCBI lineage: Eukaryota > Viridiplantae > Streptophyta > Pinopsida > Cupressales > Cupressaceae > Sequoia > Sequoia sempervirens. The sequence continues at coordinate 7,244,059 of VDFB02018296.1, read as the reverse complement.
ATTATTATAAAAATATATATTAATTTAGAATCTTTTCAAAATAGAATATAATTATTTTTAACTTTTATAATATATTTAACAAGATTTGTTTTTAATATCAACTTAGAAACTTTTGTTAATTGTTAATTATAATAGTAGATTTTTATATTTATTACAAATAATGATCATTTTTTTCTAATTTTTCAAGATATTGCATTTATAAAAGATTTTATATAAAAATTCATAAATTAAACATTTTTTTGACAGGCATTTAAATGACCAAACCGTCATAAAATTTTCATATGATTTAATATCAACTTAGAAACTTTTGTTAATTGTTAATTATAACAGTAGACTTTTATATTTATTACAAATAATGATCATTTTTTTCTAATTTTTCAAGATATTGCATTTATAAAAGATTTTATATAAAAATTCATAAATTAAACATTTTTTTGACAGGCATGTAAATGACCAAACCGTCATAAAATTTTCATATGACAGGTAGGGGTGACCGTCAAATTCCAGCCCTGTTTGGAACACCGCAAGTTCTCTTCTCACTCATCTGTAAATTCACTACCTAATGGAGTACATAATCTTAGGAATCTTTTTGTAAATCATTTTCGTACCGTTTTCCCGTGTGGACTGACTGTATTCTTCAATAAGATATGTTTCTAATTCATAAATGATCAATTGGTCCCACCACCAGGAAGCTACCTTTCATAAATACTTAGGGTTTGGAAAGTGCAGGAAAGCCACATCAGAAATTTCATCAGGACTTTCCATGTGGTTCACAGAATTGCCTAAAGTGGCTCAAGATTCTGATCAAACAGGTTGTACAGGACGGTACACCAACCTCTTAGAATGAATCTGCAGCTAACACATTTGGAACACACAAGTTCTCTTCTCACTGCCATGTAAATTTACAGGGAACTTGGAAGGTACCTATTACGAATGCTTTTTGTGAATTATTTTCTTACAGTTTTCTCGCGTGGAACAACAGTTCATTTCTTTGCATGCAAAAGGTACTCCCTTGAGGAATTAGGGGAGAGGGCCCAGTAGTCATGCACTCTAACTTCGCGCTTCTAATTATCCTACGTCAAAATTTCAAATCACTCCCAATTTTTTACAGCAGCTTACTTGGCAAGTTCTCTGCTTATAACTAAGGTTTCAGGGCCACATCATCAAATATGATGCCACATCAGCATGCATTTTTGTCAAGGTGTCCAAAAAGGCCCCAAAAAATAGTGAGACCAATTCTCATGCATTACATCATGAGTAGTTGAGCGCTGATGTGGTATCACATGATTGGTTGCTTTTTAGATCTAAAGCAGATCTGATGTCTTCTAATCAAATTTTATAATAAGGGCTAATTGGTAGGCAAACGGCTGATGAACTTTCAAAGTGAGTTTCTATAATTTGGCGAATGAGATATTTGAACACATGGGTTATTCTTAAAAAAAATTTAAGTCATATTTCAATTTTGATAATAAAATTAAGATATATATTTAGTGTGTTAATGATGTATAAAATTATTATTTATTGTTTGATCATTCAAATGATGATATTTAAATAGAGTGAGGATTGTGTATCTTTGGTAATGATGGAATCACAAATTCAAATATTATAATCTAAATTGGGTGAGTGCTAATCAATAGTTCTACTTTTGGTAAGTTCCATGATAAATCATTTTTAGTACCTTCAGTGGCAAATCAAAAACATGTATTTTTTTATGGAAAGAAAATATTTATGTTTTACAAAGTTCAGATACAAATTTTCTCATCCAATCAAATTGACAATATTTAATTTTTAAAATCAATCTTTTCTATCATTTTGCTCTCAAATCTATGCTTTTCAATGCAAAGTTTCTCAAATTTTATTTTATTTTTAGTGAACAATAGAAATGTTAATATTTATTTATAGGAATGTGTTTTTTTTAATCTTTTATTTTTAAAATTAACATATATAATTATCTTTTATAATTTTTTAAATTAATGTAGAAAATTGTTTTAAATATATTATTTATTTTTTATTTTTTATAAATTATGTTTTGTATTTGATAAATTTTAATTTATATCTATATTTATTTATTTGGAAAAATATTTATAATAAATATAAATTTTTTGAAAATGTATATGTTTATAAAATTTGTGATTTATTGTTAGAAAATGATGCATTGTCCACCTTGCATAATGCTATAATTTAATATTTATTATTTTTGGTGCACCTAGGGGTTCTAAGGATATTTGTGGTGCACCTAGGGGATCTATGGATGCATGCATCACATGGGGTTAGCATTCTTGGGGACACTTTATGTGTTGTATGTAACATTATGATAAGTCCTTAACATGGGATTGCAGATTGGGGAAATATTTAATATTGGAAAAACTCAATACCAAAAAAATAAATGTGGGGGTTAATGATTTTTCAATCTCATCGTATTAATTACATGGTTTTATGTAATACCACTTAGTGGTTTTTTGTAAGCTTATGCCTATAAAATAAAGCACAGGGGTAATTGTCTAGTGTTGGTTACCTGGTCATTTTGGCTAAAGGGTTGAGAGAATCTCTTGTTGGCATTTGTGAGGTTTGAAACATAGCATGAGATGTGTGGTTACATGCTTGTCCACATGGAGTTCTTGTAGAGGGTTTGATGTTTCAAGGGTGTTCATGGAAAGTCTAAAAATGTATTGTAATTTTTATTGTTAAATAATGCATGAGTGATGGATGCTTTTAATGGCTAGGCTTTTCCCTCTTGAGGTTTACTCCAAGGTATATTTTATGCCATCTTCGATGGTATGTTTTATATTCTATTGCATATGGATTTTGAATACTTGTTTGCATAGATTTTTCTATATGGGTTATGTAGAAATTATCTTTGGTGGATGCATATTTCCCTTCATTTGGTATTAGAGTCATGTTGTGGTTTATATATCCCTTGTTAGAGTAGATTTGGTGCATAGTTGAATATAGAGCTTTGAATGAAAGATTGAAGAAATTGTAAGGTATGAGGGGTTTGTGCAAGTTATTTTTAAAAATTCAAAGTTTTGAGGTTGTAAATCTATGGTTACTTTTACAAATCTAGGTTTATATATCTTTTTTGGAAAAAGGGTTTTTTTCTTAATGTTCACCAAGGGGGTTTTATAGGGGAAGTGTTTAAAATGACCCCTTGGGGCAAAATAGACCTCATTGTTGGATTCAAGAGACTTGAGAGATGAAGTTTGACATAAAATTTGACCTATTTTGGTTATTAAACTCCCATCCCTGTAATATAGTCATACAATCATCTAATTTATATACACGTTGAAAAAAATAAAAAATAAAAATTAATCTTTACAAGTTTCATAAAAAAATGGGCTACACATTTTTAAAAAATAAATAAAAAATATATATTTTTATTAGGAAGGGGGTGTCTACATTACCTCTAGCCTTGACCTTCCAACCATTGTTGACCCCATAATCAGTGGGTACCGATCTGGTGGGATTTGACCTCCCGCTCCAACTCCCAACCCTTCAGGGCTTAAACCATTAAACCCACTGAAAATTTTTAAAAATAAAATTTAAAACTTAAACTGATTCAAATGTGTAGTCATGTCCGCCATTGCACAACTAGTGACACCAGTGGTGGGCCACCCTATGGCAAACCCAACTGCCACCTAATAGACAAATTGGGTAACTTTTTTCAGGGTGCATAACTTTCACCTAGAGTGTTGATCTTTCGACTTCTTATAATCGTTGTAAATGTAGTTTTGAGTACTTCATTGTGGTATTAGTAGTTTTTTATAGAAATTGTTGATTCGACAAAGAAGTTATTATTGGAAGTTAGATTTTATTTTTAGACTTGGAGAGACCATAACTTGTTCATATGAAGTCAAATTTTAGACTTATTATAGTCAATGAAAATATTATTTAAAGAACTTCACAATGGATCAGGTTTAGATAGATTTTGGAATGATTTATTTGTTATTATTTCTATCTGAGTTGTTTATGAGTTCCTATTGATTCTTGTATTTTTGTGAGCTTATGGCTATTTGGATCTTGGTGATTTGATGTTTGAGTCATTGTATACTAACATGTACATCTCTAATTAATCCTTTTTGACATGGTTATCAATATATTGTTGAGTTTGTATGTTGTATTGTTAGATCTATGAGTTGTGCAGTTTTGTAGGTTGTCTATACTTACAAGTTACATATATGATTTGGAACATGGGTTGTCTATGCCCATAGATGCTTTAGTGATATTGTAGATTTAATTTTGTGGCTTGGTTTAGTCACTAATTTTGTTGATTTGTTTGCCATGTTGAGGTGGAGAGATGGTATTAGGTCAACTACAGTCATGATGTGGGACCTATGCTTGTTGACTATGTGAAATGTAAACATGTGACATAGTGGGAGTTTGTGGCTAATACATTTGGTAGTGATCATGGTTTCATGGATGTTCCTTATAAGCCTTTGGTACATTGACATGACATGATTGTTTATGCAAGTGCATTATTGATGGTGTTGGATTGATTCTTATTATTTTTCATGGTGTATCTTATTGGTTTGAGGATCATGATTTTACTCTTCCCTTTGGAAGCTCTTGGTGTTGAATTCTTTGATCGTTTTGTGGCCATTTTGTATCTTAATTTAGGATATGGTTGTCATGATGTCATGGAGAGCTTGGTATCATGGTTCAGTGGGAGTTTGTAGCAATGATGTGGATTCATCACTCGGTGGTGGATGATCTGGACTATGCAAGAAATGGTTATCTTTGTGTGGTTTGGAGATGTTGGTATCTTGGTTATCCATGAAGGACACTTTATTCTTTGCTTGAGGTGTCATGATTTGTCATTTGACATGTGTTCCTTGCTTATAGTATAGTTATATTATTATATTATGATTTACTCTTGATTTCTGTATTAGAGTGTTGGTGTGACATAGTGGATGATATGTTCATTGGAGTATATGATCTTTTAAGGAGATGTGTTTAAGGATGTAATGACAAAAAAAGGTCCCCCTAACTTGGCCTTGATTCAATGTTGTAATATGCCTAACATATTCACATTAGGTCTTGGGCCCTTGTGAATTAAATGAACTTAATGGTAACTTGCTAAAGTGCTGTGAAGTATTTTAACTCACTTTCACACTTTTATAAGGTCTTATTAATTAATTACACCTAAATAACATCTTTTTGACCTTAACCTTGCCTTATTTGAAGTGTTGCAAAGTGTTGTAACACACTTTCACACTTTTCTAGGCTTTTCATCAATAATTGAGCTATCTTATGCTTTAATTGGCCCTATTTTGCATCCACATGCCCCATTTAATGCATCTGTTCAAGGATAATCCTGACATAAATCATTACCCAATCATAATTCAGGTGTTTCAAGATTGAATGGCCCAGATTTAGTGATCTGGGACTCATTCATCACCTTGGTCGAATGAGTCCCACGTAGATTTTTAGGTCTCAAACTTGGTTTAACACATTTCTAAGTATTGTTAAAAATGGTCCCAAAATTTATGCCTAGCGGGACTCATTCACCACCTTGGAAAATGAGTCCCGTGTGTCCCAAAATAAAAATCAATTCAAATTTCTGGCAAGATTTTATTCTCCTAGATTTGATGTCGGCTTGTAGTGTTGTAATTTCTGGAATTCTTGCATAATTGAGTATAAATAAAAGGTTCTTGCATTCATTTTCACCTAATACTTTTGTGCAAGAGCATTCATAATAGCAATTTTAAGTTCACAAGAGAATTCAAGCACTTTCAAGAGTAGATTATCAAGTATTTTAGAGCAGCATTCAAGCATCAATCATCATGTCAAAGATTTCATGCATCATTTTTTTCATTGTGCTAACAATTGTGATGTAAGGTTTTGTGATTCAAACAAGTGTTTCATCCAAGATCAACATCATTCAAGCTAGAGTCAAGGTATACATCCATTGGATCCATCTCGAGCATAATTGTCATTTGTTCATTCATCATTCTCTATTCCTATTCGATTTCATTCCAAGGATTGATTTTCAAAATGGGGTTTGACCAAGGAAAACCCCTATCCACTTACCCAACAACATTTTCCCCTCTCCTTTGTGTGTGATTTGCAGGTCTAGGTTGTAAATTTCCTAAGGAGAAAGACTAGAGGAAAGTTGTCAAAAAATTCAAAGTTGTCAAAGTTGTCATTAAGCCTTGGAGATCCTTGGAGAACACCTACAGGTTGCAAATCAAGGTTTCATATCTGGAAATCACTTAGGAAAGACAAGATAGATAGAGAAGAGTAGGATCAAACATTGAAGCTTCAGAAAAGCCCAAATAGACTCATTCGCCACTTCTGGCGAATGAGTCCTAGTTCCAATCAAAATTCATATTTTTTAAGATTCTGATACCCTTTTAGCAGATTCCTGCTCTCGCAGAGTTTTCCAGAATCTGGACTGATTCATCCAGGTTGGTGAATGAGTTCTAATCAACATTAAAGTCAAAATTTCCAGTGTTTCAGACCTCCATTCAGTCATCTCCAGATTCCTAGGTGCACACCTTCCTTTCTATAGCTTTCTATGTTGTTTCATTCACATTTCTAGGTCATTTAATAGGTCATTACATTGAATTAGGGTTTAGTATGGCATTTTTCATTTCATTTTCATTTTTAAGTATTAACTTGGTGGTGAACCCCTTATTAGTTTGCACTCATCCACTAGGATTTCCCTCTTGTAAGATCTATTTCTCCTTTGCATTGAGATCTCAAGGGTTATCCTTGAATGAAATTAGAAAAGTGGTTGTGCTCTATGTCCTAAAACCATATGATAGCACCATACCAAATTTTTCACCATTTTATTTTGGTGAACCCGACGTGAACCACAACAAGAGTTGAACTCTTCCATGGAAATTATCATTCGACCTCCTATTGTGATTAACTTGGATGATGGTGAGCAAGTTTCTAAAATTGACGAAGAAGTGCATAATGAATTGAATGCACTATTTTCCTCTTCTATGAGCTTAAATGACAATTTGCCTAAAAAAAGTGTTGAACCTAGTGTTGGTCCTGGTTCGGCACTTGCTATTTTCCCTTTAGTTAGTTGTCCACCCTCAATATATAATGAACATGATTGGGATGTGAACGATATGCTTGAGGTTGACTCGCAAGTGTCTTACTAGTCTTTTGATTTTTTCTTTTTCTTTTTCTTTTACGTGATTGCATGTGCTTGATGTGATCTCCCATGATGTTCTATTTGATGTCTCTCTCTTTGTGACATTCCTCTATTTGTACCTTCATTCTTCTCTATGTTGTAAATCTTTTATCCTTTCCAATTTTATCTTTTTCATTTTTCTTGTGTTTTCCTTTTGGGAATGATGCAAGGTGTTGAGACATTCATGTCTCTTCCATGTTAACCCAAAAGGATTTCCCTTTGCTTGTTACTTATCTCTTTTTCATTTTTCTTGTGTTTTCCTTTTAGGGATGATGCAAGGCGTCAAGACATTCATGTTTCTTCCATGTTGACCCAAAAAAAAATTATTTATTTTCACTCTCTTTGTGTCATTCTTCTAGTTCTATGTGTATTTGGGGAATGATGATAGTTCTGAGCTCTCTAAAAAAATTGTAGCAAAAACATACTAATCCCAAATCCATAGATGCCTTACATGTGTTTGGAGTTTCATTCATTTTATTTTGCATGACGTAGCTTTACTTGGAATCATATGACTTGGCATAGGGCTTTCCTAGTTAGCTCTTGTGCCTTCTTTTCTATTAGAATTTTTCATTTGCTACTTTAAAGTAATTGCTCATAGTATGGTGTTTAGCAATTACTTTAAAGTGGGAGCATACATTGGCATTAGTCTTTTTTCTTTTCTTTTTTCATGGTTCATGGTGCAGTCCTCTTACTTTATACGATGTGTTTCTCGTTTTGTGGATGACATTGGGTGTGATGTCCTTCAGTAGCATGATCTCTCTCAACATATTACATTCCTCTTAGTGGCTTGATGCGACACACTACATCCCCTAAGTTGTGAATCTTCTATTCTTTGATTGGTCCTTTCTTAGAGACATTAGGCACAATGTTCCCTAAGTAAAGACCTTGCATGAACTAAGCAAGACTCCTTTGAACGTTCTTTACATTTTACATTTTGAATTTGCAATTGTATGGCCACTTTGCATAACACATCTTGCATGCCTATGGAACCATCTTGTTTGTTAATGAGTTCCAAGCATATTAAGCTTTGCTTGTCTCATGAAGCTCAAAAATTTTTTTTTGGTGTGGCACCTTATTAAAGTTATTAGGAGGTATAACTTTGGTCATATGGTTTGATAGGAATTCAAAGGAGGGAATTACTTTCCTTTAGCAAGTCGTGTGTGTGTGAGAGCATACTAACAATGAGTGTATGTTTCTCACCTTCATGGACTTCTCACCTAGCAAACAACCTGAAGTTCTATCACCTCAGAGTGAGTATACATTTTTTAGAAAAACAACCTAGATCTGATCCACATCATGTTGGACAAATGGGCGAAGCTTGATCTGCCCCTTTTTTTTCATGTTATTTCATTTTCTTTGTCTTTGATAGTGCATGCTTATGCCTTGTTTTTTATCTTTATATCATTTTCATGTGTGTTCTTTTGTGCTTATGTTGGTTTGTCATAGGACCTTGGTCCTGGGGGCTTGTGCAACCTTCTTGATCATAAATGCCCTATATTACTAGCATTGGTGCATTTGAACCCCTCTTGATCATGGTTGTCTTATCTTGCTGTCATTGTTGCATTTGGTCTACTTTAGTGAGTTGGAAGCAAGTTCCTCCTCTCACTAAAGTGGGAGCTAGATGTGATGATGGAAAAAGGTCCCCCTAACTTGGCCTTGATTTAATGTTGCAATATGCCTAACATATTCACATTAGGTCTTGGGACCTTGTGAATTAAATGAGCTTAATGGTACCTTGCTAAAGTATTGTAACTCACTTTCACACTTTTCTAAGGTCTTATTAATTAATTGCAAATAAATAACCTCTTTTTGACCTTAACCTTGCCTTATTTGAAGTGTTGTAACACACTTTCACACTTTTCTAGGCTTTTCATTAATAATTGAGATCTCTTATGCTTTAATTGGCCCTATTTTGCATCCAAAAGCCCCATTTAATGCATCTTTTCGAGGATAATCTTGACACAAATCATTACCCAATCATAATCTAGGTGTTTCAAGCTTGATGACCCAGATTTAGTGATCTGGGACTCATTCACCACCTTGGGCAAATGAGTCCCACCTAGATTTTTAGGTCTCAAACCTACTTTAACACATTTCTAAGTACTTTTAAAAATAATCCCAAAATTAATGCCTGATGGGACTCATTCGCCACCTTGGGTGAATGAGTCTCGTGTGGCCCAAAATTAAAATTAATTCAAATTTATGGTGGGATTTTATTCTCCTAGATCTGATGTTAGCTTGCAGTGTTGTAATTTTGAGAATTCTTGCATAATTGAGTATAAATACAAGGTTCTTGCATTCATTTTTACCTAAGACTTTTTTGAGAGCATTCATAATAGCAAGTTTTAGTTCACAAGAGCATTCAAGTGCCTCCAAGAGTAGATTATCAGGCATTTTAGAGTGGCATTCAAGCATCAATCATCATGTCAAAAACTTCATGCATTGATTATGTTTTGTATTGTGCTAACAATTGTGATGTAGGGTTTTGTGATTCAAACAAGTGTTTCATCCAAGATCAATATCATTCAAGCTAGAGTCAAGGTCTACATCCATTGGAGCCATCTCAAGCATAATTGTAGCACTTTATTGCAAGGGTTTGGTGAGTTGCAACATTGTCATTCGTTCATTCATCATTCTCTATTCTTATTTGATTTCATTCCAAGGACTGATTTCCAAAATGGAGTTTGACCAAGGAAAACCCCTATCCACTAACCCAACAACATTTTTCCCTCTCCTTTGTGTGTGATTTGTAGGTTTAGGTTGCATATTTCCTATGGAGGAAGATTGGAGGAATTTTTTCAAAACATTCAAAGTTGTCAAAGTTATCATTAAGCCTTGGAGAGCCTTGGAGAACACCTACATGTTACAAACCAGGGTTTCAAATCTAGAAATCACTTAGGAAAGACAAGGTAGATAGAGAAGAGCAAGATCAGAATTTGAAGCTTCAGAAAAGCCTAACTGGACTAATTCACCACTTCTTGTGCCAAACTGACACTGTACTGATTTTTTCTAACTAAATATTCACTTTCAGGCATTTGTAGCGGCTAAACCGTGAGGAATTTGAAGATGATGTTGTTGGGAATAGGATTCTATTTAATCGCAATCCTAAAAATTATTTATTTCATGTATCTCCTAAGTCCTTGGAATGTGTTCATCAACACTAGGATTAGGAAGAGATTAATATTTGATGAAATAATTAGGTTAATTGACATTTGTAATTAATTCTAAATGTTAGGAGCATGTGAGACCTCCATTATGAGTTCCTAAATAATAGGGGCACATGGGATGCCCACATGGTAGGTGACACTCACCTTGAGTTCACTTAACTATTCAGAGTAAGAGATAACACTTCTGAATGGATGTAAAGATCCTAGGAGAACTAGGGTTTGATGTTTGCATGCATGAAGTTCAGTTCAGTTCAGTTTAGTTTAGTTTAGTTTAGATTAGTTTAGTTCAGTTCAAAATCAGTTTAGTTTAGTTTAGTTTAGTTCAGTTCAGTTATGGTTCAGTTATCTTCAGTTAGTTTTAGTTGAATGCTTGTTGACTTCAGTTAACTTGGAATGCATGGCTAATGACTTGAGTTGCATGTTAGATAAGAGGGACTACCTCCAGTTAATAGGGGATGACCATTCTTGCATGAATGGTGTTGAGAAATGTTTCACTTAACAAGAAATGACTTGGACCCAACTTGGGCACCCAAGTTGGCTTCTTGGAATTAACTCCTTTGCATGTTGAGATATTTCAGAAGGCTAAGTTAAGTGGTACCTCTTTAGGGTGCCTACTTTGAGGATGAAGCCTTGAAGATGTTTACATAATAGAGGTTGAGTTGCTACTTCAGTTTGGGATGCCCAAATGCATGCAAATGAGGATTTGACATTGTTCTTCACGACATAACTCTATTTGCATGAGATAGGGGTATGTGCAGGATCATCATGGAAAACATAGGCCCTTAAGTGGCAAAATTTTAAGAAAAATCAGATTTAGGCAACTTCACGTAAATATTTGAATAAGTTATCTATATTATTTCAAAAATATGTAACAATAGAATCTATAGCTTGAATTGAATGTAGTTTCTAAACTACTAGGTTTTTTTTTTTTAAAAACCTATTTGATGAAAATTTGAAATTTCAATGGAGTGGTACTTAAATTTTAGGGAAAAAATAAGAGGTAGGTGTCTGTTTGACCACCCTAACCACAATAAAATAATAATATTTTTTTATAATATTTTAGATATAAGTAGAGGACTCATGCCCTGATGTGATGCATTTTTTTTGTAATTTTTTTCTAGGTAAATAATTAATTATGAATTTTTTATTACAAATTTTTAAAAAATATAAAAAACTCGTATGTCTGACCACCTTAACTTGGTCAAAACTTCATGAAATTCAATTTTTCTTTTTTTAATCCTATAGTATGTGAAGCATAGAATGTGACCCATGTTTTGGATTCAAAAAATGTGATACTGTTTGAAAGCTATGGGTATTTTTGAATCAACCTATCAATCAGGACTTTAGTCCTAATTTGAATAGAAAATGAATAATAATTACTTATTAAATTAAAAGTAAAGCATAATTTATATCGATGTAAATATGAGAATCTCCTTTAAAAACCCTTTTCGTTTCATCAATTTTGGGTGAAAAAATAGTCGTCAACCACATACCCATCATATTGCCACTTTTTCGCCCATCATGATCCTGCACATACCCATAGGCATAACTTTTAGGGATAGGGCTTGAGCATTGTAATTGTAACTCAGTTGGAGTTTACAAAGTTAATCAAAGCCTATTTATCCCAAGCAAGTTGAAGAGAGTTGGTATCAGTTTTATTGCAGGTTGTGAAGAAGTTTTGGTGAAGGAAAAAGAGGCATTCTCAAGCAAGAATTGGAGCTATTGTAATCTACTTTAGAGATTGAATAATAGAATAATTCTTGGTGGAGTTTTTTCTCCAAAAGGGTTTCTCCATGGTACATGCTTGTGTAATCTTTCTGATATCCTATCTACTTCTATGAACTTTTGTCTACATTCTACAAATAGTAACATGGATTAATCAAGATAATCACCCACAAAGAATATGTAACAAAGGAAAAAGATTATTTAGATCAGAAATATTAAAGTTTTACAAAGTATTAAGCTAAGAAAACACCTCAACTTTAAACAAATGCAAACTAGTGATTTGTGACATTTTGTTTGTAGATTCTAAATATAAAATTTTGGAATCAGAATGCACTTCTTTTTCCATCTCCTTCAAAAACTAGTTTTTTCAATAAACACCATTTTAAAGGAGTGATGCTCATCGTATACAACATAATTTTTTTTCCATGAAGGATAAAATTCTTTTTTTTTTAATTTTAATTTGTAACTACGATATCTAGTGCTTTCATTTGGTTTCATAGTGTTTTATTGAATATTTTTTCCTTAATCATGTTTTGAAATCAAACCAATTACAATTTAGACATAGGCAGACTGTATAAAACGTATGTATCGAAATTCAATTTTTTTTTTTGTTGGATCAAGGACTTCAATATCTAGTGCACTGATATTTTTCAAAAAAAAAATTGATAATATGCTACTTCTCCTCATGTGTAGAACAGAGAGCTTGATTTTTGGTAAAAAACTTACATTCACAAGAAAAAAGAAAAATATAATAATAAAATTATATTTATTTAAAATTATATTTTTTGAGAAGCTTATAATAAGGACTACATAATTACAAAAAATAAATTTTAGATGAATTCATTTAATCCCCCAAAAGGTAAACCAAAAGTGGTTTTTTATCCGCATTTTGATAGGTGTAAAGGAGACTCTGTTATAGGTATGGTTTAAAACTAGCAGGGTTCTATCCAAAGGGGTTTGTTCTAAGGTGGTTCAATCAAACCTTCTTCAATTGGAATCCTTTAAATAGAACTTTTTGTGCCCTCAGTACACACGCGTCATTCAGAACAAGGACCCTCTTTCTTTTCGCCTTGCCAGGTCGCCTTTGTCACTGCCTCATTTTGTGTGCCCCCTATTTTGTGTCAAGGATGATCAATGAGCCCTAGAAAAGTCATCTTGAGGTGACCATGTTTTTCACTGCTCAAATTTTCAAGGCTTTAGGCCTTCGCGAAGTTCCCTTAGTCATTTTCCTTTACTCTTTAGAACAGGCATCCTTGGAGAGGCGCAGGTCCGCCTTGCCAGGCCACCCCATGCGAGTTTCCCTATCCTCTTGGTTGTTCCAGACAACCTTCATCCGACACCCTTCCACCCTGCGGGACCCACTTCTTTGATCTTCGTTTTCATTGTTGACCTTCTGAATGGCCATCGTCTAGCTGTTGTCTGCCCTTCCCATGGTCGTTTTCAAACTGGGTTCAACCAACCTCCGGCACCACCATACAATCATTATTGAGGTGCATTTAATGCACTAAAATCTATAAATAGCTCGATTCAAGCTATCATTTTCATTTTCCAATTGTTCATAAGCGAGTCAAAGATCATCCACCAACACCGTCGTCGTGCCCATCGAGCTCCATCGTCGCTTTAAAGCCTTTGTTAGCTGTTGGTTCGTTCATCTGCGTCGGGATTAATAGGTTGGTTCTCCACTACGCGTTGTATTTCAATTTTTCCTTGATTTCGCTATAAAATTAATAAATTTGAAGCAAGAAAACTTGATAAATAACTAGAATGGACCTAGGTGTACAAAACCCACTTCTTAGAATTTTAAAACTTGGGAAAATCATCTCATTGGCCACTTGTGGAACTTGATGTCCCGGGGCCATTCTTTAACCATGGCCTTCGTCCCCTGCGGGCTTGCACCCTTGCCATCACCATCACTGATTTTGAAAATGAATTAAACTTGACAACGACAATCTCTTATTCTGAGTCTGCCCTCGCGGGAGGGCTCCCCTCCTTGACTACCCCGAACTTAGCTTAAATTCACAAAATGGAGTGGGGAGCCATCAACCTTCTCGAGTCCCCAGGCATGGATTTCTGCCCACAAAATGCCCTTTGGCTTTAACGTTACAAATGGCTAATCGAGCATGGCCTCCTGACAGTCGGTTCCTTCCCATATTATTGCCCATCGAACCAAACAACTGAAGTCCTGACCCATTGCGGGTAGAACCTCACAGACTTCTACTTTCGGAGTTTCATTTGGGTTTCACCGTTTTAAATGGATTTTATGGCCCGTCTCCCTACCTGGCAGACTCCGCCCTTGTCTCCTCCATCCAAGTCAAAGAATAACAATTTAAGAAGACGGGTTAGCCTCTGCAAAATTTTGTCAGTGTTTCACTGATGTATGAATGACTATCCAAAACTAAAAAAATTTGCATACTGACCTTCCACACTACGAGTTTCAAGCCCACCACTTTTGGTTGATCCCAAAATCCAAAATATTAAAATGCTAAGGCCTCCGTAAACCATCTCCTCTAGGTTGCCACTACCGGACCTTCATCCTAGACAAGTCGTTCCCAAACAGAAAATGATTCTCGTTGGCCCGCTATGCGAGACCCAGCCTCCCCATCTCTGTTGGACTGACTGATGATAAGTGAATGATGCCTTGAGTCCTCTACAGAGCCGATGTCATAGGTTCCTCCTGTCGAACAATCGTCTAACCTTCACCATTCCAAATGGCTGCGACCTAACGTCTCCCCATGTCATCCTACCCAAAAAACCCGAGCTCGAAGTGAACTACGATGCTGCCTCCTAAAGCCGCGGGTCCCGCATGGCGGAACTCCACCTTGCCAATGTCATTTCAACAACAGACCCCAAATATCCAGGCAACTTGTTGCACTCGAGTGCCTAAAAGAAGACCTTAACACCTCCAAACTTCAAAATGACCTCAACCCACATGCCAAAATGGCTCCTCCTCCTTAATGGAACCCACACAATGACCAAATCTTAAGGCGGGTTGGGACGGACGAGCCGCCGTGCCTTGATTGTCATCCCTCCTATAGCTACTTCAAAACAACCACCAGCCAAGGGAAGTTCTCACCCCTGGGCCCGAATCACTGTAACTCCCTCTTGTGAAAGGTTAATGTCAATCTAAAAGAGATATTAGGATTCTTAAGTGATAAATAATCTTATCTAACATCGTTTTGCAAGATTTTGGCTAGCTTTCCCATTGTTTCCATAATGGAATGTGCTTACTGCTCTATCACTTGTAGGATATATGGAACTAGGTGCAGGATCTTCGGAGGTGGCCATGGAGAAAGACAAGGGAAAGAAGTCAGCCAAAGAATCTCGGGGAAAAGAGGTTAAAGATCAAATGGAGTACAAGTTCCAAGGGGAACCCCTCAACTCCAAGGTCACCACAGCTTGGAAGGAGGTATAAGATACAAATATTAGGCACATATATATTGATGAATTCAAGCAAAGGGTCTAGATCAACCCCACAATAGGAAATGCGAGAAAGATTAGAAGCAGTGGGTTGGCCAAAGCTGTTGGTTTCCCACCCACTCTCGTCACTCCCGAGCTCGTAATGACCTACATGGAGGCATATTATCCAGAGTCTAGAACAATAGTGGATAGAGATGGGAATTTTTTGGCTGATTTGTCTGCCAAATCAATAGGGAAGGCGTTTCATATTAAAACATAGATTTTTGGACCCTATAGACTACTCTTGCATTTCTAGGGTTTTTCACCTAAAAGGAGAGAGATAGGTCCAAAAATGCTATTGATTCACTCAAATTAGGATGTATTCAATGTTAACTAGGATAGATGAAGTAAACTAAATGCAATTTACTAATCTAAATGACTAAAAATGAATGCAAAACTAAGACTTATGCTTTGTTTGATAACATAGTGTTGTTTGCAAAAGGTTAAAATAATGAACAAAATGCAACTTTTAACCAAATAGAAAGTTGTTTCTCATAATATGTGCACCTGGAAAGTTGTAGAGGACTGAAGAACAATCTGAAAAGTTGATGAAATCTGAACTTGGGTTGACTGGGACTCATTCGCCACCTTGGGCGAATCAGTCACAGATCAGGACTTTTCTGCACAGAACCTATTTTCTGACAGCCAGGGATCTGAAACTACATTTGACTCAAATATGAATCTTAGGGTAGACTCATTCACCATGCATGGTGAATGAGTCCTCGTTCTAATTTCTACAATCTCAAAACTAAGATCTGTACCTTGTCACCTACACAAGAATTTCTGACGGAAACCCAATTCTGGATCTCAGAAAATTACTACAACAAAGCTTAAAAGAGTTGATCTAATGGGGGATTTTCCTTAGTCAAACCCCTAGATAGGTAATTAAACCTTGAATAGAGAAAAATTTGCATAAACCCTAGCCTTAGATGTGTTAAAGACTAGGAAAAGATAAAATGTAAGAAGGGCCCTATTCTATTGCTCTAGAACAAGACATGTAAGAGTGATTGAAATGATGCAAGATCTCAATCCTAAAAACCTTACAACACATGAAACATAGGAATAAAATGACATGCAAATGCTAAAATAACACAATGCAAACCTTAATTTGAAGATAGAGTGAAAATGGAAGATGGAATCAAGGGTATGTGTAGGATCATCATGGAAAAAATAGGCCCTTAAGTGGCAAAAAAATCAGAAAAATCAGAGTTAGGCAACTTGACATAAAAATTTGAATAAGTTATCTATATTTTTTCAAGAATATGTAAGAATAGAATCTGTAGCAAATTGAATGTAGTTTCTAAACTACTATGTTTGTTTTAAAAAAAAAAAATCTATTTGGTGAAAATTTGAAATTTCAATCTAGTGGTACTTAAATTTTAGGGAAAAAATAAGAAGTAGGTGTTTGTTTAACCACCCTAACCACAATAAAATGATAATATTTTTTATAATATTTTAGATATAAGTAGAGGACTCATGCCCCGATGTGATGCATACGTTTTTGTAATTTTTTCCAAGTAAATAATTAATTATGAATGTTTTATTACAACTTTTTATAAAAATATAAAAATGTGTATTTTTACCACCTTAACTTGGTCAAAACTTCATGAAATTCATTTTTATTTTTTTAATCCTATAGTATGTGAAGCATAGAATGTGACGCATGCTTTGGATTCAAAAAATGTGATACCGTTTGAAAGCTATAAATGTTTTTCAATCAGCCTATCAATCAGGACTTTAGCCATAATTTGAATAGAAAATGAATAATAATTACTTATTAAATTCAAAGTAAAGCATAATTTATATTAGGGAAAATTTTAGAATCTCCTTTAAAAACCCTTTTTGTTTCATCAATTTTGGTTAAAAAAATAGACATCAGCCACAAACCCATCATATTGCCACTTTTTGGCCCATCATGATTCTGCACATACCCTCAATAGGAAACTAAGTCAATAGGCATGATTTGGTGGCTAGTTGCACCTCTTCACACTAGATTTCTTCATGATTCACCATAGGAATCCATCATCAACCCTTTTCAATGTTGGATCTTGACAAGAAAAGTGAGCTTCAAGACCTGCAAAAACCCTAGTTTGCTACCCTAAAACTTCAACTTTTGCTAATGAAACTTGTTGTAGAAGACTTTTCCCTAAAATTTGTTCTTGAGAGATGATAAAAAATGATAGATGTTAAAAGGATGTGTGAAATGACTTCAAATGAGTATTTATAAGCAACAACACCTTATTTTCCCGTTAATTAGACCTAAGAGGCCGACATTCATTAAAAATAAAAGTTAAATTCATTAAATTCTGACTTAATTTTGAATTTTCCCTCAAAGGGGACTCATTCGCCACCCTTGGCGAATGGGTCCCACTAGAGGGGACACATTCGGCGAATGGGTCCCACTACTGTTGTTTGAAGGTGGGTAGTCAGGGTATGATGTCATTAAATGTTTTTTGTCAGGTTTTATGTGATTTCTCCAAGCAGACAGGCCAAACGTAAAGCCAACCTGCTAGCTCGTCCATAGGTAGATCTTTTGAGGCTAAAATTGAGCAAATGAGTGAATATGTAGTTGAAGAGTTCAAGAAGGTTAAAATCAACTAGTCAGCCTTTGAGTTGCTTAAGGTTCCTGCAATTAGGCATGCCTTCTTTAGGGTACTTAATGGAACCCTTTCCCCCAAGGCAACACAAGAGGTACCCACCAAGAAGGTCACCTTCGAAGAGCCACCACACGAACCACTAATCCAAGAAATTCTAGGAAAGAAGAAGGACGCTCATCCAAATCAAAAAACTGGGAAACAACCTGTCAAGGAGAAAAATCAAGGGCAATCTAAGGAAAATAAAAATGAAAAGGACAAGGGTCAAGTGGCCTAGGTTGATGCGCCTATGGGTCTCTTCCAAGGAAGGTTCGAAACGTCACCATTCCTGACCACTATCATTATATTCAGGAAGAACCTACACAATTTTTTGATTGACTCTGAAGCATCAACCAATGTCATTCCTTTGGCTGTATGCAAGGCTCTTGGGATTTCCCCCACAGCTTCAAGAAGAAAAGTAACTTAGTTGGACAAGACAGAGGTAAACATCATCAGAGAAATCAACTGTATCCCCATATAGATTGTTTTAGACCCGATGGTGCAACAAGTTATTGACATCCAGGTTGCGGATATTCTGGACACATACAAAATAATCTTGGGTCAATACTTCACCCAAGCATTGAATGGATATGCCACAACAGACTTCTCTCACATGTGGTTTCCATGGAAGGGGCTACCAAATCAGATATGCATCAACCAAGAACCTTACATGAAATTCATGATCATAGAATATAACAACACCAATGAGGTGTTGTTTGCTAAAACAAAATAGGGCAATTATTGCCCCATGACTTATCATGGAGAATCAAAGTTTCCAAAAGAAGAGGTAGTTGATGAGGTCCTCTTGGTACTATGTAGTCCTCCGACCAATCTAGTCTACATGCCCTAGAGCACAAAAATGTTAGTGGAATCAGAAGATGATGAGTCCTACGAAGATGGTAGTTTAGGACTACTAGACAGATTCCAAGGCTTCATGGAGAAATGCATACAACATCAGCTCAGCCTAGGGGCAAGGGTGAATTTTTAGGAGCTCCTACTGCCTAGTTGGTGTTAGGTTCATAATGTCACCCACTCAGAATTTGAGTGCTGCTTGTGTCAAACAATAGTAGAGCACATCAAAGGACAAGCCATATCTAAAAAGGAGTTGCCAGTTGGATAGCTTGTCATCAACCATAATGAGTCAGTTCTCATTCTAGAAATGATATATGTGAACTAGCAACCAAGGAAGAGCACACACATGATTGTCCCAGAGG
Organism: Sequoia sempervirens; assembly: GCA_007258455.2. Lineage (NCBI taxonomy): Eukaryota > Viridiplantae > Streptophyta > Pinopsida > Cupressales > Cupressaceae > Sequoia > Sequoia sempervirens. The sequence goes on along the minus strand of VDFB02018296.1, from coordinate 7,224,720 downwards.
TCAAAGATCCCTCCAAGTTATGGATGTTACGCTTCGATGGATCCAAGTCCAAATAGGGAGTTGGAGCTAGATTCAAACTCATCAGCCCTATGGGTAAGAATCACTTTGTTTCCTGTCGGCTTTAGTTTTATTGCACCAATAATGTAGCAGAATATGAAGCGTTAGTTCATGGTCTTTTAATTGCTATGAGAAAGAAGGTCAAAAGGTTGCAAGTTTTTGTGTGACTCAAAATTGGTCTTAAAACAGGTAAGAAAACTATACTCTTGTCATGATAGAAGGTTGGAAAATTATAGGCATAGAGTTTGGGATCTTTTAGAAAGCCTAGATGCCTTTAATATCTAGCTAATCCCTTGCTCCCAAAACCATATTGCTGATGCTTTGGCTCAAGCTGCCAGCACTTTGCAACTCCTCTCTGGGTATGTGTAGGATCATAATGGGCCAAAAAGTGGTAATATGATGGGTATTTGTAGGGAATGTGGCTAACGACTTTTTTTTACATAAAATTGATGAAACGAAAAGGGTTTTTAAAGGAGATTCTTAGCTTTCAACCAATATAAATTATGCTTTACTTTGAATTTAATAAATAATTATTATTTATTTTCTATTTGAATTATGAATAAAGCCCTGATTGATAGGTTGATTGAAAAACATCTATAGCTTTCAAACAGTATCACATTTTTTGAATTTGAAAGATGCGTCACATTCTATGCTTCCTATAATATAGGATTTAAAAAAAAGAAAATTGAATTTCATGAAGTTTTGACCAAGTTAAGGTGGTTAGACATACGAGTTTTTATATTTTTTAAAATCTGTAATAAAAAATTCATAATTAATTATTTACTTCAAAAAAAATTACAAAATATTATGCATCACATCCAGACATGAGTCCTCTACTTATAGAAAAAATCTTATAAAAAAATACTATCATTTTATCATGGTTAGGGTGGCCAGACCGACACCTACTTCTTATTTTTTCCCTAAAGTTTAAGTACTATTGCATTGAAATTTCAAATTTTCACCAAATATATTTTTTCTTTTTAAAATAAACCTAGTAGTTTAGAAACTACATTCAATTTGCTACAGATTCTATTCTTACATATTTTTGAAATAATATGGATAACTTATTCAAATTTTTACGTCAAGTTGCCTAACTTTGATTTTTCTAAAAAAATTGCCACTTAAGGGCTTGTTCTTTCCATAATGATCCTACACATACCCCTCTTTGGTAGGCCTCAAGATTTTCACTGTTGAGCTAACCTCCACCCCATCTGTACTAGACAATGTCACTCACTTTGAAGTGTTCAATGACGATAAGCATATCTTGGAATTCATCACTAGTTCTGATGTGTTTGGTACCCAAATAATTGATGAAACTGAGCCTGAAGAAGCTGAATTGGATATAAAAGGGGTCATCAACATTAAAACGAATACCATCCCATGGGGTATGGTCCAGCTTGAACAAATATTTGACCTAGATCAGATCCGAGACCAAGATTAGCAGGCAAAGAAAGACTCCATCAACAATCAATGCCACACTCATAACCTTGGGACAACTGAGGAGGTTAAAAATGTGTTTATTGGTAAAGTCTAGACGTCAAAAGAAAAGATAGGAATCATTGATGCTTTTTGGAAGTATCATGATGTGGCAGCAGGGAGCTATGAATATTTAAAGACATATGATATCTCCATTATCATGCACACCATTCCTCTTAGGCCAGATGTCCAACCATTCCAACAATAGAAACGTCCCATCAATGCACTGTTGGAGCCCATCATTTATAAAGAAGTGCAAAAGTTACTATTAGATAGAATTATCTTTCCATTAAGGCACTCCACATGGGTGGCCAATTTTGTCTCGGTTAGGAAGAAGAACGGAGAAATCAGATTGTGCATGGACTCCCACAATTTGAAAGAGAGCTTTGGAGAAGGAAAACTATCTAGTGCCTTCATTGGATGAGGTATTGCATATTTTTAATGGATCACAGATGATGTCCTTCCTCGACGGATACTCCAGATACAATCAAGTGATGGTGCAATATGAAGATCGACACAAGACAACATTCACCACTAAGTGGGGAACCTTTTCATATAGGAGGATGGCATTCGGGCTCATCAACACCGGTGCCACTTTCCAGCATGTGATGGACATAGCCTTCAAAGATGTGATCAAAAAGTGCATAATCATCTACATGGATGATTTGACCATGTTTTCAAAGAAGCGAAGTGATCATGTCTCTGATCTATGCAAGGTTTTTCAGAGGTGTAGATAATTCGAGGTTTCCCTTAACCCAAAGAAATTCATCTTCGAGATCATTGAAGGAAAGCTCCTCGGGCATGTTATATATAAAAAAGGAATCTCTATAGACCCTGAGTGCATTCAGTCCCTCTTGAAGATTTAGCTGGCAGGTAGCAAGAAAGAGTTGAAATATTTCTTCAAAAAGATAAATTTTGTTAGAAAATTCATCACGGGCTTTGCTGAGATTGTTAAACCACTCAATGCAATGCTAAAGCAAGATGCTAAGATTGAGTGGACCCCAAAAGAAAATAAGGCCTTTGAAGAAATCAAGAAAGCTATTGTTGAGCCACTCGTGCTTGTTAGCCTTGATTATCTGAAGTCGTTCTACATTTACTCATTTGCTTCAGATCATTCATGTGCCAGCATTTTAAACCTAAAGGACAATGAAGGAAATGAGCACCTGATCGCCTTCATGAGTTCCCCCTTGAAAGATGTTGAACTAAGGTATCACAATATGGAAAAGAAAGCATACGCTCTTGTTAGAGGAGTTAAGAAGTTCAAACATTACATCCTGCGAAACAAGGTCTTTGCCATTGTCGTGGATCCAATAGTGAAGACATTGCTGATGCAAAATGAGCTAGGAGAATGAAGAGAAAAATGGGTCACCCTACTACAAGAATATGACATGGAGATTCAGCCGATGAAATTAGTAAGAGGACAAGCCCTCACCCAAACGATAGCTGAAACAACAACTGAATTAGGACCCGAACTCATGGTTCAATAGTATCAGCTCAAGGATGTTTTCCCAGGGGAATGGTATGATGACATTTTCTTCTACTTACTGAACAACAAGTGCCCATATTGCTTACAGGGAGTTCAAAAGCGTGCCCTTAGACTGAAAAGAAGCAATTACATGCTGCAAGTATCTATCCTTTACAAAAGAAATCATGAGGGAGTATACCTTTAGTGCCTCGGAGAAGAAGTAGAACACGTGCTAAAGGAATTGCATGATAAGTTTGGTACCAGACATGGCTCAGGTCCTTCTACTACTCATCAAATCCTACGAACAAGTTACTATTGGCTGATTGTCTTCAAGGATGCTCATAACCATGTCCACACGTGTCATGTCTGCCAGACTGCTGTAACCAAAGAAAGGAACGTTGTTTTCCTGTTTCAACTAGTCTTGGAGGTAAGGCCATTTGTGCAATGGGCTCTCATTTTCATTGGTCCTGTAAGCCCACCATCTTCTACAAGACACAAGTACATTCTAATTGTCTCTAATTATTGTACTAGATGGATAAAAGCTATTGCTTGTAGGCAATGTACAACAGAGGTAGTTAACTTTCTTGAAAATTTTATTATAGATCATTTTGGTTGTGCGTATGCGTTAGTGTTTGATAATGGTACAACCTTTGCTTCACTTAAATTCACTAGTTGGGCCTTCGATTACGGTATTTCCCTTAAGTTTTTATCCAACTACTATCCTCAAGGAAATGGCTTGGCTGAATCTACCAACAAAAACCTGATTATTGTCATAAAAAAGTTGCTTGACAAGAATCCCAAGGACTAGCATAACCAAATCCGCTTTTCCATTTGGGAAAACCGCAAACACCATAAGGCTTCCTTGAGTGATTCCCTGTTTCACCTTATTTACGGCTTGGAGCCAATATTACCAATTCACTTGAAAATCCCCACCCTTCAATTCATCAATGCCATCTACGAAGAAGGAGATTGAAGAGAAACTCACTTAGTTGAGCTGCTATACTTAGAAGAAGTGTGTGACTGTGCCATTGAAATTTTTTCCAAAGACCAAGGTGTAGTCAAAAGGTGGTTCAATCGATGAGACAAAGTCAAGTCCTTTAGAATTGCTAATATAGTCTTATACTGGGACAAAGCCCAAGAGAGGATAGGGGGGCATGACAAATTCGACAAACTATGGCTTGGACCCTTTCAGATTGTTGAAATCCTAGAAGATAATGCTTTCTACCTCAAGACCCTAATTGGTGAAGATGTCTCATTTCCTGTCAACGGGAAACACCTAAAGCATTATTTCCAAGCTTGAGTACTCCCTGAGCTGCTCATGTAAATACCTATATATAGGTTAGTTTAGTTTTCTTTTGGCTTTCATTTGTCCTGTTTCTTTGCATTGCTTTTTTTTTGTTCGTTTCCTAGCCTTTTTGCCTTACTGAGGGTGTCTCTTTGATCCTAATGTGGTGGTTGTGCTCACTCAATGAACAGTTCACTTTGCTACCCACTCTTAGTGTTCTTTGGATAATTATTCACTCTTAATCATTGGCCTCTGATTGCTGATATGGAGCAGTTTCCTTATTTGAACTCATGCTTGACTTAGAACTCAACCCTGTATTGAATCCTTTCACGCTCATTTCGGATCCTGCATGAAATACATTAATTTTCTCCACAGAACTATATAATGGTTATTATGAAAGCAAAGAAAGTAAAAAAACTTAAATGTACTTCACTGACCACTGTGGTTCCAAGGCCACTATAAGCTTCAATGCTTACACAGTTGAGCAAAAGAAGTAATATCAAAATAATATCAAGGGAAAGAAAGAAAATTTCAAAAATCAAGCAACTGTGTGGGTGTACAGACAACTCTATTGGGGCTATGGACGCCTGGCTGGCAGTAGAGCAACATTCATGGGATCACAACAAAACCTCCATCGAGGCTATGGATTCTTGACTGGCAGTGGGGCAATGTCCGGGTTAATTTTGGAGTCAAGATGATTAATACAGCTTATTTAGCTAGATTAGTAGCTATTGGTCATAGTCTCTAAGGAGGGAAAATGAATTCACTATTCACACACACTTCCGAGACACTTTTGTGATCTGATTAAGTTAAGTTTTTTGTTCTCTCTTGAGCCTCTTAGTTCACCTTTGTAAATAGGCTTCTAGTCTACGAAACTAGATATTTTAGGTTTTGAATGAACACTTATCCCTAGAACACTCAAGAGCGTTCTCTAGCAGAGTTGCCATTTGTTGTGCCCTCAACACAGACACCCCGTTCAGAATGTGGACTGTCTTTCTTTTTGCCTCATCGGGTCACCTTTGTCACCACCTCATTTTGTGTGCCCCTTTTTTTGTGTCCTCGATGATCAATGAGCTTTAGAGAAGTCATCTTGAAGTGACCATGTTTTTTCCCCCTCAAATTTTCAAGGCTTTAGGCCTTTCCAAAGTTCCCTTAGCTGTTTTCCTTTGCTCTTTAGAACTGGCTTCTTTGGAAAGGCGTGGGTTCACCCTATCGGGCTGCCCCATGTGGATTTTTGTAACCTCTTGGCCATTCTAGATAGCCTTCTTCCGACACCCTTCCACCCCATGGGACCCACCTCTCTGATCACTATTTTCATTACCGACCTTTTGAACGGCCATCGTCTAGCTGTCATCCGTCCACCTTACTTAGCCCTTCCCGTGACCATTTTCAAACTGGCTAACCACCAACCTCCAACACCATTGTACGATCATTAATGAGGTGCATTTAATGCACTAAAATCTATAATTAGCTTGATTCGAGCTATCATTTTCATCTGCTAGTTGTTCATAAGCGAGTCAAAGATCATCCGCCAACACCACCGCCGCACCCGCTGAGCTCCATCGCCGCTTTAAAGCCTTGGTTAGCTATTGGTTCATTCATCTCTATCAGGATTAATAGGTTGGTTCTCCGCCGCGTGCCCTATTTCAATTTTTCCTTGATTTCGTTATATCAAATTGATAAATTTGAAGCAAGAAAACTTGGCAAATAACTAGAACGGACCTAAGCGCACATAACCCACTTCTTAAAATTTTAATACTTGGGAAAAATCGTCTCATTGGCCACTTGCGAAATTGAGTGTCCCCGTGACTGTTATTTAACAAGGGCCTTTGTCCCCTATAGGCCTGCACCCTTGCCATTGTCGTCACCGACTTTGAAAATCAATTAAACTAGAAAATGGCGATCTCCTATTCCGGGTCCACCCTTGTGGGAGGGCTTCCATTCTTGACTGCCTCGAACTTAGCTTAAATTCACGAAATGAAGTGGGAAGCCATTGACCCTCTTGGGTCCCTAGGCATGGATTTATGCCCACAAAATTCCATCTGGCTTTTTCGTTACAAACAACTAATCGAGTGTGGCCTCTCGAAAGTCAGGTCTCACCCATATCATTTCCTGTTGAGCCAAACAACTGAATTCCTAACCCATTTCAGGCTTAGCCCCACAGACTTCCACTTTTAGAGTTTTGTTTGGGTTTCGCCATTTCAAACGACATTTATGGCCCATCTCACCACCTGGAGGACTCCACCCTTGTCTCCTTCGTCTAAGTCAAATAATAACAATTTAAGAAGATGGGTGAGCCTCTGCGAACTTCCGCCGGCGTTTCGCCGATGTATGAACGACTATCCAAAATGACAAAACTTTGCATACCAACATTCTACACTACAGGTTACGAGCCCACCATGTCCATCTGAGCCCAAAAGCAAAAATATTCAAATGTTAAGCCCTCTGCAGACCATCTCCTCTAGGTCACCGCTAGTGGAGCTTCGTCCTAGACCTATCATTCCCAAATAGAAAACGATTCCTGTTGGCCCTCTATTCAAGACTTGGCCTCCCCATTTCCATTGGATTGATTGATGACAAGCGAATGATGCATTGAGCCCTCCACAAAACTGATGCCATGGGTTTCTCCTGCCGAACCGCCATGTAATGTTCACATCAATCCTCTTTCTAATTTTTGCAATCTCAAAACTTAGATATGTACCTTGACACCTGCACAAATTTTTTTGACAAAAACATGATTCTGGATCTTAGAAAATTCCTATAAAGCAACTTAAAAGAGTTGATCTAATGGGGGGTTTACCTTAGTCAAACCCCTAGATAGGTAATTAAACCTTGAATAGAGAAAAATCTACATAAACCCTAGCCTTAGATGTGTTAAAGACTAGGAAAAGATGAATTGTAAGAAGGGCCCTATTCTATTGCTCTAGAACAAGACATGCAAGAGTGATTGAAATGATGCAAGATCTCAACCCTAGAAACCTTACAACACATGAAACATAGGAATAAAATGACATGAAAATTTTAAACAAACATAATGCAAACCTTATTTTGAAGATAGAGTGAAAATGGAAGATGCAATCAATAGGAAACTAAGTCCTTAGGCATGATTTGGTGGCTAGTTGCACCTCTTCACCCTAGATTTCTTCATGATTCACCATAAGAATCCATCATCAACCCTTTTCAATGTTGGATCTTGACAAGAAAAGTGAGCTTCAAGACCTCCAAAAACCCTAGTTTGCTGCTCAAAAACTTCAACTTTTGCTGATGAAACTTGTTGTTGAAGAATTTTCCTTAAAAATTAGTCTTGAGAGATGATAAAAATATGATAGATGCTAAGAAGATGTGTGAAATGACTTGAAATGAGTATTTATAAGCAACAACACCTTATTTTCTCATTAATTAGACCTAAGAGGTTGACATTCACCCTAAAATAAAAGTTAAATTGATTAAATTCCCACTTAATTTTGAATTTTCCTTCAGAGGGGACTCATTCGCCACCCTTGGTGAATGGGTCCCTCCAGAGGGGACTCATTCACCCAAGGTGGTGAATGGGTCCCACTACTACTATTTGAAGGTGGGTTGTCGGGGTATGATGTCATTAAATTTTTTTTTGTTGGGTTTTATGTGATTTCTCCAAGTAGCTAGGCCAAACACAAAGCCAACTCACTAGCTCATTGATAGGTAGATATTTTGAGGCTGAAATTGTGCAACTGGGTGAATATGTAGCTGAAGAGTTCAAGAAGGTTAAAATTAGCTTGTCAGCCTTTGAGTTGCTTAAGGTTCCTACAATTAGCCATGCCTTCTTTAGGGTAATAAATGGAACCCCTTCCTCCAAGGCAACGCAAGAGGTACCCACCAAGAAGGTCACCTTCGAAGAGCCACCACATGAACTAGTAATCCAAGAAATTCTAGGAAAGAAGGATCCTCATCCAAATCAGAAAAATCAAGGGAAAACTTAGGAAAAGATAAATGAAAAGGACAATGGTCAAGTGGCCTAAGTTGACACGCCTATGGGTCTCTTCCAAGGAAGGTTCGAAATGCCACCATTCCTGACCACTATCAGGATATTCGGGAAGAACCTAGTCTATTGTTTGATTGACTCCGAAGCATCAACCAATGTCATGCCTTTGGCTGTATGCAAGGCTCTTGGGATTGTCGCAACACCTTGAAGAAGAAATGTAACTTAGTTAAACAAGACAGAGGTGAACATCATTAGAGAAATCAAATGTATCCTCATACAAATTGTTGTAGACTTGAGGGTGCAACAAGTTATTGATATCTAGGTTGCGGATATTCCGGACACATATGGAATAGTCTTGGGTTGAGACTTCACTTGAGCATTGAATAGATATGCCACAATAGATTTCTCTCACATGTGGTTGCCATGGAAGGGGCTGCCAAATCTGATCTGCATCAACCCTACATGAAATTCATGATCATAGAATATAACAACACCAATGAGATGTTTTTATCTGAAATAGAATTGGGCAATTAATTCCCCATGACTTATCAAGGAGAATCAGAGTTTCCCGAAGAAGAGGTAGTTGATGAGGTCCTCTTGGTACTATGCAGTCCTCTATCCAATCTAGCGTACATGCCCTAGAGCACAAAAATGTTAGTGGAATCAGAAGATGATGAATCCTATGAAGATGGTAGTTTAGGACTACTAGACGAATTCCAAGACTTCATGGAGAAATGCATACAAGATCAGCTCAGCCTTGGGGCAAGGGTGAATTTTTAGGAGCTCCTGCTACCTAGTTGGTGTCGTGTTCATAATGTTTCCCACTCAGAATTTGAGTGTTTCTTATATCAGACAACAATAGAGCACATCAAAGGACAAGCCATATCTCAAAAGGATCCTCCAGCTAGACAACTTATCATCAACCATAATGAGCCGGTTCTCATTCCAAAAATGACAGATGTGAATGAGCAACCAAGGAAGGGCGTGCACATGATTTTACCAAAGGTGAAAGAGCCCTCCAAGTTATGGACATTATACTTCGATGGATCCAAGTCCAAACAAGGAGCTGGAGCTAGATTCAAACTCATCAGTCCTATGGGTAAGACTTACTTTGCTACCCATTGGCTTTAATTTTATTGCACCAATAACATAGCAGAATATGAAGTGTTAGTTAATGGTCTTTTAATGGCAATGAGAAAGAATGTCAATATGTTGCAAGTTTTGAGTGACTCGGAATTGGTAGTAAAACATGTCGGAAAACTATACTCTTGTCATTATAGAAGGTTGAAAAAATATAGGCATAGAGATTGGGATATTTTAGAAATCCTAGATTCCTTTAATATCCAACTGATTCATCGCTCCCACAACCATACTGTTGATGCTTTGGCTCAAGAAGCTAGCACTTTGCAACCCCTCTTTTTGTCTGGCCTTAAAAGATTCACTGTTGAGCTGACCTCCACCCCATCTGTACTAAACAATGTCACTCACTTTCAGGTGTTCAATGATGATAAGTTCATTGCTAGTTCTGATGTGTTTGGTACCCAAATAATTAATGAAACTAAGCCTGAAGAAGCTGAATTGGATATCGAAGGGGTCATCAAGCTTAAAACGAATACCACCCCATGGGGTATGGTCCATCTTGAACAAATATTTGACCTAGATCAGATCTGAGACCAAGATCAGTAGGCAAAGAATGACTTCATCAACAATTAGTGCCACACTCACAACCTCAGGACAACCGAGGAGGTTAAAAATGTGTTTATTGGTAAATTCTGCACATCAGAAGAAAAGAAATGAATCATTGATCCTTTGTGGAAGTATCATGATGTGGAAGCATGGAGCTATGAAGATTTAAAGACATATGATACATCCATTATCATGCACACCATTCCTCTTAGGTCAGATGTCTGACCATTTTGACAATGACAACATCCCATCAATGCACTACTAGAGCCTATCATTTATAAAGAAGTGAAAAAGTTATTTTCAACTAGAATTATCTTTCCAGTTAGGCACTCCACATGGGTTTCCAATTTGGTCCTGGTTAGGAAGAAGAACGGAGAAATTGGATTGTGCATTGACTTCCGCAATTTGAAAGAGAGCTTCGGAGAAGGACAACTATCCAGTGCCTTCATTGGATGAGGTATTGCATATTGTTAATGGAGCGCAGATGATGTCCTTCCTTGATGGATACTCCAGATACAATCAAGTGATGGTGCAATATGAAGATCAGCACAAGACAATATTCACCACTAAGTGGGGAACCTTTGCCTATAGGAGGATGTCATTCGGGCTCATCAATACTGGTGCCACTTTCCAGTGTGCGATGGAGATAGCCTTCAAAGATCTGGTCAGAAAGTGCATAATTTTCAATGAATCAGAAGGTGAACCACATAAAATTCTGTGTTATGATTTATTCTGTGCATGTTTTAGTTTCTCTACTTTGTTTATTAAATCTGCATTTAATTGTTAGATTTTCCATCTCTAACCCTAACAAGTGGTATCAGAGCGGGTTGTGTTTCGATTATCGTATGTAGGAAAGATCTCACAGTTGAGTGGGAGCAATGGAAAATGAGGGTAAGAAGGTTGAGAAGTTTAATGGGTAGAACTATCAATTATGGAAGATGCAGATGGAGGACTATCTCTATCAGAAGGATTTATGGTGGCCATTAGAAGGGAAAACCAAGAAACCTGCAGCAATGTCAGATGAGGACTAGGAGATCTTGGATAGAAAGACTCTTGGCAGTATTTGTTTGTGCCTAGTACAAACAGTGGCGTTCAATATTACAAAAGCAAAGACAACTCAAGAGTTGATGGAAACCCTGGAAAGTTATATGAAAAGCCTTCTGCTTCGAATAAGGTATTTCTTATGAAGCATTTATTTAAAATGAAAATGGTAGAAGGTGGGTAAGTTACTGATCATTTGAATGAGTTTAATACCGTCACCAGTCAATTAACTTCTGTAAAATTAAACCTTGATGAAGAAGTTAGGGCTCTTTTGATTCTATGTTCTTTGCCTGAAAGCTGGAATAGCTTGGTAATGGCTATTAGCAATTTTGTTTCTAGTTCGAATACATTGAAATTTCATGATGTTGTTGGTGTTATTTTGAGTGAGGAAATCCGTAGGAAAAGCTCTGGTGGAACATCCACATCAGGCAGTGTTTTGAATGCAAAACGAAAGGGCAAAACAAAGGAGAGAGGAAACAATTATGGAAATCGTGGGAAGTCACAAGGAAAATCAAAGGACAAAAGGTCTCAATCTAGAAACAAGAGGGATTGCTGGTACTGTGGTAAGCTGGGTCATTTGAAGAAAGATTGCTAGTCTCAGAAAAATAAAGGAGACAGAAAGGAAGGAAGTAAAGAGGCAAATGTGGTAAGTAATAAATCTGATGGGGATGCTTTGATTCTTTCCCTTGATAATGCTGATGATTCTTGGGTGTTAGAATCAGGGGCTTCATTTCATGCTACCCCCCATAGAAGTTATTTTCTTGATTATGTCCAAGGGGATTTTGGGCTGGTTGATTTAGGAGATAACAAACACTGTTAGATTGTTGGAAAGGGAAGAATCAAGATTAAGTTGCAGAATGTGAATCATTGGCTACTACGTGAGGTAAGGCATGTTCCAAAGTTAAGCAGAAATTTAATTTCTGTAGGGCAACTAGATGATGAAGGTTGTGTTGTTACTTTTAGTGATAAAAACTAGAGGGTCACAAAGGGTGCCTTAGTGGTAGCAAAAGGTGTGAAAGTAGGCACCTTATATCTTTGTACAGGTCATACTATTCCTTCTACTTTAATTGTTATAGAAAAAGGTCAATGTTCGGAACAGTTGCTGTAGTTCAAGTAGGTAGAAGATCATACAGTTGTTGTGGACTCTGAATCAGCATTGTGGCATAATAGACTTGGGCATATGAGTGGAAAAGGTATGAAATTACTTCATTCAAATAATGTTTTACCAGGTCTAAAATGTGTTAATATGGATTTCTGTGAAAGTTGTGTTTATGGAAACAAAAGAGAGTAAGTTTTCTCAAGGATGGGAAGCAAAAGAAAGATGAGAAATTGGAGCTTGTGCATACGGATGTATGGGGACCAGCTCAGGTATCTTCTCTCAGTGGCTCTCTGTATTATGTTACATTCATTAATGATGCAACTAGAAAGGTATGGATTTATTTCCTTAGGTAGAAATCTGAAGTATTTGAAACTTTTAAAAAATGGGGAAGCTTGGTTGAGAATGAGACGGGAAAAAGGTTAAAATGTCTCAAATCTAATAATGGTGGTGAGTATTGCAGTAAAGAGTTTGAAGATTATTGTTCCTCTAATGGTATTCATAGGCAGAAAATGGTTCAAAGGACTCCACAGGAAAATGGAGTGGCTGAGCGCATGACTAGGACAATAATGGACCGTGCACGGACTATGAGATTGCATGCTGGGCTGCCTTTTAAAAATGTGAGCAGAGACTGTAAACACTGTTGTTTATTTAATCAACAGAGGTCCTTCTAATCCTTTGGGTTGTGGTATTCCAGAGGAAGCATAGAAAGGTAAGAAGGTGAGTTATTCTTTTCTCACAACCTTCGGTTGTGAAGAATTTGCACATGTAGATTCTGAAAATAGAACGAAGCTTGATGCAAAATAAAAGAAATGTGTATTTGTTGGATATGGCATTGATGAATTTGGTTATAGGCTTTGGGATTTTGAAAATCAGAAAATTGTGAGAAGCAGGGATGCCATATTCAATGAAAAAGTGTTGTACAAAGATCTACTGCTGCAGCATGAGAAGAAAGAAAATTATTATGTAGTGTTGGATGATATTCCCAGCAATGATGTTTTAGTGGTTCCTCATGTTGGGCAACAATAGCAACAACAATTACCACAAACTCCTGTGAATGTTAGACGATCTTCAAGGTTAAGTAGACCTCCAGAAAGATTCTCTCCCTCTTTGTATACTATTGTGTTAACTGATGTTAGTGAACCAGAATATTATGATGAAGCTATGCAGGTGGATACCAAGGTTCAGTGGGAGCACAGAATGGAAGAAGAAATGGACTCCTTGCTGAAAAACCAGACTTGGGAATTATGCAAGTTGCCTGCAAGTAAAAAGGCTTTACCAAACAAATGGATTTATAGGCTAAAACAGGAGGATGGAGGTAAGAAAATATTTAAAGCCAGATTAGTTGTAAAGGGATTTGCACAGAAACAGGGTATTGATTTTGATGAGATTTTTTCTCTTATTGTTAAAATGACTTCTATTCGTATTGTTTTAAGTATTGTGGCTGCTGAATATTTGCATTTAGAATAGCTTGATGTTACAAAAGCCTTTCTCCATGGTGATTTGGAAGAGGAAATATATATGGAATAGCCACAAGGATTTGAGGTCAAAGGTAAGGAGAAACTAGTGTGCAGATTGAAGAAAAATTTATATGGCTTGAAGCAAGCACCTCGGCAATGGTACTTAAAATTTGATAGTTTTATGGCTAAGCAAGGCTATAGCCGGTGTAATTCTAACCATTGTGTTTATTTTAAGAGGTTAGATAATGACAACTACATTATTTTATGTTTATATGTTGATGACATGCTTGTAGCTAGGTCTAACATGCATCACATAAGTGAGTTAAAACAATAGTTAGCAAATTATTTTGCTATGGAGGATTTGGGGGCAGCAAAACAAATCCTTGGTATGAAAATTTGTAGAGATAGGAAAAACAATAAATTGTTTTTATCTCAGGCTAATTATTTTGAAAAGGTGTTGCAGAGATTTCATATGGAGAATGCAAAAGTTGTCAGCACACCTTTGCCTAGTCATGTTAAATTGACTAAGGATATATGTCCAAAGACACAAGAGGAGGAAGAAAAAATTTTCAAGGTACCATATGCTTCAGCTGTAGGTAGTTTGATGTATGCCATGGTATGCACAAGACTGGATATTGCACATGATATAGGAGTTGTTAGTAGGTATTTGAGTCATCCCAGATTTAAGCATTGGAATGCGGTAAAATAGATTCTCAGGTATTTGAGAGGTACATCCAATAATTATTTATGTTTTGGGGGCTCTAATACTGATTTAAAAGGCTATGTTGACTCAAATTTAGCAGTGGATATAGATACTAGGCGGAGTACCATAGGTTATGTATTTACAGTTGGTGGGACAACAGTGAGTTGGATTTCTTGCTTGCAGAAGGTGGCTGCTTTATCCACCACAGAGGCAGAGTATGTTGCTGCAACAGAGGCGGCAAAGGAGATGATATGGCTGCAACTTTTCATGGAGGAGTTGGGAAAACACAAGGTTGGAAATTACTTGTTTACGGACAGTCAGAGTACTATACATCTTGTAAAGAATTTTGCCTTGCATTATAAAACAAAACACATCCAGTTGAGATATCATTTCATTCGGTCTGTGTTGGAGGATGGACAGGTCAAGCTGGACAAGATACATACAGATGTCAATCCAGTGGATATGTTTACAAAGGAAGTGACAAGGGAGAAGCCGAGCTCCTCTTCAGCTTCAGTTGGACTTCAAGGTTGAATTCAAGTATAACAGAGCAGCAGGGTCCAAGGTACTTATTTCCAGTGGGAGCTGTAATTGCAGCAGTGTCGTCCAGAATCAGTCTCCAAGTGGGAGATTGTGTTGGTGTGGAGCCTAATCAGTCTCCAAGTGGGAGATTGTTGGTATGTGGCGACTGATCATGATATACTATATAGCCCATGGTATACTGTACACCCCGGCCCCCATTGTATACTGAAAAATTTTCTTCCTACTTTTTCGCGTGATCACCGAAAAAGGGAAAAATCAATGAAAAAAGAAAAATTCGATTTTGTAGAACCAAAAATCTGGAAGCTTCTAATCTTGTTAAAAAGGGGTTTGGATGGGTATTACTGTATGATGAAAAATGTGATTATTCGCAAGATTGTAATAGGTTTTTCACTAGATAATAAAAGTACTGGATGGTTGTGGTTTGGTGGATGTAGCCCAAATTGGGTGAACCACGTTAAATTCTATGTTATGATTTATTTTGTGCATGTTTTAGTTTCTCTATTTTGTTTATTAAATCTTCATTTAATTGTTAGATCTACCATCTCTAACTCTAACACTACATGGATGATTTGACCGTGTTTTTGAAGAAGCAGAGTAATCATGTCTCTCATCTATGAAAGGTTTTTTAGAGGTGTAGAGAATTCAGGGTTTCCCTTAACCCAAAGAAATGCATCTTCGGGGTCACTGAAGGAAAGCTCCTCAGGCATGTTATATCAAAATAAGGAATCTCTATAGACCCCGAGTGCATTTAGTCCCTCTTGAAGATTCAACTACCAGGCAGCAAGAAAGATTTGAAATATTTCTTAGAAAATATTTTTTTTAGAAAATTCATTACAGGCTTTGCTAAGATTGTTAAACCACTCAATGCAATGTTGAAACAAGATGCTAAGATTGAGTGGACCCTAGAAGCAAAGAAGGCCTTTAAAGAAATCAAGAAAGCTATTGTTGAGGCACTCGTGCTCGTTAGCCCTGATTATCTGAAGTTGTTCTACATTTATTGATTTGCTTTAGATCATTCATGTGCCAACATTTTAACCCAAAAGGATGACGAAGGAAATGAGCACCTAAGTGCTCCCTTGAAAGATGCTGAAATAAGGTATCACAATATGGAAAAGAAAGCATACACTCTTGATAGAGGAGTTAAGAAGTTCAAACATTACATCTTGGGGAACAAGGTCTTTTCCATTGTCATTGACCCAACAGTGAAGACGTTGCTGAAGCAAAATGAGCTAGGGAAACGAAGAGAAAAATGGGTCACCCTACTACAAGAATATGACATGGAGATTCAACCGATGAAATTGGTAAGAGGACAAGCCCTCACTTGAATGATAGTTGAAACAACAGCTGAAGTAGAACCCGAACTCACGGTTCAACAATATCAGCTCAAGGATGTTTCCCTGGGGGAATGGTACGATGAAATTGTCTTCTACTTACTGAACAACAAGTGCCTATCTTGCTTACAATGGGTTCAAAAGTGTTCCCTTAGACTTAAAATTAGTAGTTACATGTTGCAAGGATCTATCCTTTACAAAAGAAATCCTACGTACAGGTTACTACATATGCTCAAGGAATTCCATGATAAGTTTGGTACCAGGCATGGACCAGGGCCTTCTACTGCTCATCAAATCCTACGTATAGGTTACTATTGGCTGATAGTATTCAAGTATGCTCATAACCATGTCCGCACGTGCCATGTCTGCTAGGCCATTATAGCCAAAGAAAGGAACACTGTTGTCTCATTGCAACCAGTTTTGGAGGTAAGGCCATTTGCACAATGGGTTCTCAACTTCATTGGTTCGGTAAGCCCACAATCTTCTACAGGACATAGGTACATTCTAACTACCTCTGATTATTGTACTAGATGGAAAAAAGCTATTCCTTTTAGGCAATGTACAACAGAGGTAGTTGCTAACTTTCTTAAAAGTTTTATTATAAATCATTTTGGTTGCTCGTATGTGTTAGTGTGTGATAATGGTACAACCTTTGCTTCAATTAAATTCATTGGTTGGGCCTTCAATCATGGTATTTACCTTAAGTTTTCATCTAACTACTATCCTTAGGGAAATCGCTTGGCTGAATCTACCAACAAAAACCTAATTACTTTCATAAAAAATCTGCTTGACAAGAATCCCAAGGACTGGCATACCCAACTCTACTTTTCCCTTTGGACAGTCCATACATGCCATAAGGCTTCCTTGAGTGATTCCTCATTTCACCTTGTTTACAACTTGGAGCCAATATTCCTAATTCACTTGAAAATCCCCACCCTTCAATTCATCAATGCCTTCTACAAAGAAGGGGATCAAAGAGAAACTCACTTGGCTGAGCTGCTATACTTAGAAGAAGTGTGTGACTGTGCCATTGAAAATTTTGCTAAACACTAGGGCGGAGTCAAAAGGTGGTTCGATCAAAGAGCCAAAGTCAAGTCCTTTAGAATTTCTGATCTAGTCTTATGTTGGGACAAGGCCCTTGAGAGGAAAGGGGGACATGACAAATTGGACAAGCTCTGGCTTGGCCCCTTTCAGATTGTTGAAATCCTCAAAGATAATGCTTTCCACCTGAAGACCCTAACTAGTGAAGATGTCTCATTGGTTGTCAACGGGAAACACTTGAAGCATTATTTCCAAGCTTGAGTACTCCTTGAGCTACCCATGTAAATACCTATATATAGGTTAGTTTAGGTTGCTTTTAGTTTTCTTTTGTCCCACTACTTTGTGTTGCTTTTGTTTTGTTCATTTCCCATCCTTTTTTCCTTACTAAGAGTGTCACTTTTTTCCTAATGTGGTGGTTGTGCTCTCTCAATGAATGGTTTAGTTTGCTACTCTCTCTTAGTGTTCATTGGATAATTATTCACTCTTAATCATTGGCCTCTGATTGCTGCTATGGAGCAGTTCCCTTATTTGACCTCACGCTTGACTTAGAACTCAACCCTTTATTGAATCCTTTCATGCTCATCTCGGATCATGCACAAAATATATTAATTGCCTCCGCGGAACTGTGTAATGGTTGTTATGAAAGTGAGGAAAGTAAAAAAAACTTATATCTACTTCAGTGACCACTGTGGTTCCAAGCCTACTGTAAGTTTCAGTGCTTACACGGTTGAGAAAAAGAAGTAATATAAAAATAATATCAAGGGAAAGGAAGAAAATTTCAAAAATCAAGCAACTGTGTGAGTGTGCGGAAAACTCTACTGGGGCTATGGACACCTAGCTAGCAGTAGAGCAATTTTCATGGGATCACAACAACTCCATCGAGGCTATGGATGCCTGACTAGCAGCGAGGCATATCCCAAGTTACTTTTGGAGTCAAGACGATTAATATAGCTTATTTAGCTAGATTAGTAGTTGTTGGTTATATTCTCTAAGGAGGGGAAATGAATTCACTATTCACACACACTTTCGAGACACTTTTGTGATATTATTTAGTTAAGGTTTTTGTTCTCTCTTGATCCTCTTAGTTCACCTTTGGAAATAGACTTCTAGTTAGCAAAACTAGAGATTTTGGGTTATGAATGAACACTTATCCCTAGAATTCTCAAGAGCATTCTCTAGCAGAGTCACCATTTGTTGTGCCCTCAGCACACACGCCCCATTCAGAATAGGGACCCTCTTTCTTTTCACCTTGTCGCGTTTCCTTTGTCAGTGCCTCATTTTGCGTGCCCCCTAATTTATATCCTGGATGATCAATGAGGTTTAGAGAAGTCATCTTGAGGTGACCATGTTTTTCCCCCCTCAAATTTTCAAGGCTTTAGGCCTTCGCAGAGTTCCCTTAGCTGTTTTCCTTTTCTCTTTAGAATTGGTGTCCTTGCAGAGGCATGCGTCCACCCTACCGGGCTGCCCCATGCAAGTTTCCCTATCCTCTTGGCCATTCTAGACAGCCTTCGTCTGGTGCCCTTTCATGCCATGTGACCCACATCTCTAATCATTGTTTACATTGTTGACCTTTCAAACGACCATCGTCTGGCTGTCGTCTTCCCACCAAAATATGCCATTCTTTCGACCATTTTCAAACTGGCTAACCACCTACCTGCAATCCGCCATATGATCATTAATAAATAGCTCGATTTGAGCTATCATTTTCATCTGCCAGTTGTTCAGAAGCAAGTCAGAGATCATCCGCCAATGTAACCGTCATGCCTGCCAAGCTCCATCACCGCTTTAAAGCCTTTGCTAACTATTGATTCATTCATCTCCATTAGGATTAACAAGTTGGTTCTCCGCCAACTATCCTATTTCAATTTTTTCTTGATTTTGCTATAAAATTGATAAATTTGAAACAAGAAAATTTGATAAATTACTAGAACAGACCTAGGCACACCAAACCCACTTCTTAAAATTTTAAAACTTGGGAAAAATCATCTCATTGGCCACTTATAGAACTTGATTTCCCCATGACCATTCTTTAACTAGTGCCTTCACCCCCTGTGGGCTCACACCCTTGCTATTATCATCACCAACTTTGAAAATGAATTAAACTTGACAACGTCAATCTCCTATTTCGGGTCTTCCCTCGTGGGAGGGCTCCCATCCTTGACTGCCCTGAACAAGTAGCTTAAATTCATGAAATGAAGTGGGGAGCCATCAGCCCTCTCAAGTCCCTAGGTGCGGATTTCTGCCCACAAAATTCCCTTTGGCTTTGCCATTACAAACAACTAATTGAGTGTGGCCTCCCGATGGTCAGGTCCCGCTCATATCATTGCCCATCCAGCCAAACAACTAAATTCTTGACCCATTATGGGCTTAGCCCTGCGAAATTCCGCTTTCAGAGTTCCATCTAGGTTTTTCAATTTCAAATGGCTTTTACGGCCCATCTACCCGCCTGGCGGACTCCACCCTTGTCTCCTCCATCCAAGTCAAAGAATAACAATTTAAGAAGATGGATCAGCCTCTGCGGACTTCTGCCAACGTTTTTACAGTGTATGAACAACTATCCAAAACGAGAAAAATTTGCATACTAACCTTCCGCACTACGGGTTCTGAGCTCGCCACGTCCTTCTTAGCCCAAAAGTGACAATATTCAAATGTTGAGCCCTATGTAGACCATCTCCTCTAGGTCACCGCTAGTGGAGCTCTGTCTTGGACCCGCCTTTCCCAAACAAAAAATGATTCTCGTCAGCCCTCTATGTGGGACCCGACCTCCCCATCTCTAGTGGATTGACCGATGATAAGCGAATGATTCCTTGAGCCCTCTGTGGACCCGATGCCATGGGTTTCTCCATCTGAACCATCATCTAACCTTCACATCAGTCCTCTTTATGATTTCTACAATCTCAAAACTTAGATCTATACCTTAACACTTGCCCAACAATTTCTGATGGAAACCCGATTCCAGATCTCAAAAAATTCCTACAAAACAAGTTAAAAGAGTTTATCTAATGGGTGGTTTTCCTTAGTCAAACCCCTAGATAAGTAATTAAACCTTGAATAGAGAAAACTCTGCATAAACCCTAGCCTTAGATGTGTTAAAGACTAGGAAAAGATGAAATGTAAGAAGGGCCCTATTTTATTCCTCTAGAACAAGACATGCAAGAGTGATTGAAATGATGCAAGATCTCAACCCTAGAAACCTTACAATACATGAAACGTAGGAATAAAATGACATGGAAATTTTAAACAAACACTTGATGCAAACCTTAATCTAAAGATATAGTGAAAATGGAAGACAGAATCAGTAGGAAACCAAGTCCTTAGGCATAATTTGGAGGCTAGTTGCACCTCTTCACCCTATATTTCTTCATAATTCACCATACGCATCCATCATTAACTCTTTGCAATGTTCAATATTAACAATAAAATTGAGCTTCAAGACTTGCAAAAACCCTAGTTTGTTGCCCTAAAACTTCAACTTTTGCTAATGAAACTTGTTGTAGAAGACTTTTCCCTAAAAAATGTTCTTGAGAGATGATAACAAGATGATAAAAGATCATAGATGTTAAAAATATGTGTGAAATGACTTGAAATGAGTATTTATAAGCAACAACACCTTATTTTCTCGTTAATTAGACCTAAGAGGCCGACATTCATCAGAAATAAAAGTTAAATTGATTAAATTCCTGCATAATTTTGAATTTTCCCTCAAAGGGGACTCATTTGCCACCCTTGGTGAATGGGTCCCACTAGAGGGGACTCATTCACCCAAGGTGGGAAATGGATCCCACTACTACTGTTTGAAGGTGGGTTGTCGAGTTTTCTGTGATTTCTCAAGTGAAACAAGACTCTAGATCAAAATTAATAGGTCTAAGGGGCCTATAAATTATTTTTTGAAGGAGAAATGACGTGAGGGGACTCAAAAGTGGGTCCAATTATGTGTGAAATTATCTCTTTTCTCAAGAGGGTCCAATTTTCTACAGCACATTTAGCCCCCACTTTAGCACCCATATGACTCTATGTGAATATGTAAGCTAAAGGACTCTAAACGATGCACCTTACTACATAAAAGGATACTTATTCAAAAGGATGGGAGAACAAAGCCCCCAATGTAGTTATCTACACAACCACAACATTAGGAATCACATCCTACAACACTTATTCATTAATTGCTCAAAAATATTCTTATGTAACAATTAGGAATCCAATTTGAGGGTAGATGCATGGCCCCCCTTGATACTACTTGCTTTATGGAGGTGGAATCAAGGTAGCAATCCATCCACGTCGAACAAGAAACATCATATCATAGGGAATTTCCAAGTACCATGCCACATAATGATAGACAAATGATGGTGTCAAGTGCAGAATCACGATTCCAACGCATCAAACGACGTCGAAAATAGATTACCCTAGCACCTGTTATGATGATTTGAAGAAGATATACATTATCAAGGCTATAGGAGATAATAATCATATGGTAATGCGTAAAAGTAAGAAGAGGTTAAAAGTGATTAAAGAAAGAGGAGAAAGTAATTTTTCACTTACTATTCATTTTACCTTCGTGTAGCTTGAAAGGAACGAGTGAGAGAAGAACATGCCGAGCAGACAGGATTACACTCCTTCGCAGCTGGATGATCTTCGTGAGGAGGTGGCATGCAATAATCTGTATCATGAGGTTAGTCAATTCTATAACTTTTTCGTTGTGATTTGATGGTATTTTAATGATTTTTATGCATGGGTAGGTTAATTTAGGGTTCTTGGAAAAAATTTCACAAAATGTCCCCTTTTTTTGCAAAGTGTCCCATTTGTTCGCAAAGTTTCCTTTTGTTCGCAAAGTGTCTCGTTTCTTTGCAAAGTGTCCCATTTCTTCGCGAAGTGTCCTTGTTTCATTGTGAAATGTCTAAAAGGGTTCTAAAGTGTCTAGGGCCATTAGGGAAGCACACTAGAACAACTTTAGCACACTTGCATGATGAAAATTATGAAAATTGAAAATATTGGATGAAATTTAGAGCATTTTGTGATGATTTTGATAGGTTCCCGCCTGGTCGTAATAGCGGCTAGGGGGAAGACAGTTGAAATTTTTAAGAGATCATGTGCCAATGCTATTAGCGGTAGAGGTAAAGCATTTACAGTCTATGGGTATCTATTGGGCATATCTTATGCCACCCATGAGATACCATGACGCCATGTTGATGGCTCTGTGTGAGCGTTGGGATGTATATACCTATACCTTTGATCTTCCCATAGGGTTAATGACCATCACACTCAAGGACATACACCACATTCTTTGAGTTCCTATTCAGGGAGTGAGAGTGTATTTCTGGGGGGATCGGTCATTTCGGGAGAAGAAGAGAGATATGCAGTATTGTTTGTATGGACCTGTACATGATGAGAGGGTTAGAGCGTGGATCGAGCTTCCCATGTTGTACTCATGATCTCCTGTGGTTAGATGGATTATGATGCACATAGTGGCACTAGCTCTCAATCTAGATGGATGGACAAGACATTTGGATGGGGGACTGGTACACCTGATACAAGGGATGTACAAGCAAAGGACAGTTTATGCCTGGGGTTGCTGCATTCTAGCACACTTGTATTATGATGTTGGTTAGTTTTTATTTCAAGAGATTGATAGTATGGTCCATTGTATGCTTCTACAGGTGTGGTTCCTTGAGCATATCACATGTACTAGGCCTGTCGGATACCCTTGTACTATAGTAGTAGGATACCTATGAGCGTTCGACTATCCTTTACGATGAATATGGTAGTATGGAAATTTATAATTTTGGAGGGTGAGATTTGACTGAATGAAGGAGGATGAGATCCTATGGAGAACCTATCTACTCACTCAATAGTGGCTAGAACCCACCAAATAGTTACGGAGGATGCAGATGGGTAGATATCTAGTAGGGAGGCCTGACTATGTTGTGTGACCATTCTATTATGGGTGAGTCATGCGACAGTTTGGACGGGTGCAAACACCACCACGGGTGTGCCCCTTCATTAGACAATCAGTGCGGAGTGCCTGGAGGCCAGGTGACGCTATTCGACTGATGATAGATCATGTATGGGAGAGTGATTCCAATGATTTAGATCATGACTAGCCACCAATCTTCGATGCTAATGATGTCAGTAGCACAGACGGGCATGGGGAGTAGTGGTCATATGCAAGCTTAGCTCCTATGTTCCCCATGGATTTTCCTCTAGGTGATGCAGAGCTAGCAATAGATGAAGGTGATGAGCTAGAGGAGAGAGCAGAGGAGGTACAATATAGACCAGCAAATATTTTTATAGATATTATCGATGAGGAGTACCAGTCTGAGGCCGATCCTGATTATGAGGACCAAGATGGAGGAGAGGATGATGAGGGGGAGGATGAGGATTATGAGGATTATGAGGAGGATCCACCCTTGAGTGAGGGTGATGAGGTAGCTATTGAGGATTGGTACGAGCATGGAGAGTCATCACATACTTACAGGACCAAATCATGGGTAGTAGCTACAACAGATATTAGAATGCATAGTTAGAGAGAGGCTAGCACATCTTCCATGCCCCCCAAAGATGAGGAGGTTGACATTCCTCATGCATCGAGAGACATAGGTGAAGAAATTTGATTTGGTGTATGTCCTTTAGTGATTTATGTTGTATTTGTGTGTATATATATCATGATGATGTGTTACTGATTATGTACATGATCTATCTTGTAGGAGCGATGAGAGACTGGAAAGAGTTCTACCATCAAGCAACCATAAAGATAGTGCCAACATCCCTCAAGGAGGATGAGATAGATCCTGACTACGTGCCCCCATCGATCATGGAGGAGGATCCGGATTCACTCATACCATTTGTGAGGTTGTGGGCCACGTACGAGAGTGTGAGGAGGAAACTTCATCAGGCTGAGAGTGCACTACAGTCAACACTAACCTCAACAGAGGTAGAGAGACTACAGGAAGAGCTGGCACAAACATGAGCGAAGAACGACCAAATGGTAGATGAGCAGCTTATAGTCGTTGGGCAAGTATAGGGTCTAGAGTATGCACTTAGACTCGGCAGTTCATGATCACGGTCACACATGACCGTCTCATGACATCCAGGGACTAGATCGTGAGTGCCATATCCTGAGGGCTCTAGCTCTCATAGACCATTTTGATATTGTATATGATTCTGAGATGTATGTAAAACTTTGATATATATAGACATGCACCTTTGATATTATGATGATGTATCTCTTTGTATGTGAATGTTAAATGCTATGTGATTAATTAAATGACTTATGGTAAAAAGTATTTAATTAATGGCTTCATTATTTAACATGAATGGTGTGATCTAATATAAAACATATTTCAGTTTTACCATAGATACTACATTGATAAATGAAAAAGAATATGCTAAATTAAATACACCAATAAAGATTTAATTTAACACAACAGGAGGGTGAATATTAGGAAGCCTAAAGTAATTATAAAATGAAATTAAATAATTACCTTAGTGTTCAAGAAAAACAATAATTTAGTTTGCAAGAACAAAGCAATGTGAAAGTTATAATATCAAATAACTTTAAACAAAACTGAGCTATACCACTCATACTATTCAAAGGGGATTTGAGATAATACTGATGCAAATGCATGACATTAATACATTCCCTAAGGGGTGTTCCATCAAGCCACATTGAGAGATAAGCACTAGACCCATAATTGGTATCAACTACGTAAGGTCCCAACCAATTAGGGCTGAAATTATCTTTGTCTTCATTGTCAACACTAACAGTTCTTTGATTTGCAATAAGAACAAAATAGCCCTGAGAAAACGATTAGGGAATAACATGAATGTTATGTTTACATTGTAATTATTTAATGTGAGCTTGGAGATGTTTGATTGTGTTAATGTGCTTTTCATCAAGCATCTCAAGTTGATGTAATCGTTGTTCTGTATAAGTGTTAGTGTCAAAAAGGTCTCGGACAGCAACTCACAAAGTAGGAATTTCTAACTCCAAGGGCATAAACGCATCATTACCATAAACAAGGCTATAAGGGATATTTCCTATGGATGATTGAACATTAGTTCTATAAGCCAAAAGCACATAAGATAGTTGCATATGGCAGTCTTTATGATTATTGGTAATAGTTTTCTTAAGGATTTGTTCAAGAATTTTATTAGTATTTTCAGCTTGTCCATTGGATTGCAGATAATAGGTGTAGAGAAACAATGTTGAATATTAAATGTTGCAAGAAATTTTTGAACTTTGCTATTCTTAAATGGCATTCCATTTTCTGAAACAATTGTAGAAGGAATTCCAAAGCGAGCAATTATGTATTCTAATATGAATCGATAAATTACTTCAGTAGTTGTTGAATGAAGAGGGATATCTTCTACCCATTTTGTTAAATAATCGGTTGCGGTTATGATAAATGTATGTCCAGCAGAAGAAGGAGGTGAAATATTTTCAATAAGATCTAACGCCCATACTGGAAATGGCCAAATGGAAACATTGGCATGGAGCTCAGGAGCAGGAGTGTGAATCAAATTGCTATGTTCTCGGCATTTGTGACATCGTTTAACATAGGAGAAACAATCATTTTCGATATGTCTCCAATAATAACCCATACAAATAAGTTTTTTCACTAATGAACAACCTCCAAAATGACCTCCATAGGCACCAACATGAACCTATTTGAGTGCTAAAGGGATTTTAGAATCTTTAAGGCAATGTAATAGGAGACCATTGAAAGATCTTCTATACAATGCATCGGCAAGGATCACATATTTAATTACGATTTTATGTAAGCGCTTTCAAGTATTTGTTGTGATAGGTTCGACAATGGTACCATCTTTTAAGTAGTTGTATATTGTATCATACCATTCAAATGAAGTTGCTTGAGTTATCACCAAAATGTCTTCTAACGGAGTATCGATTAAAGGTTTCATGATGGGGTGAATAACGAATGTGAAATGT
The DNA here is from genome assembly GCA_007258455.2 of Sequoia sempervirens. Classification (NCBI taxonomy): domain Eukaryota; kingdom Viridiplantae; phylum Streptophyta; class Pinopsida; order Cupressales; family Cupressaceae; genus Sequoia; species Sequoia sempervirens. The sequence goes on along the minus strand of VDFB02018296.1, from coordinate 7,198,631 downwards.
GTAGAAGGATCATGTGGGGATATGAGAGAATCTACACTCGCTATTGCATCTGCATGTCGATTATCTTTGTGTGGGATGTTATCAATGGTGAATGAATCAATTTTTTCTAATAATTTTATTATGAGATCCTTGTATCTTAATAATTTGTCATGTTTAGTTTGATATGAACCATTGATTTGTTTGATGACTAATTGTGAATTTCTAAATATCTTAATATGTTTAGCATGAAGAGATAGAGTAGCTTGCAAACCTGCAATCAACGCATCATACTCAGCTGTATTATTTATGCATAGGAAATTTAAACAGTAGGATAAAGGAATAGATTTGTCATTGGGTGGAATTAGGACCACTCCAACACTAGAACCTACTTGATACTTATATCCATCAAAAAATAATTCCCATGGTTTGATATTAGCAGTTAAGACATGAACATCAGGAAAGGAATCATTAGTAGGGAAAATAAAGGGAGAAGGGGCATCAACTAAGTGATCGGTTAAGGCTTGAACTTCGATTGCTTTTTGTGAAGCAAATTTAAGATAAAACTTAGTTAACAACATCACCCACTTAGCTAAGCATCCTGAAAGATTAGTTTTGTTGAGAACATATCTAAGAGGATCAAATTTTGTGACAACTTGTACTTTAGGATTTAGTAAATAATGTTGCAACTTACTAGTAGCAAATACAAGAGCCAAACATTATTTTTCAATTGGTGAATATCATGTTTCATAATCAATCAAGGTACAACTAATGTAATAAACAACATGTTCTTTACCATGATCATCATGTTGAGCCAACAATGTTGCAAGAGCATCGACAGATGCGGCGATGTACAAGATAAACAGCCGATGTGGCACGATAGGTTGTAAAATAGGTGAAGTGGCTAAATATTCCTTTAGAATCTCAAAAGCCTATTTACAATCCTCATCCCAATCAAAAGGTACACCATTTTTATGGAGATGTGTGAAGGGTATTGTGTGATCGACTAAAGATGCAACGAAAAAATGAATAGCTTGAATTCAACCTTGTAACGTAAGCAACTGAGAAATATTTTGAGGAGGTGGCATGTTAATGATTGCATCAATTTTCTTTGTGTCCATTTCAATGCCTCTGTGAGATATGAAAAAACCAAGAATTTTACCACTATCTATGCCAAAAGCACAATTTTTTGGATTTAATCACATGTTGTATTGTTTTATGCGTTCAAAGATTTTATGAAGGACATTCACATTGTCTAGTCATGTTAACGATTTAGCGAGGATGTCATCAACATAGTCTTCTAAAATTTTGTGAATATAATCATGAAAGATTAATGTCATTGCACGTTGATAAGTTGAGCTGGAATTTTTTAAACTGAAGGGCATCACAACCTAACAAAATGTACCCTAAACAAATGTAAAGGTAGTTTTATATTGATCTTGAGAGTTAATAAGGATTTGATTATAACTATAAATTTTTTCCATGAATGACAACAAAGCATGTCCAGCAGTTGAATCCACGATCATGTCTATATTAGGAAGTGGAAAATCATCTTTTAAAGAGGCTTTATTCAAGTCTCGAAAATCTATGCATATCCTAATACTATTATTGGGTTGGAAACTATGACAATGTTTGAGATCCAAGGGGAATAATCAATAGGTTTAATAAAGCCTACATCAAGAAGTTTCTCTAGTTCCTCTTTAACATGCAAGGCTACGTTAGGGTTCATTTTGCAAATCTCTTGACGGATGGGTTTAGAATTTGTACCAAGGACAATGTTATGTATCACAATTTTTGGGTCAATTCCTAGCATATCAAAATATTTCCAAGAAGAAATTTCAAGAAAATCATGAAGTAAAGTGGTTCTATCTTCTTGTTCTTCACCATCAAGGCGCTTCCCAATTTTAATAACTTTATCTTTATTATGAATTTCCATAAGCACATCAATTGTATCTCCTAAAGGGAGTGCATTGGATTTAGGACTTTGAGATTCAAAGAAATCTTCAGTGAGATCACTTGCTTCTTGCTCGGTAATGTTCAAAGCACAGGAAATGTGTTTCATGTAAGTGAGGATGGGGTATCATAAATGCCAAACATTTGTTTCAAAGCCTCATCAATATCAACATACATCCATGAAGGTGGTAAAGTTATATCAAGAAAATTGGGATGTTTAATTGTGAGTTTGTGTTGCAGGTGACATGTTATAACGTTAATGTTTAAAGATGGTCATTGAGTAGCATTGACCATTTTAGAAAAAGAATATCCCAATCCGGTTTTTGTTTCTTGCATATTAGGTTCGATAGGGACACAAATACATTGTTCATGTTTTCCACACCCTTTTCCAGTATAGCCTAATTGTTTTACAAATTTATAACCTTTCCCATAAATTCATTCCATTTCACACAGGGTAGACGGGGATTGATAATCTATCTCATCAAAATTTGTTGTGTATGTTGCATTTTCATCTTGATTGTAAGAGATAGATGTTTGAGATGATTGTGCAGAATTTTGAGTGGACATAATTGTTGGTTGTTCATGTCTCATCTTTCTTTTGTGTAACTATGTATTCACCCATGAACGAGGGTGTGAGTTCTAAGGATCCCTAATCATCACCATATAATTTAGAGACCAATTTCAAGAGTGTCAATGTTTGAAGTTGGAATTAATTTTTTCAAAGGACTTGTAACCCCTTTTTCAAGGTGTAAGCAACTTTCAGGCTCAGGGTCTATTTCAATTTGATATATACGATTGTTATAAACATACTTCATGATACGTTAAGGGTGGAAGGTACTGCATTCATCTCATTAATCCATGGTCGGCCTAAAAGGAGATTATATGAAAGATCATAGGGCATGACATTGATAGGAGTTTGCAAAGTAACCACCCCAACCGTAATAGGTAAAGTAATTATCCCAAGTGGTTGCTTTGTTGTATTAACAAATCCTTGAATAGAAATGGAATCAGGTATTATTTGTGATCTATCAACTTTTAATTGATCAAGGATACTCACACTACACACATTAAGGGAAGAACCATTATCTATGAGAGTGCATTTGACACCTGTGCGATGGAATTGAGCAATGATCATAAAGGCATCATGTTGTTTTTGTAACTCCAAAGGAGGGAGCTCATGTTGATGAAAAGTAATATCGAGACTATGTTTTTGAATAAGAGCTTCCATATCATTCAGAGTGGTTCCAGGAGGAATTGTCAGTTGTTTAAAAGAAGTTTGAAGAACGGTGTTGTAAGTTGATGAAGTTTGAAGTAAATCCCAAAGAGAAATTTTTGCAGGAGTATTTTTTAATTGTTCAACAAGAACATACTCCTTTGTAGGTGGGTTATAATGAGGAGCACTAGGCGGATTAGGTATGGGTAATGATGGTGGAGTTGGTTGTGGCGGTTGTGGGTTATTTCGTGTGTTATATGTATGAGCAACAATATCATTACTAGATTGTTGTGATACATTAGTTTGAGGTGGACGGAGGGTGTAGGGTGGTTGATTAGAGGGATGAAGTAGATGTGAGGGTGGGTAAAGGACAAGTTTAGGTTGAATTACATTAACGTCCTTGATTGTAGAGGTGTCACAACAAACCATAACGGATGAGTTGGATGAGATGAAGTCTTGAAGAGACTCGTCTAGAAAATGCAAATCATCACTACTAAAAGGTGTGAAGGGTAAAAGGTCGTCAACTAGTTTAGGATGTGCAAGAAAAGCATTAGAGATATTACCATTTGTTATATCAAGTTGGTTACCACAAACCTTAATGGATGACTTATGCGAGATGAAGTATTGGAGGGCTTCATCTAACAAATCAAAGTCATCACAATCAAAAGGTTTGAGGGGGGATTTATCATTAAGGGTGTTAGGGTTCTCATTACAAGCATTAGAGGATGAAGTGAATGAGAGGACTCCCTTAAGGGATTCATCTAACTTATCAACATCATCACTACGAAGTGGCTTGGATGAGATGTTTCAAATCGGAAAGGACTACAAAATATGACTGAAAATGGAACTTGTAAAAGTATAAGGCTATTCATAAATGCCATGAATAGAAAGAACTGAACTGAACTTAAAATGTAATGACCAAAATAGAAAGATACAATGTAGGAAATTAAAATCTGGGAATGCTAATGAAAAACTGTAAAGGGACTGATTCGCCCTAGGTGGCGAATGAGTCCCAAGAGATGAATTTTTTTTATGTTTTTCTGAATTTTTTGTATTTTCTATAAAATTTCAACTCTCTATAATGCAAATATGGAATGTAAATGCATAGATGTGGAATAATGCAATGATATAAAGTAAAGAATGCTTTCACTAATGCAATGCTTTTAAGAATCCTAAAACAATGCAAGAGCATGAAATAATGAAGACCTAAGATGCAATTAGAAATGTAAATCAGAATGATATGATGCTCAAAAGTCAGGTTTACCAAAATGAAACATAGATTTTTGGGACCCCTGTAGACTACTCTTGCACTTCTAGAGTTTTTCACCTAAAAGGAGAGAGATAGGGCCCAAAATGCTAATGATTCATTCAAATTAAGATGTGTGCAATGTCACCTAGGCTAGATGAAGTAAACTAAATACAATTGACTAATCTAAATGACTAAAAATGAATGCAAAACTAAGACTTATGCTTTATTTGAAAACACATTGTTGTTTGCAAAAAAGGTTAAAATAATGAACAAAAATACAACTTTTAACCAAAAAGAAAGTTGTTTCTCAGAACATGTGCACCTAGAAAGCTATAGAGGACTGGAGAACAATCTGAAAAGCTAATGAAATCTGAACTTGGGCTGACTAGGACTCATTCACCACCTTGGGCGAATTAGTCTCAGATCAGGACTTTTCTGCACAAAACCTATTTTCTAACAGTCAGGGATCTGAAACTCAATCTGACTCAAATCTACATCTTAGGGTGGACTCATTCACCATGCATGGTGAATCAGTCCTCTTTCTAATTTATGCAATCTCAAAACTCAAATCTATACCTTGACACATACACAACAATTTCTGACGGAAACCTGATTCTAGATCTCACAAAATTCCTACAAAAGAACTTAAAAGAGTTGATCTAATGGGGAGTTTTCCTTATTCAAACCTATATATAGGTAATTAAACCTTGAATAGAGAAAAACTTTCATAAACCCTAGCCTTAGATGTGTTAAAAACTAGGAAAAGATGAAATGTAAGAAGGGCCCTATTCTATTGCTCTAGAACAAGACATGCAAGAGTGATTGAAATGATGCAAGATCTCAACCCTAGAAACCTTACAACACATGAAACATAGGAATAAAATGACATGCAAATTCAAACAAACACAATGCAAACCTTAATCTGAAGATAGAGTGAAAATGGAAGATGGAATCAATAGGAAACCAAGTCCTTAGGCATGATTTGGTTCCTAGTTGCACCTCTTCACCCTAGATTTCTTCATGATTCACCATAGGCATAAATCATCAACCCTTTGCAATGTCAGATCTTGACATGAAAAGTGAGCTTCAAGACTTGCAAAAACCCTAGTTTGCTGCCCTAAAACTTCAACTTTTGCTAATGAAACTTGTTGTAGAAGACTTTTCCCTAAAAATTGTTCTTGAGAGATGATAAAAAGATGATAAAAGATGATAGATGTTAAAAAGATGTGTGAAATGACTTGAAATGAGTATCTATAAGCAACAACACCTTATTTTCCCATTAATTAGACCTAAGAGGCTAACATTCAAAGGAAATAAAAGTTAAATTGATTAAATTCTTGCTTAATTTTGAATTTTCCCTCAAAGGGGACTCATTCGCCACCCTTGGTGAATGGGTCCCACCAGAGGCGACTCATTCTCCCAAGGTGGCGAATGGGTTGACTATTGTTATTTAAAGGTGGGTTGTCAGGGTATGATGTCATTAAATGTTGTTTGTTGGGTTTTATGTGATTTCTCAGGTGAAATGGGCCTCTAGATCAAAATTAATAGGTCTAAGGGGCCCATAAATGTTGTTTTGAAGGAGAAATGATGTGAGGGGACTCAAAAGTGGGTCCAATTATACGTGAAATTATCTCTTTTCTCAAGAGGGTCCAATTTTCTATGACACACATATCCCTACATTCGGAGAGATGGAGGAAGCCTCCAAATAAGATGCTAAGGAGATGTCTGATCTAGACCCCTTAAAGTGAAAAAAGATAATTAATCAATACTAGTTAAAAGAAAAGAAGGGCAGTGCAACTACAATATCCTAGGATCTCTTCCATAGCAACTTCTATGAGGATTATCATGACTTGGTAACCCTATTGAGTAGAGTAATGGGCCTTCTAAATGCTACCTACTTCCAGGAATGGATGTTATACTTCGTGGAAGAGATCCTTTGAGGAAAAACCAAATTCTACTGGGCAAGAATAATTAGTAATTGCTTGCACGAGCAATTCGTGGCTGTGAATTAGACCTCAAGCTTCTACATGACTTCATACCTTGTCTATTTATTGGCTGAACGGATGCAGTACAAAGGATTGCTTTGAGCTCATGATGAGGCTCTAGGTAGAGAATTAAAAGTCTATGATAGGTACCCTTAGCTTCAATACAAGAATTTCAAGAGGGATTATTGTAGAGTCAATGACTCTTTTATAGGTCATATTATCAGATTGCTTGGGGGTGACTTCAAAAGGAGAGTCTCCCATAGTGCCAATGCTTACATCCAATAGTTTGACTTCTTGTTTATACAGTTCCCTAAGTTCACTTACATCCATGCCGAAGGTTTCTCAGAGAAACCATATAAGCTGCCCTGGTACCCAAATGACCAGATAATATTGCTAGAGCTCTCTCGGCAGCTGCAGTGTGCAAACGCCCTCCTTAACAACAAACATAAGGTGGGGATTCCCTATCCCCTCTCTTTCAGCCAAGGGATGTATGAGCTCCACACATCCCAATGTGTAGACCATTCAGATAAAGAGCTCGTGGAATACCACTTGGAGCTCTATATTGCCTGACCACAGATGGACCCCTATGCCAAACTCAGAAAGATGGTCGCAGTTGAACACGCCCACGTACATGATGTTATAGAATTTTGGGCCAACTACAAGGATGAAAAATAAGTGCAAATGAGGCACTACAAGCGCATGACTACGTATTTTTTCAAGAGGGTCAAATTGTTCCTAGTGCGAGATCAAGTGGTGGAGGATGAAAATACATTGATCGATCCTCGATACGGTGCAGTTGCTAATCTCCCATTGTTGCTAATTGACTAGAATGATGAAGAGTTCAATGACCTCGATATTCTAAAGAATCCAATTGAGGCAAGAACTAAAGAATGGATTAACGGGTAGATCACCCAATTGAATCGACAAGGGGTCACCCTGACATATGGAGAACTTGAGGACGAGCTGACAAGAAAAACTGATAATGGGACAACTGCTGCCTCGACTGGAGAAACTTCAAAATCTCCTCTAGCTACCAGGTTGAGGAAGAGGAAAGAAATAGCTAAAAGTCAACCCAAGCCTAAGGTGTATGCAAGAAAGGCTTCAAAAGGAGAACCTTCCAAGAAACTAAAGAAATTAGGTAGTTTCAAATAAATTCCTACCATCCAAGAGGACCCGCTCCATGAAGGAGAGGAGCTAGAGGCCGAGAAACCAAAATTCCCACCTACTGCCTCTACTCTCGCAGTCACCATTGTTGCCATTGCCACTACTGCCCCACTGCCTGCTTCTCAGTTAGTAGTTGCTACTTCTTTTCCTGCGATGGATATCTCCATCCACCTTGCTTCCACCCCACCTACTACACAAGTATTGATAATAGACTCTTCCTCTTCCACTACCTCTCTGCTCTCCTCTTCCTCCATGTCTCAGTCAACCTCTCTTCCACTAACTACAATGACAATGCCAATGCCCACTCTATCACTCCTAGAGGCCTTCACTCGCCACATGCAGAATATCCCAATGGAGTTGTCTGGGGTACTAATGGACTCGACTATATAAGCTACCTTAGCACAGTTTGTTGCGAATCTCCCCACTCCTCCAACTGAGCCACCAGAAATGAAAGAAACGATGGAAATATCAAAAGAATTTGAGTGGAATGAAAGAGAGGAAAAAAAAGAAATGGAAGAGAAGGCAGATGACTACCATGAGAACCCCGAGTGCCAGCACCTAGTTATTGATAAAGTGGTGTGTGAAGGAGAGGAAGAAGAAACACAGTCATCTGAGGAAGACAATGAGGAGCTATGTACCAAATACATTGTGGAAAATTTTGACTCAGACCTCGAAGACGAGTTGGCTCAACAGCTCAAGAATGTTGGAGAAAAATTAGAGAAGCAACCTTCTAAAGAGAAGATGAACACTGAAGAGGAAATGGAGGAAGACACTGAACCACCGACTAGGGAACAAAATAAGAGTCCCCATCCTGACAAGGAGATGCCTTTGTCAAAAGAGCAAGAAGAGAGCCCCAGACATGATGAAGAGATGTCTCAGCATGAGGAAAAGGAAGAACAAGAAGAAGATAAGCCTGAAGAAGAGGCTGAAACTAGGAAAAGCCTGGAAACAAGATTCCATGAAGAACAGGAGAATGACATAGAAGAAGAAGAGAAAACCACTAAAGGGAGGACAGCCCCAAAGATCATGCAACTTTTGAGTCCCCAAGAAAGGAAACCATTTTCATTCAATATTTTGATGAAGAAGAAGGAGAAAAGACAAAACAGGAGGCTCTGGGCAACAAAGAAATTGAAATCCAACACGCCAGCGAAGAAGAAGGTGGTCATGAATCACCAAAAAGAAAATTTCAGATGCCAGAATGGATGGAGAAATAGTTGGGAAAGAAAACCCTGACCCCAAAGGATCCGAGGGCAAGGCTTGAGGCAATTCTAGGTTGGGTCCAAATAAGCACAAAGAAAGAGAAAAAGACAAAGGTTAGATCTCAGCTAACAATGGATGTATCCAGATCCAGAGCTGTGCAAATAGCCACTCTAGTTGTGGGAGAGGGAGGGGTAAGCTACAATGTCTCCACCCTTGATCTAGTAACGATGAAAAGAGACCAAAAGATTGACCATCTCCATGGATATGTTGCCACCATTGTGCACCAAATGCACAAAGATAAGATTTCCAAGGAGGAGTTGAAAGCACAGGTGGTTGGCTTAATAGCATACATCCAACAATGGTCATCAGTTCAAGAGCTCTCTACCACGTCCTCAACCCTGCTGCAATTGTTGTCCAAGGATCACATTGACCGGTTGGAGAAAAGAAAGAATTGGACGAAGGCCATTGAGGATTCATTCTAGCATGTCCTCTACAATGGAAATATGGGCATAGGTTGTGTTGTTAGGAAAAACAACAAGTTCCTAGAGGTGTAAAAGATACTCGAGGGAATAAAGAAGTTCTGCACTGACTTCCTCGAGCTATATAGGATTTCGTATCCCAAACTTGAGGCCATCCTCAAGATACCTGATAAATCCTAGGAGAAAGAGCTTGCCTTAGTAGAGGGTGACCATTGGCTCGTAGAGACATGGAAGCTAGGCTTGGATCATAGAAAGGAAGTGTTGGAACAAGTGCTCCATGAAGTGGAGTTGGATATTGACTGGGTCAAGGAAATGAGGGCAGCCTTCGAATAATATCTGAGACTGATGACATATTTTGATGTGTCCACTGTCGAGTTTGATCTAGAAAAGATAAAGTTGTACTTCCATAAGAAGATGGAAAATAGAACCACAGTTTCCATGATGCCATATTTCTTGGGTTTTGTTGTGCATGCCTTTGCTCAATCTGAGCAAGTAATAAACAATACACATAAATGTGATAAAGAGTGGGATGAGATTACTAGAAAATCCAATAGATTGAATTTCCAGGTGATTCAATTATATATATTACAATGGAACAATCTCCAGGTGTTGATCATAAAGTTTATGGAATACGCCACCATCAAGAAAAGTGAAGGAAATCTTGTGATCGATGATGAGTTCCTCACCAAATAGCTACTACAAAAGGAAATCAACTACAAGAAAAAAGCTACAGTGCTGCTCACTAGAGGAAAAAATAGGCTAAATGACAAGGATGTAATTTTAAATTGTAATATATTTGGGGGTAGGTGAAGCCCTGATTTTTAGTGAATCTTGGCCACACAATGTAAATCAATCTTTTCCATTCATTTTTCTTTTTGGACATTATAAATAGGGGGTCTCCTCTCATTTTCAAGAGAGAGTCGAGTTGTTGTAATGACATGCTACAGGAATTTTAATAGAAATTCATTGACTTTGGTGGATTTTTTGAGTTCCTTTGCATGTTTCATGATTCTTCTTCTCTTAGTTAGTGAATTTGAGTAGATTAACTTTGTTGTTCTGCATGTTTTATCTTGCTTTAGTGGATTAGTTAATGTTGTTCATTGATATTGAAGAATTTTTTTGTGTGTTGGAAACCTTCCTTGTTCATACTTTTTGTTGTTTATTGATGAAAATAGATGTGTAAAGTTAGTCTACAGTCCTTAGAAGCTTGCACTAATTTTATGAGACTATGAAGTAATCTGGTTAAGTGAAATTCAGTTTTGGGAAGGTTGTTTGCAGTAGGTTCCTCCATTGTCACTATTCATTGCTAGTTTCAGGTCTAGGAACTTCCTCTCTTCCCTACCCTTTTTACTTTTTTTTAGAAGTGACTTTGAAAAAGGCTCATTGCACATTGTAAAGACAAATCTGAAGCTGAAATAGGAGTTTTAGACAATTGTTTGAACTTGTAGCAATTGTGCAATCACTTTCCCATCTTAAGAACTCCATTAGAAGATTTGATTCTCCTCCAACTTAACTTTGTAAGTCTTCCCTGTGATTACCATTAAAATCACATCAAAACAACTAAGACATTCCAAGCAAGTCATGACCTAACACCCGAGAGACCTTGGGGTAATTTTCAACAACTTATTGCTAGAGATTTCTTTTCAAGACAGGTAGTGCACCTATACACTTCTTGTGCTGATAAAGCGCTAAAACACGCATCAACAAAAATTTTCAAGGCTTAAATCATTATATTTTCTAAAAATATGTGATTTCAACAAAAATTAGGAACTCCAAAAAATTGTAAACCAGTATTGTGGGATTACTCAGCAAATGAATCTTAGTTCCAGTCAAAATTCAAATTATTCTAGATTCAGATACCCTTTTGGTAGATTCTTGTTCCCACACAATTTTCCAGAATCTGGACTGATTCGGCCAACTTGGCGAATGAGTCCTAGTCAGTAGTAAAGTTAAAATTTCTAGTGCTTCAGACCTCCATTCAGTCATCTCCAAATTCTTAGGTGCACACCTTCCTTTCTGTAGCTTTCTATGTTGTTTCATTCACATTTCTAGGCCATTGCATTAAATTAGGATTTAGTATATCATTTCTCATTTCATTGTCTTTTCCAAGTCTTAATTTATTGGTGAACCCCTTATTAGTTTGCATTCAGCCCCTAGGATATCCCACTTGCAAGATCTATTTCTCCTTTTCATTGAGATCTCAAGGGTTATCCTTGAATGAAATTGGAAAGGTGGGTGTGCTCTATGTCCTAAAACCATATGATAGCACCATACCAAATTTTTCATCATTTCAAAGGATATGTGATATCATGTTGCAATTTTTGGATTCTTCAATTTGTAAACATTCATTTAGAGCCTTTACTTTGATCCCGGTTGGCTCTCTTGGTATTGCATACATTGATTATTTTCTTGAGAGTTTCATTATAGTGCTATGTTGCATTTGGCGCTTGGTATGGAGTGATTGGTTATAAGTTCTCATGGATAATTTGAGACATATGTGAGGCTAGGAGATCTCTTATGATTAGAGACATTTTTTGAGACAATTACTCTTTGATGAGGTTTCAGCTAGAAGTTTGAGGAGCGTACACCTTAGTTGGATGTGAGTTCAACATGGACCTATGAGGATATTCTTCTTGGATGAATCATGATGACTTGGATATCTTGGAGGAGCACTCTCATTCCCCACTCTTGGTATACACAATGGATAATCATCTGAGACATATTACCCATGTCATTATTTTTAGTTGTATTATGTGGGTAAGTGCACCCAGATGGTTCCCAAAAAGGAGGCTTAAGTGGCCACTTTTTTTTGAAATTAGGAAATAATGACCTTGGATGTGAAATTGAGGATAGTTACACTCAAAATTGTGAGATGGAAAAGAAAGAAGGATCAAAGTGCTCTGAGTCAACTTTCTAAACTACTAATTTATTTTGAAAATGGTTGAGATTAAGGGGTTCAAATGAGGGATGTACACAAATTGGTGTCGTTTTTGTTAGAAAAACTTAACATAGCAACTCTTGTACGACCCTCGTACGGTGAAATTTTTTTTAGTATTTTTAAAATTGCTATAGTCAGAAGTTAGCTAATAGTATTTAGTTGATGCATGATTTTTCCGATAATTTTTTAATGAATTTTTTATTTTTTACTAATTTCCGAAGTGGAAACTTCCTGAAAAATACAATTTTGGCTGTGCTACCCATACAAATTTTGGAAACTAATTGAATTTTACAAAAAAAAAAAAATTGTAGAATGGAGTCTAGTTTCTAAAAATATAATTTATTTGAAATTTTGATGAATGGTTAATTTATAGCAAAAAAAACACCAAACACTACTTTATTCCAAAAAAGAGACATACAAACAAAAGAAATTATGGATGAAAGGCTTAACATTGTTAGAAAGTGAAAAAAATTACATCGTTGGATACCTAAGAGAGAAACTAGCATTACCCATATGTTTGATTTCTTTGATATTAAACCATGTGCAATCTTGACAGTGAGCACGAACCTGATTATGTGATATTGTAGAATTTACAAAAACACATCTCTGGTCGTTGGGAATTCCCTCCAATCATTTGGGTTGGTATTCCAAGGAAAATACCAATCCCAAGGCTTGGGGATTCCCAAAGCAATATATAACGTGTGCACGTTATAATGTGAACACGTTATAACACACTCACGTTATATCTCAGTTTTAACATGGCTTTTTTTATTTGTGAATGCATTTCCAAAACATGAGCACATTATAATATGCTCGCATTTTGGTCTACATTGAAATTTTTTTCTTCTCTTTTTCTTGTCTCTTTCTTCTTGTTATCTTTCAAGGAAACTATATTACATGAAATAAACATTTAAGTATAAGTTGACATTTACATATGGATGTTTTACTTTCCTATACTTTAAGTTATATTTCATGTATATAGGGAGGATGTTTGAGAGTGGTTTCGGATCTCTAGGAGTTATAATGCAAATTCTAGTTTTTGGAAGATCTTAAAAAATTTAAACTTAGTCAAATTTTAGGAATCAGCATGTCAAAATTTAGTAATCAGGAGGTCAAATTTTAGTAGTCACCAAGTTGTATCATCTTTCTCTCTCACTCTCTCCTCTCTACTCTCTATCTCTCCACTCCCTCTCTCTCTCACTTCCTCCCTCTCTCCCCTCTCTCTCACACACCCCTCTATCTCCTCCCTACATTTGCCTCCCTCCCTCCCCTCTCTACTTCTCTATATCTCTTTTGTATCTCTCTACATCTCCTTCCCTATCTACTTATCTTTATCTCCCCTCTCTCTCCCTTTACCTACCTCTCCCTCCATCACTTTTTATCTCACCTATGTCTCCCTCCCTACTTCTTTCCCTCTCTACTCTCTATCTCTCCTCTCCCTCTCTCTACCTAAATCTCTCTCTCTCTATCCCTCTTTATCACTCTCTTCCCCCTCTTTCTCTCTAACTCTC